>CM068309.1:29372094-29972094 GCA_034768735.1 Schistosoma mekongi
TATTCTAGACAAAAAAGAGAAAATATTGTGAATATGATTACATTAGGTCAAGTTAATTTACTATTTAAACTATAAATTTTACACTAATAAATGAATACATAATGAATATTTGTAAAAATGTACTGAAAAAGCAATTTCTAATTTGAAAATATTAAATCATGAATTAACCTTAGTTAAAGTATCTACGAAAACTAAGGAGATTTAGATTTAATGTTTTACAGATTAGTTATTTGTATTCGCTGCAAAATGATATCAATTGGGTATTAATGAAAATTAGGGAGAACTGGAGAGTTGTTTCATCCTAGTGTGAATTTACTCGGCGTTGCATTGCCTCATTCTAACCAATAGTCTTAAAGTTTCATGGGGGGTGGGAATGCTTAACTGTCTGCACAACTGGGTTAGTGTCTAATAGTATAATTGCCTTTTTCACAAATTTGTGATATAGCAAGATCAATCAGTGTCGTTGATGATAACTCTTTTATTTATAACATATCTGAACTTCACCAGTTACAACGTATCACAGTTATCATTAAAGGCATTGGGTGATCTTCATGCTACATCACAAATTCATGGGAGTAGGGATTAGGCGGTTGAACTGAGTCTAGTTAATAAAAACAACTAAACCTTCCCAATGCAACCTGTAAGCTCGGGGTTTGATATCGTAACAAAATCGAGTAGTCCCACACTAGGACGAAACGACTATCCAGTGCTCCCTGGTTTTCGGTGGTATTCAACCGACATCATTCTGTAACAAATACAAATAATCAACTTGAATACCTATCACCACATAGCCACACCAATTCACTTAGGTAAATTTTAGGTTGATCAATTATCTTTTATTTAAATTGAACAGTAAATAGAGTGCACTTTAACTTGAACAAGCAATTTTTGCTTATTCCTAGTAGAATTAATAAGTAAGATTCATGATGTCGAAACTCAGTAATAATGAAGTATGTTAAAGGAAATACTTTACTGAGGCTTAAGTAACGTTTAAGCGTGATTAAAGTTGCTGTGACAGTTGACAGAAATCTAGGCCGAGTGTTTCGTCCTGTTTGGGACTAGTTAACTGTCACATACCAAATTTGTGCTAATGTTCACACAAGGACACCAGCTCAGTCTCTTCATATTAAACACCACTGTGTTATTCACTGATTTATTGAGTCCCGATAGACTTGCTAGTAAGCATGTTTGCATTTGTAAAATTAAATGATAAATTTATTTTTTGAGTTAAATTGTGACTGGCAAGCGGGATGTAGAACACGTACTTCTTCCTACTTGAGACTTATCGGCCGGATGTACCTGTATCCCAGTAGTAATGTTCACACCGAGACTCAAACCTAGTTCGTTTCGAGTCAAACACCGCAGCTCTCACCACTAGGCTGCTGAGTCTAGACAACCATACTGGTGCAGCGGGTATGGTGAACGTGGTTGTGTTTGACACAAAACGAACTGAGTTTGACATCCCGAGGTGAACACCAATACTGGGATGCAGGTACATCCGGCCGACGAGACTCAAGTAGGACGGAGTACACGTCATGGATTCCGGTTGTCATTTACAATCCAACTTAAACAATACATGTGGACTTTCACTATATCAGGGCAATTTACTCAGGATGCATATATGGCAAACGAGACTGATCAATTTAAATCCATGTTAAATCAACAAGAAGATCCAAACATATGCTAATAATAGATTAATGTTATTATACAAAACTTTACTAGGAATTAACAATTAAGAATTTCATCTTATGAACTTGTATCTAACGAGATTCCTTATTTTGTTTTATTAAGTAAATTCACTTCAGAAATACTCTGATTCTGATGTTTATCACTTTTTAAATGCGCCCACAACTTTTAACGGAAAATACAGCTAAAATAAACTTATTGTTATTACTCGTTTGATAGTACACGTTAAGTTATTCCTTGAAGACTAATTTGAATGAAAAAGTCGATTCATTGATAACTAGATAACTCAGACTTTTAAAATGTTAAAAGTTTCAAATTTCATTTCCATTTCTTTCGTTTTTATTGCATTCTATCTTATTAATTAGCAATAAAATTGATATTTTAACAAAGTTATGTTCAGAAGAATGAAATAGTTGAGCTAACAGTTGTTTTTGATAACTTCGTTATCAAGCTCGTACAGTTATAGATCCATAAAAATTATATTACAGTGCCCAAAATAAGGCGTATATATGCAAATATGTTGAGTGAATTACGTAGTTGAACAGTGATATATGTTAGAATGATGAACTATTACATCGAACTATTACTGCTTAAATACATCCAAGATTTGTCAATAGTAAGTTTGAAAGATCATGTAAGACAGGGGTAGGAAAAATTAATAAGTAATTTAATTGAGATGGTTATTTTTTTGGAGATTGGTATTTATATATGATTGAACATGTCACAGATTGGTGTCGTCAGGGTACTACTGAGTACCAGAGAGCACTGAACAGTTGTTTCGTTCCAGTGTAGAACTCATCGGTAGTGCACATCCCAGATTCCTGAATCTCTGGTGAGAGGTCGTGACTGACGGAGTTCAGACCTATCGGGAATGAGACTATTATCACCAATGACAATGGATAATCGTCGCGCTATATATAACAAATTGATGGAATTGTAAATTCTACCACTGAATGCCAACCCAGTAGTGCAGAGTGGTAGGTGTTCGCCAACCTAATGCTCTTGCTGTGGAATCTAGAGTGCGCACTACTGAGGGACCCCATCCTAGAACGTAACAGCTGTCCACTGCTCACTGGTTTTCACTAATACCGTACTAACATCAATCTGTTATATATTAAGTCAAATAATAAATAAGTATCATGAGGTGTTGAGTTACATCCAACATTATAATGAACAAATGAAAGCAAGTAAATACAATAACGCAATAGGCGAAATGGCATGATGCGTTGGCTGCGATAATAATAATAATAATAATGTTATATAATATTTAATATGGGGAGTTGTTATCAAGGTAATTGCTATAATAATAAGAAATTCATGTGAATTAAGAGAGACATTGTCAAACTAATAATGAAAATAAGAAAATTTCAATGATGGAACTTGGTGTAAATGAATAAGGCAAATAAGCAATTATGAATATGACAGCTTTTAGATAATCATGAATTATGTTTACAGAATGTAAGTTTACTAAAGTCAGCCCAAGTGATGGGTGGCACGGTGGTGCGTCATAGTAGAATAAGAGTTTGAATGTACCTCTTCAGGATGCAAAGATTTGGTTCTCTGGAGTTTATACGAATAGCTTCAGCTGTGCAAAGTAGCCGTGTTCTTTCAAGTGGACTGGTATACTTTTGTTGTTATTTGTTATGTATTGCGGAATAATTCACAGTAACCTTGATAACTGCCAATCAGAATACGGATACGTCAGCCCCACGACTATCAACCCCCCCAAGCCGGAATAGAGAAGACAGCAGCTATGAGCCAACCAGACACAATCAATCCAGTCCAATTGCCAGTCATATTGTATTTTAATCATGCCTTTATATATACAAAAATTCAGACCGCAAAGCAAACCAATTAGAGATTTTACATTAATACAAAACAGAAGAGATTGTGGCAGTGAATAGGGGTAACTTGTACACAACTAATTAGTTGTAGTCCATAATAAGAGACAATACAATAACAGCAAATATACTAAACGGGAGGACAGAGTAAGAGGAACATAACAATAATAAAAATGTAATGTTTACATTACACACGACCATAATAAATGAATTAGTCCTCTAAAATACAATCCTAGAAGTTCTTTCACTCTTCTTTAGTGGTCCGACATTACATTATTGATGATATTGTATCATCGCCTACTTCAAGTAGGCGATAAATCCATAAATACTAGATAAGTTCAGTCTGATGAGCTTGTTTCATAACAGTGGTATGCATATTTCTTATTGTTTTCGTGTTCTTTTTTCCTGTTTGTACCTTTTCATGTAACTTCTAATCATGCTGTGGACTGACCTTTTTAAGTTCTATATTTGAAGACCTTTCAGAATTATTGCTAAAAGAAAGAAATTACAATTCCTTTGCCCTGTTCTATACGGACAGAAAGGAAGGGAGATATGTGCAACATTAGAAGCAGGTTATATCCTAAATATCTTAGCACTTCAAAAGTACGTAAATAAGTTTCAACGTTTCACGCTACAAAGTGATCCAATCTTTCTTAGCATGGTATAATTGAAATCAGATATAACAAAGATTTACATATCGAGTTAAACAACCAAACACTTGTCCATCCGTGTTCCATAGATAAGTTTTTATTTCAAGAAGTGATGTAAAGGTCAAATGAGATGCGTATGTGAGACCGAATATCAATATGTTTGCACATCTGTGTGTATCCATTTTTGTAATGACAAGATAAGCCCCAGGACAACTGAAACAACTAGATGTACAATTACAGTAAATATACCGGCAGAGACGATTGTCATTTGTCGAATATAGTGTAACAATGTCAAATGATATTAAAGTAACCAGAGATATATGCACTACGAGAAATTGACAGAAAATTTCAAACATCTGATGTTGTTATACAAGTTGGATTGTGACTGGCAAGTGGAATCCAGGACGCGCGTTTCATTCTATTTGGGACTCATCGAATGGATGTACCTGCATCCAAATGTTGATGTATACAGTGGGATTCGAACTCAGTCCGTTTCGTGCAGAACGCCACCGCGTTCACCACTAGACCGCTGAGTCCAGACGGTCACACTTGTGCAACGAGCACATTGGTATTAGGATGTTCACAAGTTTATCCTAATAAGCTGGTGTTGTTGATATCTATGTTGATAATATATTTGACTGATTGGTTAAATAGGCAAGCATTTTAATTTGTTAATCAGTAGCTGTAGTGGTTCAGTTAACTGAAATCAATCCTTTCTGTTAACATTATCTGTACTTGCCCATATATAAAGCACATCAGCTATTAACCTTTTTGTAAGCATCATAATCTTCTGGAGGATTTGGTGCCTTCTAAGATAATCTGATGTTATATCTCCAAAGCATGTAAAGGTATTCCTGATCTATTTTGTAACATTACCTAAAAAACAAATTTTATCACCTACACGGAGCATAATATAAGACAAGGTGAATTCAGGACACAAATATTTCCAGGCTAACTGTGAATATCAATGATATGCTAACTCTTATACCAGTTCACTAAAACAACTACAAAAATCAATTTAATTTTGGAGATAACGTAATACTAGATCCAGGAAATTGTAGAAAATTCTAACAGCATACACTGGTATTAACTAGCTATCACTAAACACATGAATGTAAATCCAACCTTCGGTATATAAGGATAAAATCAAACAGACATATAATCGAGGTCAAATAAACTGTACTAAATGAAACATAAGTATATAATCACTTAACCTATTTAAACTCGTCAATTAAAAATTTGTTTAGAAATTGCTGTATGATATGCAAAATAGACCACTCAAAAATGTCCATGATGATGTATTTCTACCGCTGTGTATGTGGACTTCAATACCCCTCTCCTTATACTATTTACAAAAAGCACTCATGTGCAAACAGGATTATTTCTATAATAATCATATAACCAATATATATTTACGCATAAATATGCATTTTACCAGCGTTTTGACCATCGAGGTTTTTGACAACTTTAAATACAAAATTCAATTGAAATAATTAATAACATCGTATGGTGTATGTATTCTTGTTAACCTGAACGAGCCTGTGATTTGGTGTGCATTCCATAATATCACAATATGTATTATTGTTACTACAATAAACGTTAACATAACCAGTTTGGCTGAAAATCACCAGTACAAATTGATTTAATGCTTGTCGGTTAAATTAACATGCTTATGTCTCTTTCAAGTATACACTAAACAAAACCATCAACCTAATGAAGCTCAACATTGCTATAAACAAAACTTGAATCACAAAACTTCATCAATTGAAAATGGTATTTCTATTTCAAGTGAAAACTTTTATTAGACATAAAATATATAATCTCCTTATTATATTATCTTGAAGTAACTAGAAAGATATAATCATTGGAGCATGTCATTCACACATATGGAAAACCATATATTACGAAAATATTCTAATCATCTTTATGATGATATTCATGCATTTTATACAATATTTTTTGTAATATTTCAGACATTCACGGTGCAGAAAGTTAATACCTTTCATTATGAGATCGCATCTTGCTTTAGGTAAAACTTTTTTATCATGCAGTACGAGGTAACGTAAATTTTACTACAGTTCACCATTTGTAGTGCTAAATTATTGTTACTAAAATTGATAATATCATACAAGCGCAATAAATTATGAATGATATGGTTTTGTGGAGTGTAGCCCTAATTTACTGCCACAAAATTATACCTATTGGATATCAGCCAGAACCTAGGAGGACTGCCCAACTATCTCGTCTTAGTGTGATTTCAGTTCCCTGTTTAGGTGGTAGTAGCGCCCTACTATAGAGTCACAAACTAAAACCAAACAAATGCCCATTACTACTTAGTTTTCAGTTGTATTCAACTAACATTAATCCATGATAAATAAATAAATTGCAAGTTTTCCGTTCTATTGACTGTAAAATATAATGTGTTTTTATTAAAACGATCTCTACTGTCAAATTGAGTGAAATCAAAAGTTCAATCAATGAATTAAAAAGAATATTTCTCAGTCAATGTTTACATTGAATTAAAGTAAATTTATAATTTTTTGCATTTATACTGCATTTATATTCAATACTTAAGCAGTTTACAAATCCCCATTTATGAAAAGATAATCCTCATAAAATTTAATGTAAATAAAAAATTCTTTCTCAAAATCAATTTAAAATGGATTGATATTTTTATGTTTAAAAAATTTTTCTCTTATATTTTTTTCTTAAACTATCATGGGAATAAAGCATAAATGTAGTAGTAACAGAACCTTTTCAAAAGCATCTTTTTTTTCTTTTATTCTTAAACACACTTCACAAAGAAAAAAAAACGAAGTGGTAAAATAAAAATCAAATGGATTAAGTGAATAAATGTGAAAAACATTTTCAACTTGTTAACAAAATAATTTTTTTTTCTTTCAAATTGTACAGAATAGTTTAATTTAGAAAATAACTTAAACAATTGATTAAGTGGAGTAATAAAATCTACAGTAAATAGATTACATTCATTGCAGTTAAGATTAATATAAATTTACGAATAAATTTGGTAACATGGTAACATGTGAATAAAATGAAAAATTAATTTCGATTTACTGTAATGTAATGAATGATTTAATAGATATTCCTTTATGTGATCAATATAACTTGTATTGGGAAAGCGACAGTAAAATCATATATGTGTGTATAGATTAATGATTGATATTTATGAAATTTATAACTTTAATAAAGTAGTTATTCATTTATACAGAAGCAAGAGTAAATTAATTATCTAAGAATATGATATGTTTTTGAATGTGACATATATGTAGGTTCTTATTGATTTTTATACGGTTAGCGATACAATACATCTGTAGCGGTAAATAATTTCCCAAATAAATAATTACATAGGTCCTCGACATTGATGCTGACCATGTTTGTTTTAGCGGACACTATTAGTTGAAGGCGCTCGGTCACGTATCATCACCAAATCACGTCACGCCGCATCGTGGAAAGCAACTCTCTTTTTAGTTTGCCAGCCTAGACGTTGCTATTCCATTGCCACTTTATTCACAGTCAAATATAACTTCCTTTCCATCCTTTATTGTCTTCTGATTTATTCTCATTCGTAAGAGTGGGTTCAGTTGTTAGAAGTTGCCCTGGTAATACCGCAAGCTTAACTTGGTCATATATCGGGTGCACTTCACATCTAATATATGTAGAGTATCCGGATTATATGTCTAATTCCTTCGATAATCGGTACGATTAATGCGAAACGTTATCTCTGATACCTATACTTCAATCGGATACCATGACTTGTTCCTTCACAACTTACAGCTACTCCAAAAACTTGACTCGTAGGAAAATTGTAGTATGGAGAGAAACTGAGTTGATACTATCAAATAACATTTATATGAATGTTTTGGTTTTTTGTATCAAGTAATTTACAGTGATCATAAATGACAGTAAAATCATCAACATTTTATTAATACAATTAAATGTTGTAAAATGTACTTTGCAGTAGGATTCATATTGATGTAACGAAAGTTTACAAATCAAACATACAAAAAATCAATACAGCTGCTTTCACTTAATTTAATGAACAATTATAATTTTGGGTGATATTAAATCCCCAACAGAAACACATTGAGGTAATTTTGTAAAGATAGTTATCTAGTTTAGTTGTTTATATTCGTTGGAGAGTGATGTTGATTGGGTACTAAAGGTAACCAGTTATCATTCAATAGTTGTTTCATCTTAATATGTGGCTCCTTATTAGTACACAAAATCGATTTCACCAAATCAAATCTAGGTCCTTTAGGTCTTATAATAAACATATGCGATCACATTATTTAATAATCAGCTCGCTAGTGGGCAACTTCAGGATATTCTTGAAGTTCTAGTGAAAAATGGTGACTAGTAGAGTTCAGACATGTTGTGAGTGAGAAGGTTTTACTAGTGATAATGGTTGATCATAGCGCTATATCACAAATTGGTGAAAATAGTTCAGCTATCACCGTGTGAACAAGAGACTTTCAGTTTCATACCATGGTTGAATCGAGTGTACGCGCTAGTGAGAAATCCCATATTCTCTGTCTCTCAATTGCGCCCAACCGTCATATTGTGTAGGCTACTCTTCATAAATTTATATGCCCGATAATTTCCCATAAACAAAGTTAAAGTAAATTGATTGATCACTTGTGTATGACTGGAGCCGTTTTTATCTAGTCCAACATTTTGAATCGTTTCTATCAATCGGTTATAGTATTTCGGAAACTAAAGGAGTTTTTCATTACTATTTGCATTACTCGCTGAATATAGTTGGTTTGAGGTAAATGGTTATATGTCAGGTTTTTGACTGTGATACTGGTTTAAAAGAGCTTTTATAATACAGAGGACATCATTTCTCTGCTCTTTAGTGTTGATTGTTCGTTGACTAAGTTAATATACGTCCACTGGTCTACGTTATTCATTATCGTGTATTCTATATTTTTACATTAAGTGACTAGAATTTATCACTAAGGAGCATTGGAACTAAGTATCTTGTCAGTTAGTATTTGTCGCAGACCAAATAAATCGGTGGCAAGTCTCATACAATGTACCTAAGTGAATCCGGTGCCAATACTATAAGGAGTATTATTCCTAGTGATGTGTACCAACTAGCACAAACCTATGTATAAGCTTTTACGTCAACTACCTCCAGCCACTTAACACTGAAATAATAACCAATAATCACAGAATATTTGTAATATTATTCGAATTAATGTAGTGCTAATCTCTCATTCAACTAGATAAATTGTCACTTCTGACATAGCTCTATACAGACAAAGTTAAATAGAATATAATCTATAACAATGTCAGTGGATTTTAATGAGTATGCTAAATGGTTTGATGGATGTAATACCATCGTTAATGTCAGTTGGCTAGTAAACATTAAGTGCTATTGGGGCAAAATTATTAACAATGATTACCTTTGGTGGTTTCTAAATTTTATGACCTGATTCATACATAGCCTTGAGCCAAGTAACTGATAAATATAGTCCATCTACGACGAAGTCACTTAGTGTAATGCACTGCTGATGAGTCCCACACTAGAACGAAACAGCTGTCTAGCTCTCCCTGGTTTTCAGTGGTACCCCACCAATATCAATCTGTGACCTATTCAACCAAAAAATATGAAGTAAATACTATGAACTTTCTTATTCAAACTTTTCTGTTACTAACTTTTACAAAATAACTTTTCGTTTATGAAGTATGAATGTACATGAAACCAGTTTATCATTGTATTACAACAACATTTCTCTAGGGGCAATAATCAGTTTAAAAGAGACCAGTTTCTATAATCAACAAACAGTAAAATGTATTTTGAATTGATCGTACTCTGTCTATTCTCGTACATTTCTATATTCATAGGCATTAAACAAGCTTTTTATCACATCGTTACTTAGATGATTAACGATAGTTTAAAAATGCTAGACAGTGATCAAATAAACCTCCATTTATTTTACAGTTATTTTTCCCTTATAACAGAACAATATAAACTAAGTGAATTTTGTTATAGGAACTAAACATTTTGGAAGCAATCTAGTGAATAAGTCTAGTACACATTAAACATTACTATATGTAACATTTTTTCCAAGTTGATAGTCTGAGTAAGTGTATAAATGATTATTTGTAAGGAGGTATGTTAGAAATGCTTTTCAAATAAAAGTGCTTTGTGGAGGTCGGCATTAAGCATTAGTTGGCTGAACTAACCACAGACGGATGTTGGTGAGGTACCATTAGCAAACAACTTGGGAGCACTGGACAGCCGTGACTTCTCAGCATTGTGCACTGTAGGTTCTGCCCCAGGAGCTACAGATTAGTGAATGCCTAATTCTCTGAACCAATTAGCTGGCACACGATGGTAGAATTTCCAATTCCATCAATTTGATATAGTACGATAATCATCCATTATCATCGGTGATAACACAGGATTATTCTGAAGTCCTCTAGTTATAACCTCTTAATAGATCTTCAGGAACATCCTGAAGTTAGTCGTTGATGAGATGAAGACTGTAAGTGAATAGAGGTAATTTGTAGAAATTGGTTTTTTCAAACTAAACTGCATATTCCTTTCTCTAATTAGTGTGATGAAATAAAAATTCTATCAACATTATATGTCATTTATTACTGGATCTTAATCTAAGAGTTTCCGATAAATCTATTTGAGTGCAATAAAATTTACTCATAAGCTTTTATATAATGCCGATTTAATATAATTCACTATAAGGGTTTCGAAAGTTTTGTGTTCTCTAAAACTGGATATATTATCAAGAATCTTCGATTTCTATTTTATATAGTATCATCAGCACGTCATTATTTAGTATGAGTATGCCGAAATAGCTTTATTCTTTCTAAATTGTATATTAATATAACTGTCAAGAAGGTTAGTGAAGTCTCACGACTAAATTATCAAGTATAGAGAATACAATAGATTGAATTAAGATGGCTCGTGGGGACTAGTATTAAGTTTCATTTGATTGAATTCAGTTACAGATAGATGTTGGTAGGGTACAATCGAAAACTAGGGAGCACTGGACACTTATTTTATTCCAGCATGGAACTGTTCAGCAGGACATACCATAAATTTTACCCCACGAAAGCGTAAATTTTACTATTAGACGCATGCTCAGTGGTGCAGAGGGTTAAGTATGAACCGACCTGAAGCCCTTGGGACAGAACCTACAACACGCAATATTGAGGAGTCCTATACTAGGACAAACAGTTGTTCGGTGTTCTCTAGTTGTCTGTTGGTGGTGCTCTACCTACACAAATCTGCGACGAATTCAGTCAACTAGTACCATAAATAATTAAAAATTCCCATCTAGTTATTCAGTAAACAGACAATAGAGCGAAAAAATGATTCTTTTCAAGTTTTCAATAAGTATTTGTGTGCTACGTGACAAATTCATCAGTCAGATGTGTTTATCAAACCGGTTAAGAGTGTTTGATTAAAATAATTACAGTTGATATGGATAAATTGATTAGCGTTCGAAATTATCAATTAATGAACGAAAGAATCCGTACAAGTGATTAAAGTAACGATGAATTAAATGATAATTATTACTGGAATTGAGAATGTTGCTAAGATATCGAATGATAATTAAACAAGACTGAACAGAAAAATTGTCAGGATTATGTAAGAGTAAAAAAGGGAAGATATAAATATGAAACTTATTGTAATAATTTGAAGAAATAAGTATGGAAAGGGTAAGCGCTCAGTAAAACATTTCTAAATTTCATTGAATGTCGGCTGTGAAGATACCCAAGGCAATAAGAGCGGCTGTAAAACCTTTTTTTATGGATGCTTACAGTTACTTTGTTGATGTAAATGTTGATGGCTGTCACTGTGTGTAATAGACACATGCGTAAGCTCCGTGGCAAATTAACTGGTACATACTACGTCACGTGGGAAGAAATGCTGATATTTATATCATGTCCAGTGTACTTCTGAAAAAATAAAAAACTGCAATGAAAATTTCTAGTAAACGAGTTCTATGGACTTGAACAACTACTGAACATATTGTTTAAAGAGTTTATTTCCACCACTTAAAATTGTGAAATGTATTCAAAATTTTCCTTTTCTAAATAGCGTCTAAGATATTGACAAATGCTCGGACGATGTCATCTAGAGACAGTTTAAATTTATATTCCTCAATAAAATAATTAGGCAAGTTGGAAATGACACATATCTTCTTGATCAATTTAAAAGCTGTGAATTATATTTCGAATTTTGGATGATGAATACACCTGGACAATGATGCACTGGATAGCCATTTTTTTCGTATATAGGACACCACATCAATGCAAATTCAAGTCAGTACCGTAGAACCGAGAGAACGCTTAATTCCTGGTCCACTGATTCACCACCCAACATTTAATATTTACAACTTTTATCAGTTTGCTATATGTTATGCTTCCTCATCCATTGCCAGCGGTGAGTATTTGCCTCACACTTTACTGGTTACTTCTTCACTTTAGAGATCCGGGGTTTTCTGTCGGCTCTAATCACTTTAGATGTTACAATCAAAATCTACCATCTCCTCAGCATCCAATGATAATTAAACGATTTATTTCATTCAAACAAACGCAATTTAATCATAAATAACTTCAAAACTGTTAGAAAAAAAACTATACGCCTACTTTTAATTATTTTATCAATTAGTGTTAATTTTAAATAGTAACTGGATTTATTTTACTCAGGCTTAGTTTAATAGTTTATGCTAGTGTCTTAATGAATTTTTATTACTATATAAATAATGAAAAATTATTTCATGTGGCAGTAGGATAGTAAGAACAATTAACTAAACAATTAGATTTGGAGACGATTCAATAAACTGAGTTTATACTAAATAAATTTGGTAACTGATTTTGGAGACTAAGGGGGGGGGTGGGAAAGAGTTAGAGAGGAATATTTATTAATTGAATTGGAATTGTTAAAATTTAATTGGGTTTTGTCAGGTTATACTTAGGGCGTATTACTACTATAGAGTGAATTATATCTATTCAAAAAGTTAAATCTTGTAATTTTGTAGAAAATTATTAAACAATACTCCGTAGATGAAATGAATTCACGTAGACTGCGTGAATATCTTCAGTTGAATATCATGGAACCTTATAGCTTTTTATTTTATAATAGAGATAATATTAATATTAAGTATTTTAGAAACTACTGAGTATGAATTATTTAAACTGTGGATTGATCTTAGTTAAACATATTAGAACCAAACAGTTGTCTAATGCTTCTTGATCTGGAATGGTTGTTTAACTAAAATCATTTCGCACTGCAAAATACGCAGTAATTTTGACCCAACATAATAAGAAAATCAAATGCTTGTAATTGGAGGACTAGACTTACTTCAGTGTGAATTGTACTAATTGTGATACTTTTAATTTTTAAACTTGTAAAATGGCAGATATCCAATAGTGAACTTATAAATATAAACTTACAAATTACATAGTGTGTCGAGTTTACTTGTTATTTAAACAGTCAACAACATTATAGGTTGATATAATACGGAATTTATTAAACTTATGAATCTGGATGACAGAGAACAATACTTTTGGAACTAATACTATGAGCTCAGCATAGTATATGAATACTCATTAACTACCTATAACTTTAATCAAGTTCAGGCGTTTATACACAGGGATGGGAATTAACATGACAGTAATTGTTCCAGCTTAAATACAAATAAGTAGCACAAAATACATATATGATATATATATATATATATATATATATACTTTAGGGAGTTATACTATAGAGTGAATTATCTCTATTCAAAACGTTAAATCTTGTAATTTTGTAGAAAATTATTAAACAATACTCCGTAGATGAAATGAATTCACGTAGACTGCGTGAATATCTCAGTTGAATATCATGGAACCTTATAGCTTTTTATTTTATAATAGAGATAATATTAATATTAAGTATTTTAGAACTACTGAGTATGAATTATTTAAACTGTGGATTGATCTTAGTTAAACATATTAGAACCACAAACAGTTGTCTTTAATGCTTTGATCTGGAATGGTTGTTTAACCTAAAATCATTTCGCACTGCAAAATACGCAGTAATTTTTGACCCAACATAATAAGAAAATCAAATGCTTGTAATTGGAGGACTAGACTTACTTCAGTGTGAATTGTACTAATTGTGATACTTTTAATTTTTAAACTTGTAAAATGGCAGATATCCAATAGTGAACTTATAATATAACCTTACAAATTACATAGTGTGTCGAGTTTACTTGTTATTTAAACAGTCAACAACATTATAGGTTGATATAATACGGAATTTATTACACTTATGAATCTGGATGACAGAGAACAATACTTTTGGAACTAATACTATGAGCTCAGCATAGTATATGAATACTCATTATATATATATATATATAATTCAAATAGGGTGAATTGGAAATGACTGAAATTAGACTGAACATTAAGAATTGATTGATATTAGGCAGTTACTCGCCAATATATTCCCAATTAACTAAAGTTATTAATATCATTTAGTAGATGATCTTAGTTTCACCACGAAACATATAGGTCCTAGGCTCGATCCCTCCAGAAAATAGTAAGTGTACTGATGTGTCATATACTAAAACAAACAAGGATCTTATGATTATTGACTTTTAGTGGTTGTTCACACCAGATGTATTCATGACTTCAGATTGATGCATAGATTCTGTTAGTTATCTGTGCAATTGTAACTGTTGATTCGGTGATTATCGTATTCTATGTTTGACATTGCGGTTGTACAGCTTTTGAATATGCAATTATTTAAAAGACAAACTTTTCTTCACCTATCTATTTATCTTAAGTCATAACGAAGTTTGAATATTAAATCATTCCTTATAAGCATCTACAAATAAGTTTCAGCAGATACAAGGAGTCACTGGTCAAAACATATATTCATATGGTAATTAAGGAAAATGAAGGCACATTCACTATGTTAAAACTTATTTACCGTTTTGAAGGTTATTATGATAAACGTTTAAAGGAGGTATTAGAGCTGTGACCTTAAATACCAGACCCATATAACAAATAATAAAATCTTCTAACGTAAGTGAACTTCATACTGCCTCTACTAACCGACGTTTGTAAATGCCTGATTCAATATATCTCCACAAATACACTTGCTCATGTAGAGCTGAATTTTCAGGTCACAAGAGGTAAAACACCTCGTAAATCATCTAAAAGCATTGATCTCCTTGGTTGTTCTAAAAGTTATTGTTGATCCTGATTACCTTGTTCCACCAGAAACTTATTCTAAAGTCATTTTGTATAATCAAACGTAGAGGTTCATGATGGATTGTAGATCGAAATAGCATATTTAGAAATCTACATAAGAGTGTCTATGTGTGCAAAAGAAGTATTTCCAATCACCAGTTCTACCTTTGTCTTAACACCTCTCCTATTCTAAACCCCAATAAACCAATTATTTACATGCTGTTCCTCTTTATTGTTCTGAATAGTCATAGGTACTTTATTAAACTATTCTGTTCTTCATATTCATTTATCCTTTATCTCTAAACTATCTTCATGTAAACATGTTTTACTAACCAGATATTTGTTCATTTGATTACTAATTTCTCTTGATATTTGATAACTTCGAATAGTTTTGACGAAATGCCATGTTACTTTTACTGTGGTAAATTTACAACTGACTTACTAGATGAAATGATACTTCTTTGTTTTGTAGTAGGTTACCATTATACGTAAAATTTAACTTTAAATAACGATTAGGCAACTTGACTAAATGATGTTAACAAAAATTGAATTTTCTTCATTGAATACTTGCTAAATTTCCCTCACTGACAATACAAGTAATTCATTGTTTGTATTCATCACAGAATGATGTCATTTACGTATAATTGGAAACCAGGGAGCATTAAAATGTTGCTTTATCATAGTATGTGGTTCCCATCAGTGGGCACGTATAATTGTATCAAGGAACTGAATCCAAGACCTTCAGATCTCGCAAAAGAATATCAAACAACAACACCATTCGGTTTATATTTTATGGTAAATATAACACAACAATAACTGTTTCACTTACAATATGTCTAAGCTACACCATTTACGATTTCATATCACCTCGACTAAGGCAGAAAGTCGCAAACTTCAGTAAATTGGACTACATATCTGTTCCATTTATAAAAGATTTCATTATCATGTACTTTATTTAATTTCAGTTACAGTAATGCTATTTGTAAGCATTATCAATTTGATTTGATTATAATGAATGAAACATCAAAAGAATAAAAGAGTAAAATTAATACATTATTCAATTAAGAGTAAAATTTTGTACCAATCGTTTGTTTTTAAGATAAAAATGAAAAGAAAAATATATCATAAAATGAATACATGTGCCACACAACTGATTTGATAAGCATCTTTTCTAAATGCATTGAATAAGTCAACTTCACAACAACTTTATTATAACGACAGTAAGAGTGTTACTAAATGCTCATAGCGCAGATAAAAGTAAAATTTCACTTTAAATAAGAATAATGATTGTTGTAGAAGAGTTAACTGAATTCTCTTTTTTCCCCCAATTTTCATCGATTGTTTACAACCTCATAAGAAAAAATCTCGAATAAGTTGATTGTTTTCATGTCGATGTACAGTAACAAAGTTCTTGCATAATTATTAGATTTTATTTATTTATTTATTTACATCAACATATCAACTTTAAACTAACAAAATACCTTCTTGTTTTGAAGTTGTAAGCAACTAATATAAAGCAACTTTAGAATAAAATGAATTTAGATTATTAATCGGCTACGGTTATCATTCTTGACTTAATACAATTTATAAAACAGTAGAACTATATGAAATTTAGTAAAAGTTTTGTAGCTTTGATCTATAGTTTACAATTGTTTTAACAACTTTTATGGGCTTTTAGGATCTTTCATTATTGAAATTATAATCAAGACTATTAATGACATGATTACAATAGAAAGTATTTAAGAGTACAAGTTGTGAATACATTTCAAAGATTTCAATTATAAACATCAAGGAAAATATAATTCAACTTAAACACTTTTGTTTATAAAATGTGAAGTGACTAAATCAAATTGTATTTTATCATTTCTGTGATTATTCCTATTTATAATGGAATGAAGTTATGCCAAATATTGTTTTTTTTTTAATTCTTCTTTAAATAGAAATAATTTTAATGAAGATAAACAAAAATTAATAATAAAATGAAAGTAATTTAAAACAAAATAAAAATTAAAACAAAAAAAAATTGCAAATATATGGAATGTGTTATGATGTCTTCTTTGTTGATTCCTAAATGAAATGTAGTTAGATTGAAACCAATACATACTTGACTAGATTATATATTAATTAAAATTAGATAATAATATCATTAATTTATTATAATATAAACAACAATGTATTACTTATCAGTAGTATTATATTTCAATTTGTCATATCAACATGAGGATTTATTGAATGATTTTCATTAAAGTCATTAATTAATTTACCATGATTAATTATATATGCTTTATTGTTTAATGGAAGTGTTGATGTATACTTTTCAGATGAGATTTTTGTCAACGGGAATTCATCAAATAAATGATTATGATGTCCTAAATCTGTATTACTAAACAATGGTTTACGCCATCTTGGTTGTTGTTTATCATTTGAAATAGGTAATTGACTTTGAGAATTAGTTGAATTTGTATTATGCATAGCATAGATAAATTGTTTATTCAATGTCGGTCGATGATTTATGAATGTATTCATTGTAGGCAATATAGTCTGTGTACAATGATTTGATTCGCTGACAGTGTAGGGATTTTCATTTTTATTTGTCAAATTATCAATTATGCATCCATTAGATGATATTGGAATGCAATGAGTTTTGGTCAGTAAAAGTTCTTTTGAATTATATGGACGTGAATATTTGGATCTAACTAAAAGAATAAATATAAGGAGTCAATTATTATTTGTATATAGGAAACCAGTGAACATTATTTGATGGTTAGTAATATTTTTCTTTGACGTTCATATTTAGATTCTCTTTGCCATAATAAAATAATTAGAAGTATCGATATATCACATCTCAGTTTCCACATGATTCACGACTTATTGCCCAAAATCTGAGACATACGCACACATCTGATATCATTTTAGAAAATAATTATAGCTAATATAATGACATTTTAAAAATTTTATTTAGTAGACTGTATACTGCACGGTAATATACTTTAATTCCTTGCTGGAGAAGTAAGCCAAGTTGAACCAAGAAACCAGTAGATTTCCATGAAATAGTCATCACGAAATATATACATTTTATTCCAACCTGGTGAGTTTTAGACTGCAACGAAACGTATGATGATACACTAGGTAGGTTTCTATTTCTGAGGTTGTGCAAGTAAAAAAATAAAGTTCCTTCAAAAACTGTCTATTCTTTCAAGTACATCGCTCCACTTTAATAACTTTATAAAAGTTGAATTACCACTTATTAATTCTATTCAACTATTGTTGACAAGATTTGATAGGCTGGTTTACCTACTTCTGAAAGTCAATATTAAGAGTGAATTATATTTGTACAAATCTAAGTGACTGTAAGTGAAAATCATCCTAACTTTTCATCCACTAGTCCGTTTTGATCTGATTCAGAATAAATAATCAAAAATTAAAAATGTCTACCTTTGAACTTATATTAGTCTAATAACCAGACAATTTCACTTGTTCAATCAAAGAAACTGCTGATTTTAAGAGCCATTATTTAGATTACCTATCGACGGAAAATAATCACATTAATGCATATAGAGTATAATTGACTTCAAATTATCTCTATAATGAAAGTTGACCCAGATCGGTAATCTTAGTGGAGTTTCCATCACTGGGATATTTGCGAAATTTCAGTTTAATGTCTTTTATATTTGCAACGTCCAACTACTCCGAAATTATTCATATTCATGCTAAAGATGTTTATTAAAACTTTCTTGTCAATGCATCGTTAACAAGCAATTCTGTTCTTAGACGTCATCATTTAACACACTTTTGCGAAATGGAACGACAAAACTATACAGATTAAGGAAGTAGGATTGTTTTATAATTCACAATGATCGATTACCTCACTCTTCCTAAGGCAGACAGAAACCATGTTGTTTGTCAAAACTGTTAATTCTATACTTCATTACGTATTGTTATTAGTTATCTCTCTTAAGCAATTAATTTTTTCAGTGAATGAATACTAAAATTAATTTATTTGAACATCTCAATAAAACAAGTTAATTATTCATCCATAGGAATAAATCTACTTAACTGAATTGGAGCACATCCTACTAGAAAAAAACCTATTTTGTCGTCTAAAGTATTCATAGCTAAATCATGCTGACAAATCTTATGTAAAAGCGAAAATAAGAGATCACTTTAATTGATGAAAGTGAAATTAAAATGAAGTAGGATTCCATATTTGTCGGGATAAGTAATCAAAATATCCTAGTAAACTGATGTATATAACTGTCTGTCTAATTCTGATTGTCGTTTACATTGTAATCTATGTAAGATTTGTGCGCTGTTTAACTTGATTGCAAGAAGTATAATGTATTAGAAAGGTTATTTGATGTTTTAGTGAATTTACATCTTAAATAACAAATAAATTGTCAGATATGACAAATGTCGTTCTACAAGAAATTTTTACCTAGTAGATTGGAAAAAGCCAAAGGTTAACAGCAACTAATCCTGTGTGACATAGACTACTATCATTTTTCTAAACTTTCATTTATTTATTTCCTCGTTTGTCAAGCATGACCTGATTACATCTGCCGTTGCTAGATATGCTGATGACTTTGTTAAACTGTCAATTTTATCCTGAGACATGAAGAAGACCTGAATATTTATGTGAATTCTCGAGAAGTAATAAAGACTTTATTGAATGTTACGGTGTAACTTTTACTTCTGATTTATCCTGTTCTTCACATGTCCTGTTAATATCTAGGATATTTTTCATTTAATTTACTAAGCACGTAGCTTTTGGCATTATCAAACATATTTATCAATAACTAAATATTACACATTGTTTTGTACTGTCCTACATTATTTATTCCAATACCATTGTGAAAAAGTTACCTGGTGTTTTACAGAGCATCAGCGACTGCTATAAAAGTGGCGGGACGTTCGATATTATTATGAGTATTGTTGTAGATAAATATTTGTAGTCTTGCAAACAGCTGAGTATTACCATTGTATCAAGTACAAACTATCCACTTTATTCATAACTTTCGATTTGAATGTCATCTGGCAGAACAAGACGCAGCTATATTCGAATTTAAATAAGTCAATAAAAGTATAAAAGCTCAGCCATTCAGTACTACGAAATAAAATAGATGGTCAGAAGTCTATGCTTTTTAAGAATACAGGTTATTGAATTTTGTAAAAATTACTAACTCACATGAAACTTTCATTAAGATTTAACCCCCCCCTCTTCCCCCACCCTGTTTTACTTTATTTTGTTATTACTATACATATGTATTCATTGTGACGTGTATTTAGATAAAGAGTAACCTACTAAATCACTGTATGCCAAAAATTCATGTTGTACTAAACATGAGACTGCACAAAGTGTAGATTATTATAATAATTATTTTAACAGAGGTACGTTAAAAATATTTGAGTAAATGATGCACTGTGAGCAACAAAGTTTGTAACAATGTGTACTTTTTGTATTTATTAACGACATTTATCAGTTATACACTACCGGAAACCATGGGGGGGGCAACCTCGAACTCACCATGAAATTGAATTCAGATCTCACTGAAAACGTTTGTTCACCAACACCACAATGTGTTTTTATAACACATGAGCTTCAAAAAGTAGTGAGTAACAAGCATACGACATCTTATTTTTAAAAATAACTACAATTGTAATTCAATGAACTGAATAGATTTCTAAGCAACAATTTGAATAATATTCATGACAGTGTAACATCTTTTAACTCACGTTTAGACAACTCGTGATTCACCGGTTCCTCTTCACTGGCTCCTTGTCCAGAATCAGCACTTCCTCCATCGACTTCTAATACTGTTACATTCATATGTAGCTGCTAAAAAATTGTGAGATAAAAACGTGACAAAAATGAGATAATATTGTCAACGATTAAATAATCGAGATAGATTTTTTGTGAATATTTGTATTTCTGACTGGCTGAATATGCCACAGATTGACGCTGACTGGATACCGGCATTCAGTAGCGCAGACGGTTAGGTGTTTACCAACCTAAAGCCTCTGGGGGGGGCGGAATTTGGGATGTGCACTGCTGGGAAGTCCCACATTAGAACGAAACAGCTGTCCGGTGCCCTCTGATTTTCAGTGGTACCTTACCAACATAAATCTGTGACACATGCAGTCGTGAGATAATCCTTTGATAGTATCTAAATCATAAAGCCTGATAATGTAATTGTGAAGCTATCATTGTCATGAAAATAATCTTCGGTATCTATTTAATTATGAAATAAATTTTATTAGTTACTAGACAACAGTTTAATCAATCCCCAATGTAACTATTTTTTCCATTTGCTTTTGTATTCTAATTTAGCAGTCAAAGAGGACTAATTCACTGCATATGTTGTAACCAGAAATCAATGAAGTTCATTTTTTTAAACAGTAGTGACAGCTCAGAGAAGTTACTCATTATCGAAATTAATCACTTTAGCGAAAAACATCTTTATTATTAGATAAACTAAACAAATACTTACTTATCACATATGATTTTATCCGAAATTTGAATAACTATTTTCCCATAAATATAAACAGCATCACAGAGTCTTCCTCTCACTTGAGAAATACAAAGCAGTTCAACTTATTGAATAACAAACTAATAAAAATTTAAAAAAAAAATTGAGATGGTTATTTTTGTGGAGATTGGTTATTTATTTGATTGAATATATCACAGAATGATGTTGGCAGAGTACCATTGAAAACCAGGGACATATTCAATCAAATAAATAACAAATCTCCACAAAAATAACCATCCCAATCAAGCTCATTAGTGACTAACTCCAGGATGTTCCTGAAGCTCTAGTAAGAAGTTGTGACCGGTGGAGTTCAGATTAGTAGGAAGGGGTGAGACAGTTTTCACTAATGACAATGGATGATCGTCGCGCTACATATCACAAACTGATGTAAGTGGGAATTCTACCATTGGATGCCAACCCAGTGATATAGATGGTTAGGCATTCACTGTCAACCTGAATCCCCTGGTGTGGAATCTAGAGTGCGCACTGCTGAGGAGTTCCACACTAGGACGAAACAGCTGTCCAGTGCTCCCTTGCCTTCAATGGTAGCCTGCTAACATCAATTATTGACATATTCAATCAGAAAAAATTTGTCAATTTTATTGAATAATTTTTTTTTAAAGTTGGTTAAATAGTTCATAGGGAAATTACATCTGATTAGATAATTAATAAAACTTATTTTTAACTCTTCCCAACATATTTTAAGTGTTCATATATCAAAAATTTAAAGTCGCGTGGCTATATTGAATTAATTTAAAATTCATTATTAAGTTTTCATATTTTTCAATATTTTTCTTTTAATTTGGCAAGATAACTAATTATTGAAGTGAAACGTTAGTTAAAAATAGGGCTATTACTTAATTTTAAAACTAAAAACATGTTGATACTGTTGGAATTGTCATTATTTGAAGTTGGTTTAGTGAACCTAAATAATGAAACTCAGTTATGTACATAGTTTTTTTTAAGAAAGCTGATAATTTAGCTAATAAATATTTTCACTATGAGTAAGTAGATTAGCCTGATAGATCTGAGTAATAAAAGAGTATTATATGTGGCATTTAAAAAAAGTGTATTTTGTTAGTTTTGTTATTAAAATCAGTTGATGAAATGAAATGTATGCATATCGACAAATGCGAAATAATAAATATCGTCTTTACTATTCCTCAGTGCTAATCGGTTGCTTCATGTTATGTTTAAATTAAGAAGAATGGTAAACATTAGGCACTGGAATAGAATCATCTTTGCTTCAATTGAAAATAACCAGAAATGATAGTAAAATCAATGAAATCAATTCTGAATGACAAGGATGGCACATGAATAAATGGAGTATAAGTTTCTTGGAGGCAACAAAACATTCGGTTGATGTTTGTGAAATGTCAAATAATAATATTCAGTGCTTCCAGTTAAAAAAACTTAGTGAAGAGACTGTACTCATCCTAAGTAAATATAATTCTTGCGACGATATTATTCGCAAACGCTTGTCATGTAAAATAGCTAGATATCAGAAATCTGAAATGAGTAAAAACAACCAAACATAACATCTTTGTCAACAAAACCACCTTAAATTAATTACATTAATCAGCTTATTAGTGATTCAGTATGTTTCTCAAATTCCAGGAAGAAGTGGTGACTAGTGGATTTCAGAATTATCGAGAGTGAAACAATTATCACCATTGGGTTGGCATCCACCTGTAGAATTTTCACCTCCATAAATTTGTTCTATATACCGCAACGATCATCCATTGTCAACATTCTCACACCCGGCATCCAATGGTGCAGAGGGTTAGGCATTTGCCTCCAACTCGGGGCCCCTGGTGCGAAATCTGGGGGTGCGAACTGCTGTGGAGATCCACATAAAAACAAAACAGCTGTTCAGTGCTCTCTGGTTATCACTGGTATCCTACCAACATCAATTTGTGATATATTCAATCAACCAAAATACCAGTCTCCACAAAACATAATCATCCTAATTGAATCTTAAATAATCAATTTTTTTACTTGTTAACTAAAACACTTGACCTCCTCTCAAGTCAACATTTTATGGAAGTATGTTTTCTTGCACCATCTTATATCAACATTTTTTAAATTATTATCATAATTACCTCACTTCAAATTTTGGTAATTAGTCTCAATTTTTCCCATTTTGCTTACCGTAAACATGGTAATCAGTAAATGTTTCTAATGCATGATGACGTAATTATTCCTCCTTCTCTTTTAATCATTTAATTTATAAGTTGAACGTGCTATTATGATTATTATATGCTACTCGCATTACTCTTAACATAATACTTATAAAACAGTTTACTAATTCGTAAAATTTTTCTCTTTATGTGATGAAATTGGAGCAAATGAAATAATATGAATTCACTTAATCCCACTAGATTATCATTTCTTTTGTAAAGAAAAACAATAAACAGCTTCTATAGACTTTATGACTTGATAAATACGATTACATTATGAACAAAATAGCCTAGATAAAAATATCCTATATTAGGATGACCTTAAGGAACTCTACTTTTTGTTTTACAGACATTTTGTAGTCTACATAATTGACCATTACCTGTACGGGTTTGCTGTAATAATATTACTAATAGAGCTTATCACATAATATTCAGAATAGTAGTCACGGAACAACATAGTGGAAACTTGTTTTTGGTAGTAATAGAAATGTATTGTACTGACTGACAGTCATGACATCGAGTAATAAAAGGATCTTACATTTATGAAATTAAACCCACATATAATCCGATGTAGGTGTCCACAATTCGAGTCATATAATGAATTATGATTGCAGTAAGTCAATGTAGTGTAATTACTACGAAATTTGATACAACAAGCGGTTACGTGAGCAGAGATGCAGACAAACATACGCACTTGGGAAATAACTTATAATAATCATACGGATGCTCATATAAATATAATTGGGAAATACATGTCACATGATGATCAAAATTTCTTATTGGAATTCACAACAGTTACTTTGTGTGTTTTATGGTAAGTTTTTAATTCACTTCATCCCACAATGTTTGTCATTCCTACTTTGAAAAATTCACCAAGGAAATAAACTGTATTTAAAGTTTTTCTCTCATTTCTGATTCTATTATATGCATATTTACTAAATACATAAAACTAAACTAAAACGTCACCTGTAATTCTAATTTGGTAATGTAGACAAATAATTTATTTCTATCAGCCTTTTTTATTCATAGATTAGTTAATAAATTAGATTTTTTTCCTTTAAGTTAAACATCAGGAAAGTCAGATCGTACATGACATTTGTTTAAGTAGTATATAAAAATTGATAACAAAATTAATGTGATTAAATTCGAATATTTTACATATAGAACTAGTTCTAGTCATATTAACATGATATTCATCTAATATACCCATAGTGTTATATGTAACTTTTCTATATATAAATATATATATATATATATATATATATATATATATATATAATCATTGTAAAAGAACCCTAATACACACTGTGCATAGTGAATTAGTTTACATAAACTAATAGTCTTTAAATTAAAAGGAAACATTTGAAGTATCCTCCTTTAAGTAATTAAAAATATTTCAAATAAAAACCATCACAGGTGGTCTCATAATGTAATTTCTAATATTAAATGGTATTTATACAAAAATAAACATCACAACATCATATTGTAATTAAAAAAAAGCTGTTCGAAAGTGAAATTTAATTAGAATTTGAATAAATACAACTGTTAATAAATTGTAATTATTTATTAAAAAATAAACAATAGAACAATGTGTAAAACAAAATATACATTTTAGTTAATAACTAGGTTATTTTTAAAATACATATAAGTGTAATGCTGAGAAATGTTAGAGTAGCCATTAGGCAAATCTCGTTTCGTACAGTAAAGCTTAATTGACATTTGAATAAAAATGATTCTTCCCGGCAAATTTGATAGTTTTATCAGTCAACTTTACAGTATATAGTCGTTAACACTAAGCTATTTGAATTATCATCAACCCTCCTGACCTAGATATTTACGTTGATAGAACTGTGAACAGTGATAAATGTAATGTCCATTTAGTCTCTCCTGGTGCTGAATAAATTCTGTTCATCAAATTGGTATGTGGAAACAAGAATACATGGGTGTATTATGTTGTGATGCACAATGTGTCAAAAGTAGTCAGTAAGAAATCCTTCTTGACCTAGGTTTTGTACAAGTCGGCATACATCAAATTCGCAGTTAGTCAGTGATGAGTCAGTTTATAAATACTGTGTACTCATGCATTAATGTGAGTTCCTTTTCCAAATGGAAAGAAATACTTTACTTAGACTTTTCTGAAAAACACTAGAAGTTAAAAAACAAAGGAAGCAAAACGCACAAATTTACCTAGATAGTAAAGTATATATTTGCATAAGAATGCTTTTCATATTATATTTTTCCAACAATTTTTATTAGAATTAGGTTGAGCTTGTATCTTCCCATTGATTAGTCATGGACTGAAACCGATCAGCCTCTGTTGCTGTATGCGCATCCTGATACTAAGCGGATTGAGTTCGAATCCCACTATGAACATCAACATTGGGATACAAGTACATCTGGTCGATGAGTTCGAAATAGGACAAAATGCGAGTTCTTGATTCCGCTTGCCAGTCACCATACAAGTTAAACTTTTATTAGAGTTATTGAAAAAGACTTAATTAATGTCATATAATTAGATAACATTTAAAATTCATCTGTTAGTTGTCTTTGCGAAATGTATGGGTCCTTTGAATTTATTAAGCTTATTGTGGCTGCAATTTTAAGTAATTTCATATTTTTGTATAGTGTAATCAGAATTGGATTAGAGCTTGCAAGTACGATTGGGCACACGCGTTTCATCGTATTTGGAGCCTCTTGACTGCATGCATCTACCGCCTTTCAGTGTTGATGTTCCTACTGAGACCAGAACTCAGTTCTACCATGTCAAACTCCACTTTAATCTCCATCGTGCTACTCAGCTTATACAAATGAAAATGAGCAATCAGTATGTTCATTTAATCTGAAAGTGTTCTTCTTGTTACCAACAAGAGTTAATCAACCTAGTTTAACCTCTGTGCATCCTAAGTAGACTGCTTCGACACATCGGCAAATAACAAGTTAGATTAGAGTTGGATTGTGAGTAGGCAGTTGAATAGTTGTAATGTTTTTTATGTGAAACATTAACCAGCATTTATTTAAACACTAGTAGTAAAAGTGAGTAGATTACTTTATTTGCTGTCATAACAATTAATAACAACTGTCTAAGTAAATGATATAACTGGTGAGTTGATAATGATGGAATTTAATATGATCAAGAGCACATTTTCTCATATACACGCATACATTGGACTATTACGGAACCTGGTAAAAGTTAAGGTAGATAAGTTAATTTTTAATGACTGTAGATTCAGTCCATGTTGATCTCACATACAGTCATTTGAGATATTATTATATACTAAATGAGTAGTTCCTTTAAGTGACATGTTAATATGATACATTTAAACGTATGTAACTTGCCGTGGTTGAAAGACTATAATAAATCATTTGAGATAATTTTAATAAAGCTAAAAGTAATTACCGATAAACAAGAGCGTCAATTAAAACCTTAGTAAACACTGTTTATCGCTGTTCACTTTTTAACGATTAACTTTTCTAGATCTTCTCAAACAGATTATCTTTACTGAATAACAATTAAAAAAGATGAAAGTTGTGATGGTATGACATCTTAACTAAGAAATTCCTACTAGATATTTATTACTTTTATCGAATTTAGTATGTTAACATATTCTCTTCATAAGTTTATCAACTCTTAACTTATAAAAAATATGAATCATGGGAAAAAGTATAATCATGAAATCTAAATCATCTAATCATAAGTATTACAGCAGATTTATTTCATATACATAGGAAACTAAAATACGTAAAGTTGTGGGAGAATAATTCTTATCATCGTATATTTATACATGAAGGTGACGAGAGAATATTTTGAATCAACACAAACATTCCTATAAAAAAGTAGTGAATTCATATGATAGGGAAAATTGAAATTAGTTGTGAAATACTTAAAAATATATTTTTCATAATTTACCTAGGTTAGACAACTATTGTAGACAAAAAGGAACTGCATAGTTGTAATGTTTTTTATGTGAAACATTAACCAGCATTTATTTAAACACTAGTAGTAAAAGTGAGTAGATTACTTTATTTGCTGTCATAACAATTAATAACAACTGTCTAAGTAAATGATATAACTGGTGAGTTGATAATGATGGAATTTAATATGATACATTTAAACGTATGTAACTTGCCGTGGTTGAAAGACTATAATAAATCATTTGAGATAATTTTAATAAAGCTAAAAGTAATTACCGATAAACAAGAGCGTCAATTAAAACCTTAGTAAACACTGTTTATCGCTGTTCACTTTTTAACGATTAACTTTTCTAGATCTTCTCAAACAGATTATCTTTACTGAATAACAATTAAAAAAGATGAAAGTTGTGATGGTATGACATCTTAACTAAGAAATTCCTACTAGATATTTATTACTTTTATCGAATTTAGTATGTTAACATATTCTCTTCATAAGTTTATCAACTCTTAACTTATAAAAAATATGAATCATGGGAAAAAGTATAATCATGAAATCTAAATCATCTAATCATAAGTATTACAGCAGATTTATTTCATATACATAGGAAACTAAAATACGTAAAGTTGTGGGAGAATAATTCTTATCATCGTATATTTATACATGAAGGTGACGAGAGAATATTTTGAATCAACACAAACATTCCTATAAAAAAGTAGTGAATTCATATGATAGGGAAAATTGAAATTAGTTGTGAAATACTTAAAAATATATTTTTCATAATTTACCTAGGTTAGACAACTATTGTAGACAAAAAGGAACTGCATAGTTGTATCGTCCCAGTATGAGACTACATAGTGTTACTTGCCTACAGTTCCACAAAGAAATCAGAGCTAAATTCTTGAAGTTACGTGATGAACGCTTGACTGCTAGCCGGTCGTCTACATTGAATTTTTTAAAAGAAAGACGTTATACTATCTTAACATGTCAGTATTAAAAATACAGCAATCTATTGCTTGTATTTTATTAATAACAAGAATTTCTATAAAGTGTTTCACTGTCAATTTATAAAACTGACATTACTGAATAACTTACTAGAACAAAAGGTCAAATATTATCTGTAGATTTTGACATATTTTGTACGGAAAGTTAACTGTTGAAAAGATACACCTGGCGTTGGATTTCTGATGTTTACGAAACCCAGGAAAATCTCTTAAAATAAATGACTAAGTAATTGCATACCATTGTACTTTCTGATATATAAACCCCTTCCCTTGCCCGTAATCCATTAAGTAAATCTACACCTTAATTATACGATGACCCAATTGTAGTAATATACATATAGATTTCTCCTTATATTTAGTCCCATAGCTTAAGCTCACCTTATCTTCTTACTATTTTAGTTGTTCTTGACATAAACGACTCCCTATTAAAAATATCAATGATTGGGAGCCAGCTTAGTTGTCCAACTGTAAAACACGCGCCGAGAAGCCAAAAGGCCTTGGGTTTGATCCCTAGTGGGTTGTGAATGGGCACTGATAAAGAATCCCATAATAAGAACAAACAGTTTTCCAGTACATTCTGGTGGCTTTTTGTCATCGAATTCACGCCAGTTTGTAATATTGAATTAACGATTTCCAAACTGTTACTATTAATATTATTATTACTATTCAAGTATACCCAATGAATTTGAATATCCCCCCCCAGCCAAACAACTTTTCTGATTTTCATACCAGGACGAAACAGCTCTCCAGTGCTCCTTAGTTTTCAGCTGTACTCTGCCAACACTAATCTTTGACGAATTGAATCAAATTAAACTTCATACCCATTTCCACAAACCCCCTCAATTCAAATCCTATTAAATGCTTATCATATCACATATGATGCAACCGATTTTGAAATCAAACAAATTAAAGTAGTTAGTATTCTTTCTATTATTATTATTATTATGTGACGAATTGTAATTATCACCCACCCTATTCTTCAAAGTTTAGCATCTGCAATATCAGGAGAATTCAGTGAGACAGTATATCTTTTGTTAACTTCATCCATATTTCACCCATACATAGATATTTATATATCTGATCAATAAACTTATTGTTGTAAAAACTTATACAAGTTCTTTTACAGAGAAACTGAAAATTTATATCGAATGTTTTATGATATGGAAATAATGTATTTACATTAGAATTGACTATTTTTATGATCATTAATTTTGAACTCAGAAATGTAGAACTTGAGAAGAACCTATCGAATACAATAGTCATTATTCAAATTTCTTTATTTTAAAGAAAGAAACATGGGAATTTCTAAGCATGAAAATTTTACTCAGTCTAAATCCTAAAAGAATCAGTTTCTATGACGTATCATTTGAATTTTAACGAAATGGTCATTCAGTAAACAATTACAACCACTTGTTTTAATGATTACAAATGAATTAAATTATTTTACAATAAAAAGATGCATCATACTATTATCTCTGTGGGTAATCGAAAAATTGAATTAGCTATAGCAACCTCATATTAATTCAAAAATAATTGCTATGTATAAGATATTTCTACATATTGAAGTACATGATCTATCTGTATTAGGTAAATGCTAAATAAATGCCTTCAGTTTAGTTATTTCCCAACATATATTAAAGTAATCACATCAAAATGAAAGAATTTTTAAATATGGCATACATACAATTGAAAGTTAAAATATGATAATATTAAATGAATATATAAATAGGGAACTACTGATTGAAACGGTCTTCAATATATGCATCTATAAGTATGTGTTAAGAAAATTTCTATTCAGCCTTTTATCTTATTTTCAGATCTGAAAAGATAGTATTGTCTTGAAATTATGACTAAAAAACTGGTATCTATGTGGCAAATTATGCCAGTAAAATATGCTTTCATCCTAGTATTAAAGTTCACAATATAACTCGAATTTAATACTTTTTAATTCAATATTATTATGTTATCTAATTGTGAATTCAAAATAAGCATAATTATATCTATAGGAAATAATTTTTATTTTCAATTAAGGGGCGTTGTAGAGATAGTTAATTGCCAATTTTGATATCACAAATTGATCTGAATCAGACAACCACTGATCACCTGGAAGCACTGGACCGTTGTTTCGTTCCCGTATGGGACTCCTCAGCAGTGCGAAGATGTCACCGGTGGAGTTCAAACGAGTCGGGTGTGAAGCAGTAAATCACGATGGCATAGAGGAGGTCGAGCAACATATCGCGAATTGACTGAATTGAAAATATCAACCGTTAGTATCTGACTCAGTGGTCCAAATATAAAGCGTTCTCCGCGGAGCCGGAGGGTTCTAGGTCCGATCCCCGATGGGGTCGTGGATGCGCACTACTAAGGAGTTCCACACTAGGATAAAACGGCTGTTCAGTGCTTCTAGGTGATCAATGGTTGTTTGATTTCAAATCAATTTGTGATATCAAAATTGCCAATTTTTATTTTAGACAAACATATATTCTAAAAAAAATAGAAAATGTTGAAGTCTCATTTCAATAGGTAATAATTGACTATTTATTAAAATGTATAAAATTTAGTTATATAAATCAGAAAATAAATATTCATCAATATGTTACATTGGAAATGTTATGCTTATACTCATTTATTATAGTGTTGTCGGAATAGCTTTAAAATGTAACGAATATTTCAATGATATTTAGTAGTCATATTTAAAATAAAATAAATTATTTAGTATTAATAACTTAATTTTATAGTTATTATTTATTTAAGGAGTATGCTTTGTACACTTTCTTACTTAACATTTAAATTCAGTCAATAAATTTCTGGTAGTCTGTTACTCGAAATTGTTGCATGTTTAAAGCAATAACTGTAAACTAAACAATTAAAACAAGTTATAGGCAAAAATATTAGATATTATCAGTCTTGATAAATCAGTTACTCCTCAAAATATCCTCAAAAAGTTTGCTGTACCTTAGTTAGAGGAACTATCACTATCTATTCGATATGTGACTGTTCTAAACTGTTCTAAGCTACTGTTGAATAGAGTGCTTTTTATTTATTTATATGGCTGAGTGATGGCTGTTAGTGAGAACTGTTTGTTAATTCAAACTTCTTGGACGATGAACAAGGTCACTAGCCGGAATGTTTCAAATTTAAATCCTATGAAGTTCGTACATGTAATTAGTTAACATCAAAATAAGCATGTTTAAATGTGTTTGGCTAGTAAAGTAAATTCAGTCTCTCTTGCTTTGCCTGTTCAAATCGTTTCTTGATCTTTATTTTACAGACTGATTTATTGGAATTTTACTATGCAACAGATAAGCTATCTTGATAACAGCATTATTGTTATTTGCTGGTTCTAAGCAACTGAACACAGTCCGTGAACCTACATTCAGTTGTCATGTAATGAAGTGCTAATAAACCAGTGATTCGATTGAAAACTTACGGAAAAGGCAACAATGAAGTTTGCGATTTTAAATTTAGGATATTATGACTAAACACGGGAAAAAAATAACAACTCGTTTCCAATCAAAAATAGATTCGTCCTATTATTAGGATGCTCGATTATTGATCTACTGTTGATCCTGTGAAATTTAAAGTCAATCTATACAAAACTTAGGAACAGTATTCCATACTTAAACATGATTACGGTAAACATAAGATAAAGCAGCCAGAGCAACTATGGCAACAACCTGAAAAAAACTATGAAATTTGCACTGATCAGGAACTAGTGTTAACTGAAAGAGAACATGTCAAAAGATTACAGGACAGCTGTTTCATTTATATTTATGACTTCTCGACATTTCTCAATGTCATAATTTTAAGGGCATTTGACTTTTAGTCAGTGTTGGGCATCTAAGTCCCACTCCACATAGTATGATTTTTACAAGCAGATTTCATCACTAATTAAAAAATTTGAAGTGCAACCGAAAATTGTGTACATCAACTTGTACTTGTGCTCCAGCAGTATCCATGTTCTATAGCATTTGCTTTGTAATCACGTGTTCGTACTTGTTCCGAAACCAATCGTTGCTCATTGGACTACTTGTAAAAGACTGTTTCACCTGAGGACGTAATTTCATCTAAATGAAACAAACCACTTAAATTGATTCAATTTTGAGTAAATTTTCCAAAATTTCAATAGATGAAATTAGTTCGTGACAGAAATTTCAGAAAATTGTTTAACTATTAAATGAATTGTAAACAATCTCTAGACAGTTGCGTTTCTAAAATAGACTTTTACAGAAAGCATTGTAAAGAGTAATTCTTTATTTCGTTTCGTAACATATCATTATCGTCAATCAATTTTATTATAGAATTTTATTTTCTTTAAATGGCAGTATTTAATCTAAAAAACTATAACATAGTATAAAACAATTGCCTTAAGAAACAATATTATGTGAAGTCATTGAAAGACAAAACTATTGACAATTAGAGCATACAATCTAGACACAATCGTCATTTTAAATGTATGAGGAAAGCCTACTATGCTTTGGTTAATGTTATTTTATAAAAAGTAGTTGTTATGGCGAAAAATATTATTGAAAAATTTAAATAATGCTTACAAATTACCTCACTTTTAGATTCGAATCAACAGAGAACATATTTGTAACATAGGAAATGCACTGAAAGAGCAAAAAGGAGCGTTGAGTACCTACCGCAATAACTGACACTACTAGATCACTGTATCATCAACTTTACCATTACTCATCACTTACCTGATAGTAGTATAAGGCATTATATAAAAGACTTGTCTTCATATGCTTATGAAATTTCCTTTTGAAACTTCTACATTATTTAAAGCATAAATATGAATTGTGTTTGAGAATGCCATTTTTTAATTCTCTGGTATTGATTGAATTCCTTTTTAATTCTTTGCAATAAACTTGACTTAAAGTAGATGCAGTGATCATTTAAATAATTTCTACTGTTGTTACCAGGCAGTAATGTTGTTATTTCGGTAAATCCATTATTATTTCATCATTCAAATATAAATAACAATTCTAAAATAGACGATAAACGGTCATTATGTTCACTGACGTATAAGAGTGGATAATGATATCTCATTTATTTTATTGCGTAATTCAGAGGATACCGGAGGATAGATTAATTTCATGTATCGCATGTGAATGATTATTTAAATCAAAGGTTCATTATTATTTTATATTGTCAGTCATTAAATTTGTTTCATTGTGAATATGACTAAATAGTGTATTGTGCCTCTAATCGAAAAGGGAGATGGCCATTATTAAAAGTTTTTCATCAGATATAAAAGAAGACTAAGTGTATATATTTTGTAACTTTGAAGATGAGCTAGCAATGAGAAATCGGGGATTTACAAAACATAATGAGTAAGTGGTGAAGAATTTATCCACCCTACATGAATATGACAATCACTTTTACTCAAAATACAGTCAGCTATATTCAAACTATACTGAAATTTGATAATTTGTCAAGGAATATCTTACATAGTTGAAATAGTTAAAATGCTACTAAGATTGTACGCTGAATTGATGCAAATAAATAGTATATTGAAAAAATAACCTACTAAACGAGTGTTTAGTCTTGGTCTTATGCTCCTTCTAACACTATATTGTACTCCAAAATATCATTTTGTATTGTTTATTTACATTAGTATATACTATCGCATAATGTCGATAACTTAATTTCACTATATACTATAATGCTTTATATCTACTATCAAAATGAAAATAGATGTCACTATCAGACAGTTTTATGATGTGTAATTCCAGTAAATTAATGAAATGTCAATGCTAATTTACATGTATATATATATATATTGGTTTATGGATGATTATTGTCTTTTTACATGCATTACTAAATGGCTTTTTAAGCAGTTTTTCAACATATCATATATTCATTTCTAATACTTATACATTAATGTGATTTAGTAAATGAATTAGGTAAATACAAATCCTAGCAATAAAATTCTAATATGACTTACTCAACAAAATAAATCATTAACTTACGTGTAGATAAGTGTTGTCATTACAACAAAGCATACTAAATATGCTTGCGAATACAGATTTTACACTTCGATGTACACATACATGTATAGGTGGTACTTAGATTGACGTTGTAATGCTTTTTTTTCTAAACGTATTTAACAATTCAATAGAATATTAATTAAACGATACACTCGTTTCATTCATGTATTTGACAATTTGTTGGTATATGATAATGGAGGTTATATGGACACAGCTTATAACTAATAATAATGATAACTAATAATAATGATAGCTTTAAATAAATGCCAATGATTAAATCTATCTAATAAATATGTATATTCAGTAAGATGAATGTAAATTATAACCAGCTTACTATGTAGATGATTACTTATATCATCCAATCTCATTAACATTAACACTGCCAATGAATCAATCAAAAGGTGATCTATAAATGATTAATGCAGCTATTTGTCTAAGTCTGTAAAGTTGCTAATTATGAGTCATCATTAATACATTCACATTATTATGTCAGTTGATTCTACTGAAATTACAGTTAGAGCTGAAATCAGTGACAAATATTAAGACCGTTCTATTTGAATGTATCTTCACTTTTGCTTTGTCCATAAATAAACTGTTTACTGAGGCCCTTGGGCGGGGAACAGGCTATATATTAAATGAAATGTTTAGGCACTCAGGAATACCAACTACACGTAAATACAAACAATTAAATGTATATACCTTATACACGCCTCATTGAAACTGCGGAAGTACTAACATACTGTAAAGCACGAAAGGCTGTTAATGACAAAACAAAGAATTTTGCTAGATTTTAAATAAACGTTTAAAGTGTTGGAAAGTTAAGTTTTCGACTCAGTACTTGACAAAAGTTATAAGTAAAAGTAAAATGTAAAAATTAGTTTCTATATTTCTCTTTAAAACATTAATTGGTCGTTTTCGCAAGCCCACCATTTTAAAACCAAATGATTAATAAATCACTGAATATGACTAAGTAATGATTTCGATTTTATGCTTCATCGAGAAAACTTAAACTAATTTAATCTGACTACTATATCTAAGTGACATGTGCAATAATTACACTTATCATCAACACGAAACCGTATAATACATGCTCCAGTAAAGGAACCTTACTTTTCACTGATTTCATTTTCACAGTTATGTATGTTAAATGAATTAGGTTTATTATCATTCACTTCTAATAATGGAATCTATGAGGTGAATTCAACATTGTTCAACTAAATGAATATGTTAGTTATTAAGTCATTCGTCGGACCATTTTTGATTGCAAGAGGTTGAAGGTCAAATGCAAACTAAGTAATGAGCAGTTAAGGTAGGTTTCTGTATATAAGCTTGCGGTTTAATAAGTCATACTGATAAATTTGCATCAGTAGAAGACGAAGTGTTTCTGAGCTACACTTCAGACACTCTGAATAACTTGATCACACATGGTGTCTGCTAAAACACATGTGTGATATATGCAAATTGTGAGAGATCAATTTTCTTTCAATTTAAACAAGATGTAAGTGTATACCTGTCAAATGATTAGGTTTCATCTTATGAATAATATCAAACAAAATGTCTAGGACTGCAAACTTCTTATGTCTAGTTTATGCCAAAACACTAATAATTTTACAGTTACGTTTTGATCTTTACACTTAGAGATTCTTTTTAGTATTATTCGATGAACGATTTTTTGTCAAACTACAAAAGGACAAGTGGACAGATATTATCACTTAGAGTATACATCCATTTCTACTCAAATGACTAGTCATATACTCATTGAATATCAGTATCCTTTTGTGTAATTAATCTCTTTCTCTAGACTTACATTTGTGCACTGATAAAATCATATGGTTAATTCTAATTTATGCATAATTTTCATTAAATGCAATTAATATTGAAAATTACTCTTAGATGGTACATTCAATATAAATGGATTATTCTTGATAAACGGAACATTTACAATGAATCACTTGAAATAGATGAAAAAAAAATGTATAAAACAAACGAACTGACAATTTAATAATAATGATTAATATGAATTTATTTTTTTGACAGTAATAAACAAACAAGTATGATTGTCACATAGTAAATTATTAGTCTTTAGATTTACACCATTTTTCTAGTAACTTACCATCGAATATCACCCCACTCCGCCTTCCACCTGTCACTTCACCATGTTTCCCCTATGAAATAATCTTGAACATAATAAGTACGAAGTTATATTGTATTAAATGAAGGGTGAAAAGTTTTGTCATCTATTTTAATTTAATCATTTGCTTATAATAGTAACAATACATTTATCAGATTTTCTTTAAAGCAATTACTAAAGTTCATCTTGTAGATGTACAATATGCCTATATAACTTTTTTTATTGTCACCACAATTTATTTACAGTAAAGTTTAGTCTAAAACAGAATGAAAAAAATTGAATAATGAACTAAATTGTCAGCAAAAAATACAAAAGATACATTTTAACTGTTTTCCCTCATCATTTCCCTACCTTTCTTCATTGCTTCTACAAACACTATAGAAGTCGGTATAAGAAAAGAGTAAAAGATATAGCTTGATTAACTTCACTAACACGTATACTCTTTACATTGAAAAGTTAGCTGTCTAATCAGACTATTATGTAGAGTCATACAGTGTTAGTTGGAAAAAAAATGGATTTTAGTTTAATAAGATATGTTAACACAGCTTTTATATTAATGAAAGTGAGAAAGACAATTCAACCTTACGAGACTTTAACAACTTAAAACATATGTTGATCATTAGTAATGGTTTGCAATTTTCTGTTATTTTATATCAAGGAGTCTATTTTGTCAGCGTCTGTTGCCATATGATCGTCCACAGCGGATCATTTCGTCATAGCCTCTAGATACAAGTGTTTGTGATGCCGATATATTTCTAAAAAGGGTATCAATAGTATGTTTGTACAAATCAGGATTCGTTAGTTGACTCTATCCGCACCTTAATTTCATTGTTTGCACATGGACTAGAACAGAGGCTTTATTTGATGGTCGCGTCTTGAATAAATCGAAATCAGCAGTAAGTATCATTGATATGATAAAAACTTACCCTGTAAACACATTTTATAACTACTAATATAATATAGCTTTGTATCCAGAATATATAAATGAATAAAGAGGTTTGTTTGTAAAATTTTTCATGCCAAAGTACATGATACTGTAAGATTTTGTCGCAGCACTTTTTGCACAATGCTGTGTGAAGTTGTCATCATAACTTAACAGACGACAGATAAGTTTTTCCTGTATGATTTCATAAATACTAGGAAAATTTAAATGCATTAGTTTTGGTTGCTTAAAATATACACTAAACATTATTTTCTTATATGATAGTAGTATATAAGATATTTTAGTCCTTAACACTGAATAAAGCTTTAACTTTCTAAACTTTCAAGACTTTTCAATGATAGTTAGCTGACAAACTGTCAATGTCTTACAGAGTACTGTAAAATTATCTTTATTTAATGTTACATGATGATAGTTGAAGAAAATAAATGATTAAATAAGTAGTATACACAATGTTTACAACAATACTAAATAAATTATGTGAATATTTGGAGAAAATATTCGTTGTTTTAAATTAAGTACAGATGCTTTATACTCTTAAATCATCATGAATTAGTTATTAAGATTTCGTAAATATACAAAAAATGCCAACTATAATACTGATAGTAAAGTACATTTGATATAAGTTTTCATTATGTAATTGATTTTATTCATTAGACAACCTAATCACAATGCCTTACTATATTGAATGATCATGTTTAAAATTAATGAAAACGAAGTGAATCTATTTACTTTCTAATGAATATATAAAGCATTCAAAAGAGAGTTACCATTTCCCTTCACAATTAAAATGTATCTTGTTTACAGAGAATATTAACTATTACATAATTAGGATAAGCTTGTATTTTCCTGTTGATTTTTAATGGACTGAAACTGGTCAGTCTCTGTTGCCATATGTGCATCCTGAGCGGATTGCCTCGAAATAGCGTTATTAAACATGTTATATATTTAAGTTGGATTGTGACTGGCAAGCAGAATCCAGGACGCGCGTTTCGTCCTAATTATCCTAATTATATATATATGCCTGTTGCACAAGTGTGACTGTATGGACACAGTAGCCTAGTGGTGAACGTGGTGGCGTTTGACACGAAGCGGACTGAGTTCAAATCCCAGTGTGAACATCAACATTGGGATGCAGGTACATCCAGCCGATGAGTCCCAAATAGGACGGAACGCGCGTCCTGGATTCCGCTTACCAGTCTTAACACTGAATAAAGCTTTAACTTTCTAAACTTTCAAGACTTTTCAATGATAGTTAGCTGACAAACTGTCAATGTCTTACAGAGTACTGTAAAATTATCTTTATTTAATGTTACATGATGATAGTTGAAGAAAATAAATGATTAAATAAGTAGTATACACAATGTTTACAACAATACTAAATAAATTATGTGAATATTTGGAGAAAATATTCGTTGTTTTAAATTAAGTACAGATGCTTTATACTCTTAAATCATCATGAATTAGTTATTAAGATTTCGTAAATATACAAAAAATGCCAACTATAATACTGATAGTAAAGTACATTTGATATAAGTTTTCATTATGTAATTGATTTTATTCATTAGACAACCTAATCACAATGCCTTACTATATTGAATGATCATGTTTAAAATTAATGAAAACGAAGTGAATCTATTTACTTTCTAATGAATATATAAAGCATTCAAAAGAGAGTTACCATTTCCCTTCACAATTAAACTATTACAGTTTGGAATATAGTCAGGTAATATTTTTCAACTTAATGGTAAACTAATCCATAAGAATATTAATTACACAGTATTTTGTTATAATGTTAGATCTATAATTTAGGGATATAATAAGGACATAATTATACACTTGATTATTAATATGGGATATACGAAGCTCAATGAAACTTCATTAAGTCTTTTTGTATAGAATTGTTTTTTTTGCGTATTTATCTGTATCGAGTAAAAAGAGACAATTATAAAGCTGATTTAAAATTCAAAGAAAAAAATTTCTATTCCTAAGTTGATTTCTGTGCGAATTCTCAAAGACTAATTCTTCGGGATACTTTATGTGTATGCAGTTGGTAAATAAAGAGGTGTTGCATATAACTACCAAACATAAAGGAATGAATTTATGCTTAATTGATGCAGTAAGTAAGAATCATTGAGTTGAATATAGGGCAGATAGAATTTATGGAATTTATTAAACACCTTAAAACTTCGTAGATAATCTTCAAATATCCCAATGAAAACACAGACATTAACTATAGCTTCCACAGAATACATAGCACGTTTTATTTAAGTATGCAAATTATACAACAGAGTATATTCACTAAAAAAAATACTCAATAGTAGCGAGGCAGCTTTAGTTAAGACTACAGCGTACAATTAGAATCTACTTTGCTGATAGCGTATATTCTCGATGTAAGCATCAGTAATTGAATGGAGGTACATCCAACTGACTAGTCCTATTTGGATTCCGTTAGCCAGTCACAATTCAACTCAAAGCAAGTTAATGTTACAGTGGCATTAATTAAGACTAAACTAAATTTTATGGTATGTTTTGATCGGAACTAATCTGTTATACAGTCGATTGATATCCGTTTACAAATTTAAGTTGTTCATTCAAAAACAGTAAGCGGATATCAGAAGACAGAAAAACTTGTCATCAAATATTTGTTTTCAAGAAAGATTACACATTAATATACAAAACACTTTTGACAAAATAAACAATCAAAATTTTGCTAAGCTATTAATGTTTGTCAAATGTTGTTCTTTCAGGTTATCCAACAAACCAATGAAATTAAGGCTTAAACTTCTCTGGCTTACTTACTGCTACTGTGCCAATATTTTCACCAAGTTTGTAACTGTAAATTCAATCTGTTATGTTTTTTTGAAATTTATAATCCATATATTCAGAAAATATATAAAAAATATATATTTATGTATATATAACTCATTTTTATACTATCTTTCCGATCTACAATATCTATATTCATTTCGACTGATAACATTCCCTACGCCCATCTCGTAGTTCGGCTACTATTCCGTTCAAATAGCTGCCTTTACTTATAACTGAAGTCGTCTGTACTTTATAATCAATGTATACATGTATGCCATAAAGTTTTTCGGCATAAAGTAAACAGTATATACTTGTAAAAATACTTTCCAATTACCTCATTTACTGTTAACATGATTATCAGCAGATACTTAACTCACTGAGTCTTGATTTTTTATTTTCTTAAGAATATAATGCGTAAGAGGGTTAGAGGGAGTTATTTTCATTGTTCTCCAAGATTGTCGTTAATACAATCTTAATAGTTCATTGGAAAATTTCTAGTAGTGCTTTACTTATCATAAAATTACAAACGATTACCTAACTACAATTCAACAGTTACATTAAATGAAAGTCATACAGAAAATCATTGAAATACCGTTTATAATAAGGTATAGATTGTTTTGTATACTGTTGAACATCAACAAAATACTTTTTACTTTCAGCATATTTGTATTAGATAGTTTCTCATGATAAGTGAAATAATTACTTATACCTTCAATTACTTTTTTCCTGATTGAGTCACAATCAGGACAATCTGTAATTGATAATCATATGAACATGGGATTCATTTATCAGTCTATGCAGAAACGGTCAATAAATCTCTTGACTATTCGTCAGTCGAGCATGACAATTAACAAACTCGAATATATCACCAATATAACCTTTAAGATAACTATTTACAGACAGTGTCGTCATAGCACATAAATGTATACCACTGTTAGCTTGCTTCAGTATAAAGTTATCGATGATGTTTTTTAGTAAACAATCGACAGCTTCGTATTTAAGCCATTAGCTGAGAGAATAGGACAACAAAAAATGTCAATTTCTTTACAGAATAAACAACCTTAGAACAACTTGTTGATAGACATACCGGTGACATAAAACTGACTACTAAATGCTCTTCATATAGTGCGACAATCATCAAGTGTGATTAGTGATAACTGCCTCACTCCAGACAAGTCTGAACACCACCAGTCACTAATTCTCGCTAGGGCTTCAGGAACATCCTGAAGCTAGCCAGTAGTGAGCTGATTATTGTAAATGGATTCAGGTGGTTGTTTTTTTTATTTTTATTTTAATTTGACTGAATATGTAGCAGACTGATGGTGGTATAGTGCCACTGAAATACAGGCAGCGTTACACAGCTGTTTCGTTCTAGTATAAAACTCCTCAGCAATATTCACCCCAGATTCTACCCCAGGGGCTTAAGGTTGGCAAAAATCTAATGCTCTGCACCACTGGCTCGGCATTCAATGATAGAATTGTCATTTCATCTGCAGTTAGCACTGCTGAGTAGTTCCATACTAAAATGAAACTTCTGCCCAGTTCTCCATGGTACCCTTACCAACATCAATCTGTGACATATTCAACCAACTATTAAATAATTGTTTAGTGGTTGAATATTCTTAACAAGAGTCTTTGCTTAATCTAAACCTAGCGCCAATTAATATTTATCAGCTAAGATTACCTTCAACTTTCAGGTAGCTTTTGCTTCATATATGTGTCGAATTTCTATTTACCTAGTTTTAAGTGCAAACACTAGACTACCTGGATAGAAATTGGGTTCCTAAAGGATAGAGATGTTTTTCATTGATTGCCTAATAAGTAATGACTAATAATATGACTGTTTAGCTGTTCAGATCTGATTGAATACTACAGATAAAGTGTAAGTATGACTACACTAATCTAAGTGATTTGATAGCACTTTAGTTCCATTTTGGTGTTAAGTAAGTTAAAGTAGTTGGTATGAAAAGCAACAAGTGTCTGTGTGCAGCAATAACCAGTTTCAGAATATTTTTTTAACTAATGAAAATGGTAACCATGAGAAGTGTTGTTTTTTTTTATTAAACAGCTATGACGTTTCATTTAGATTGATGTAAAATAAATTAGGTTAACATAGTAAAGTCAACATAGTTCAATTCAGAAAATTTTTCAGCTTTCTTTAATTACTGTCATAGAGTAACTACATCAATCAACACGATACAACTCTAGTAAATATACGTTGATAGGAAGAATGAGTTAGTTTTCCAGATGTGTATAAATATGAATAGTTGAAGAACTTGAACTGTTCAAAAGTGGCTTATTGGTTAATGTACTTCGTTTACAAGGATTCATACCCTGTCTAATTTAGTTTTGTACAGCTAGTTAGTAATACTACGCTTAACAAAAACGAAGCTGAGCACATAGATCCGAGTGGTTTTATTGCAAAATTTAGTCATTTAATATTTGTCATCATAAAGTGCAATACAGTGATTAACGGAATGAAGTTTGAGCTATTTACTGACAATCGTTAACAGTTGATGTAATGATACAGAATAATAATCTAATGTTTTTAAGTCTATTTCTGCTTAGTTAAAATCTCCCTAAAAACAATAACGCTTTGATTCAAATATAACCAACTGACATGCATAATATAAGGTAACATGGGATATCTTAGATTCCTTAACCGATACTGTACGACATGTAACAGATTTTAAAAGAAATAGTTACATACATAACCAATTATTATTAGTCTGATCCATCAAAGGATATAAAGTAAAAGTTTGTTTATGCATTGTTTAACAAAAACGAGGAAACTAAAGATCATTCAGGTTGAAGACTTAGTTCAGAACTCATTCAATATTTTTTAAATGTTAGTTGTTTCAAATCAATCTGTTATGCAATCTACAATTAAAATTAATAAATAAAACACATTTTTCTGTGTTTGTTGTCCAAATATAATTCATTTGAGTAGTAAATATTCATCTATTTAGTTCATTTATACAAACAGTCCTCATGTTTTATAAACAATCTAGTAAACGTGCTCTGATAATTTAAAGAAGAGAATTATATTCATTCAGTATATTTCATCTCTTTACTTTCTTTCGTTTGATAATCATTTTGTTGAAACTGATCTAAACGATTGTAACTGGATATTGTGGTGATTGTTAAATGTTAATCTGATATCACGAATTGGTCTGAATTAGACAAAATTTGACCTCTTGAAAACAGTGGTTAGTTGTTTTGTCTTAGCATGCTATTCCAACAATGTGCATCCACTACCCCTCCAGCGATCGAACCCCGAACCTTCTGGCTCTTCAGCATTCACCTTACCATCATGCCACTGAGCTGGCTTTTAGCAGTTGATATTTCCAACGCATCCAATTCGCGGTGTGTTTGCGCAGTCTCATCGATTATCATTATTGGATAACTGGTTCAAACCCGATATGGTTGAACTTCACTAGTCACTGGTCTCACCGGAACTCTAGGAATTATCTCTAGAAGTTAGTCACTAGTGAGCTGTTATTTAAAAAGAATTTTCTAATGTTGTGACATTCACTTCATTATTACTTGATTTTGACCATATTTTTTGATGTTTAGAGACTAAATAAATGTACCATCTTAGACCTAGTAGTGTGAAACACTGGGATGTGAGGATAGTATGATTTTCTCAAGATAAGTTTTTAAAAGAAGATAATCCCAGTTACAATTCATGCAAATATATCTAGGAACGTAAACAAATAACTTATAAGCCCTAAATTCGCTTGATTTAACGTTGTGAATCGCATTTACTGGTTTACTGAAAAATTATCATACATTAATTTTAGTTCTAATAATAGAAAAATTCATTGAAAAACAAGATCAAACTTTGTCTTCTATCTGGAAAGATTGATTTTGCCTCGTCTGATAAGGATGTTTAGTGAAACCCATTTATAAATCATAACTATGTTTTTTTGTGAAAACTAAGTAATACTATTAGTTTAAATAGATTTCTGTACGGCGATCAACATTAAATGCTTTACAAGTTTCCCCTCCCTAATGAAATCATTTTAGTCAGCAATTAGTATTCTATTGATATCATAGATCATAAATTATTAATACTCTTTGATATACATTTTCCTGCATATAGTGCTTCATATCAAACACCAGGCATCAGCATCTGTAAATAATTTCCGTGAAGGTAAATAATCCATCTATTCACCGGATATTAATTGGTCCTAAAGTTTATACATAAAATCCAACATTAATAAATTAGGAAATAAATATTAATCGTTTAAAATGCATATGTGATTACATTACATGCTACTGTATCTACCAATTTATATGTATATTTGAATACATATACATAAGAAGGAATAATCGAAGATTTTAATCAAGGGTAGCTGAACGTGTGCCTATATGGATTCAAAACTAAATTAAACCATGTGAGCCAATAAAGACAAGGAGTCAAAAACCTTTTTCATAGATATGTAAACACGTAACTGATAAGGATCATACGACTGACCTGGAAACGGCTTACAAGTCTGTGTACAGAAGTCATCATAAAAGTAATTTTAAATTCGTCTCTGTTATATGCACAAAATCTGTTTGCTATAACCATGAGTTTGGTCTGATAATTTCCATTACCCGTATAGGTGTAATAACTTCAAAACCTTTTCATTTTCTATCTTCCGTTTTATTCTTCACTTATCACCTTGATGTCAGTTGAATTTTCTCTTGATCTGACGTTTATTAGAGTTACACTTTTATATATAAATGACTTAACAATTATACATGTGTGACCAGTTTGTTTGAAGTGTATAGAGCAAATACATCACACTTTTAGCTAAACTCCATTGTCTCATTCCACTAATCATTTAGACGCTTCAAGAAATCCACAAATGTATTCATCAATTTCAAGGTGAGGAGATTCCTATTAACAAATTGTTATTTTATTAGTAACAACCGTGAGATCAGTGTTGATTAGCTTTACGAAAAGTCCCTGAAGCTACGCCGTGAAATCGTAACTAATGAAATTCAATGAATCTAGAGTATAGAAAATATCACCAACTGAACTGTATATGGTTCATATATTATTGTGAATTAGTTGAAGTAAAAAGTGTGAACTGTTAGATAAATACTTCATGGCTTTAATGTACGACGGCTGACACTAATGTGAATAACCTAGGAATGACTGCTTGCGAGGCTGTAGGTGTGCATTCTTGAAAAAGCCTAATATACCATCAAACAGCTGTTCAATATTCTTTGGTATTTCAAAGCTGATAAAAATGGATTTCACATCAAAATACACCCATAAATCACAAGACTGTTATACACATTATCATTTAGTTATAGTCGAAAAGAATAAATTGTGAAGCTTTACACAATTCATATGATTGAGTATGATAGGAGTAGTTAATTCCTACCAACATCATATATTGCGAATATTTTTTCAATAAGCAAACTACACTAAATGAATTCTATTCAGTTTTGTTATTTATTTGATTTTTTCTAAATTTATATTTTTCACAGTCGATTTAGTTTCTACTTCATTTCATTACATTTGTTTTCTTGCTCGTTTACTCGTTAGATCAAATGCTTATATATTTGGTTATTTCGTAGTTTATCACCCTGTTATTGTTATTCTTGGTTATTGTAATTACACAAAGAACAATACAAGATATTTATGTCTTCATTGTCTGGTCGAAAACAACCAACATCTTGTTAATGATTTATGCAAATGTTTACAAGTTATTCAGTTCAATAATATTATACTTTATTATTACTATTGTAAAGTAACAGAAGGTTTGAGCGAAAGGGGGAGATTTAGTGTTTGTAAAGTTGTATTAGAGACATACAACATATTTAACAAAAGGAAATTGGAAATTATTGCACATAAATTAGTACAGTTTTATATGCCTCTATAAATGTTCATATTAATGCTCCTATGAATACTATGTACAGAAATGATAATTTTACATAGAGGTTTGAGTTTATTTTTACTGAATGAAAAATGATTGACTGAAATCTTGGCGAATTTATGATGTACTATCGAGAAATTACCCGGTAAAATTATTTTGTCTAGGCAAAAATTTGATGTAAATATTGATTACACAGTTTTAGCATATTTATTATGTAATAATTAACTTGTAGTTTCTAAGTGTATAATTACAAATGTACTTGTCTAAATATTTCTATCCTTTGAAACACCGACATAGTAACTAAATATCAATAAATTATAAATGACCCAGTTATGATGAAGTTTAGAAATTGTAGAAAATTACAATGCTATTATAAAGTAGACAAGATATTAACAACAATTGACGAACGAATCGTTTGCAGAAATGATTTTAAATATAAGGCTAAAGAGTGGTTTACGTAAATTTATTCAGAGTGGAGATCTTTTTTCAACGAATTAATTATTAAGCTGTAAAATTATGTAAATGAGAACATCTTCCGGTTTGGCTGGACAAAGGACAGCATAAATTAATCACATCTTTAACTCTGTAATATATGGTAGACCCAGAGCATTCAATCTCTGATTTTTCATTTGATATGATCCATAAGATTCAATCAAATATGCCAAGAAACCTATGTGTGAATCCACTTATTTTGAGTAGTTACAGTTACCATCAATTCAAATTATATAACATTATGGCAACTTACAATTGTTAGTATTTAATAAGAATGGAAAAATGAAATGAATTCGTATAGCATTCTACTTCATTCGTTCCAACAAACTATTATTTACTTGTATTCAATAAGTTTCAATCAATTCGTTTAAAGTAGATCAGTCATATTTTAAATTCATACAGAGTTAAACAGGCGAGTCTAGTAAGAATGTGATATATTTCACAAAAATTTACAATTAGGCTTTGTATGAAAATTGTTCACTCAGTTTTGTAGTCATACATTACATACTGACTTTAATAAAACATCCACTAGAAACTAGGAGGCAGTTGATACTTGTTTTTTTCTGGTGTAGAACTTCTTCAAGAATAGGACCTAGGATATTCAGACTTAAACCCAATAAATGATCTTCATTAGTGGACATTTAAAATTTCAATCACTTCATGACATTGTGCATCCATCATCTGATGGTAGTGAAGAACAATTACCTCATTACAAAGGTGTGAAACTTCATCACCCACGACTTATCTGTAGGACATCGTGAATTGGCCACTAGTGAGCATATTATTAATAGCCCTTATTTTAGTTACTTTGAATTCCTCAAACTTATGAGAAAATTATGGTCATTTTATTTATTTGTAGCCCTTAGTAAATTATGTTACTAATTGATTGAATTGTCAAGAGTTTAGTTGACATTATTAAGTTAAAATCACAATTCTTACATAATCAACTTATATGAAGATCTAAATAATCTTAAAAACCATTTACGTAAACTTACGTTATTTAATTCTGATTGCGTTGTGGTATGAATTAAGCATGCCTCTGTACAACTATTAGGATTATCATTATTATTATCACTAATATGACGATTAATACTTCCTAATATATCGTTTTTTGAAATATATTTATGCGGTGATTTAAATGCATGATTCACTGTTAATTCACTATTGATTATTGGTGGTATTTCTTCACAGTAATGATTCATAGGACATGGAACTTCGGAAGACATTAACGCTGAGCTACTTTTATCACTATCTGTACGGCTGGATCTCATTCTGTCTAATGTTGTATTTAATGCACATAAATTATAAATTGGAGGTGGTCCAAAATTCCCCATAGTATAACCACATTCTGGATTCCATTTGCATAAACTGTCCCCATCCGCGGCATATATTGTATTCATAATTGGTGAATGATAACACTTACCATAATTACTAAGTGTACCATCCAAATTGATGTTTTCTTCAACAAGTAATTCACCATTCAATTGTAGTGGATAAGTATTTTTACCATATCTTGATAATTTTCGATTAGTTTGACGTTGTTGACTAGATCTTCGCCGGATTGAAATAAATACAATGATAAGGCATATTGATGTAAGGCACATAATTAACAAGAGAATGATGACTAACATAATTCCTAAATGACCATTTGTTAATAAGTAGCCTAGAAACCATTTCTCACCAAGTTTATCGGCAAAAGATGAATTAACCGACTGATAAAACTGTAGGAATAAACGGGCATTTGAGTCTAGTGGAGGATTGCCATTGTCACACACACGAATGTACAATTCGTATACTCCATTATCTGTTAATCCAATACCTTTTTGACCAGGACCGGCAACTAGTTCACCGGTTTTAGCAACCACCACAAAATATGGTGTATTTGTCAAAGTGTATGAATTTGTAGAGTGAAGTTTATAGTCGTATGAAAGCTTATCTTTATTTTGTATATAATCACCATTAAGAAGTTGCGCTCTGATCAGTTGAAATGTTAAATTTGCATTAGGCTTGTCATCAGCATCTTTAGCAGATAAAACGAGTATTGGCTGACCACGATAAACTGGAGCGGTTACATTAATAATGCCTAAGTCTGTTACTTCACCTAAACCAATCATATGTGGCCGTTTGAAAAGGTCGATTTGTGCAACCGAGTCAAATCGCGAAGGTGATGAAATTATCTCCCATTGTGGTAGATTATCATTTTCATCCAATATGTTAACAATAACAGTAGCAGTTGAACTTAGTTGAATAGGTGTTCCAAGATCATGAAGCAAAATACTCAGTTCGAACTGACTATTTTCTTCTCTATCCAGTTTCCTTGTGGCGAATATTTTACCTGATCCACTATTGACCATAAACATATCACTAGAAATCGGGTTGTGTTTACTATCACTAACTGATATCAATTTATAATGCACTGTTCCATTATTTCCGGCATCTTGGTCAATAGAAGTGAGTTGACCAACTAAGTCAGAGAATCCAGGACGATTTTCAACTATTTGGAAGGTTTTACTACCTACCAGTTCTGGACTATTATCGTTTATGTCAGTTAGGTGAATAGTGACATTTGCAACCGATGTATAATTATCGTGAACTGGTTCCGATAAATATTCATCAGTAGCATAAACAAGAAATCTGATTTGTGGCATAGTTTCTCTGTCTAAGATAGCTTTTGTAGTTATTACACCCATATTAGGATCTATGTTAAAATAGGATTGTGCCTCTTGTGATATATAGTATTGTATTGTTGGAGTTGAATCTGCATCATTGGCATGGATTTGTAATAAAACAGTGTCCAATGGTTGGTTTTCTGGTACAACATAATCGATAAATCTATCCTCTTTGCTAAATGTCGGTCTATATTCGTTTACATCCAGAATATTTAATAAGACAATCTGCTCGCTTGTACGACTAGGTTTGCCATTATCTTGGCATAAAATAACGATCTTAATAATTCCATCTGCCACTGTTTCACGATCAAATGGATTAGCTGTACTTAGGCGGTAAATTTCTCTACCTTTGGCCGAATTGGCATGATCAAGTTTAAAGTCTTGAGTGTTGTATTTTAGACTGCATGTTACTATACTATTGTTACCAACGTCATCATCTCCGGCGATAACTAAACCAATATCTGTTCCGGGTGGCTGGTTTTCATTTATTGATAAAATAGCCTTGTTAGTTTTGTTTTTATCCTTATTTAGAGTGTTATTAGCTGGTAATTTGTTTAAATAGGCTTCGTGTGTTGGTCGGATTTCAGTCCATGGATCATGATTATTGGTGTCCTTCACTGTGATACGAAGCACTGTTTGACCAACCAACGGCACGGTACCACTATCCTCTACTATAATAGGTAAAATAAATGCAGTATTATCCTTAGCATCCAAAGGTGCTATCAAACGAACCTCTCCAGTATTACCATCAATTGTGAAATGTTCTAAAGATGAACGACTTAATGGGCGACCAAATGTATATGATAATTTACTGTTTTGATGCGAATCAGCATCCGTTGCACTCACTTGAATGATGACTGAATTAATTGTAGTGTTTTCTAATATTTCAATATAATAAACTGTCTGGTTAAATGTTGGCTTATTATCATTAACATCTGTTACATGAACTTGAAACGGTTGATTACAGCATTTCGGAATAATCTGACCACCATCACATGCAATAAGTTCCCCAATATAAGTATTTTTGGTCTCTGCATCTAGTTCTCCTAGAATAACAAGATTTAAACTATATGGCCGTCTGTATGATAAAGAAAATAATGATGAATCAAAGTCGTTACCACGAAGTGAATACGATTGAATAGAATTAATACCTTCATCTGGATCTTTAGCAATCATCAATGGTATCTCATAACCAGGACTAACAGATTCTGATACATTTACAATGTATACAGAATTTTCTGATATATTCTGATTAAATGTAGGAGTAAGTTGAAAGTACGGTGTATGATCATTTATATCATTTATAGTAATAATAATATTAATCCAGTGAATACGTGAAATACATACAGTCAAATGTATTTGACATTGTTTTGTTGATATACCATTTGAACTATTCATAAATGAAAATGATAAAGATTGTAATGAATGTTGATTTAATGTTAATACATCATTCAATTCATCTGATATAATATCTGGTTGTGGACAGATTGTTTCCCTATCAATACGTGATGCAACAAATAATTTACCATTTACTTTATCAATACGAAATAAATTTTTATTTGTATCATCATATAATTCAAAATTTTCTACATTATTCTCATTTATTGTTGTTCTACTTGTAATAATAGAAAATTTTCTTTCTAAATCTAATTTTAAATTACCTATATAAGATCCAATTTCAGATTCTTCATTAATTGAATAAAATAATTCTTTGAAATTAGTTTGATTGAATAAATTACAATGAATTTGATAAATTAATTGAATATAAATGATGAATACATTTAATTGAATATGATATTGATGATAATGCATAATTAAGAAATATAGTAATAAAGTATTGTATTGTTTAATCAAATCATTTCATTCATAACATAGTATGTAGTATTGTAAGTAATGAATATGCTTATGTATATAATGATATAGTTGATATAGTACATTGTTGGTTAATCATCCATAAAGATATTGAATACATTCTACAAGATCTATTATAATTTGTGTTTATTTTCAATATTTATGATAAATATTGTAAATAGTAACATTTAACTATGATTATTAGTTATCAACATAAACCAACATTATCATGTATATTTTCAATTTTCTCCATAAACATTCATTAAATACATAAAAATTAATTGTAACAGTTAGGCGAAATGAAATTGGGATTTTGTTATATTAACTGTCTGTCTAATTATTGTATTTATCCATTTTGAGAATGATGAAGATAAATTTAACTAACAAACAAACTGTGTAAATAAACAAAAAATGTGAAAATTTTCTAATTTTAACCAATCCAATAAAGAGTTGATTCTATTTGATTTTTCACTTTATCAGTTATATTTGTAATAGTTATTGCCTTACATTATAGGTAGACAGAGAGATGAATGGTGGACTTGTGTAGGTAGAATTGAAGAAAAAAATTGGATTGATAGGTAAATACAAAAAAGATCGATAGACAAACAAGAATATTATCCTCAATCAGCTGTTATGCATATAGAATAGTAATGGAGAAAAAATTGGAATGTATTATGGAAGAGAAAATTTCATCTTTGATCCTATGTGATATGCGTTAGTTAAGAGAGAACACGTGGCAAAATAAATGTTTACATTAATAGCACTTTAGTATATGATGTGTGACAGATAAGTACTTTCATATTCATAGCAAACATAAGTTAAAAAAACTCTCCCATTCAAAAGTTTGCGTTTAGCTTAAATGTATGTTGTTCGTTTAATGGAGTGTGACTAGTGAAAAATAAGCCGACGACTTAGTATGCAAATAATTAAATCTTGAATTCAAATATATTACAAGTAACATTTTCTGTTATTTTGCGCTGGATGAATTTTTCAGGTCAGTGGAGATGGCAGTTAGTTTACATTTTTAGATAATGACAGAACAAATGGTAGGACACAATAAATTGAATTTAATATTGACGAAACAGCTGATGCTTATTTATGGTAGATTGTTCATGCTTTACATCTATCTGAAATTTGTCTTAATAATGTTGTCTAAACAGACAAATAAAGCATCACAATCTAACCACTAAACCCAGAAAACCTAACTCCATCAAATTAATTTTCCTAAGCAAAACATCTTCCTCATCATATGTATATATATATATATATACATTAATAATATCTACAGTTATGTAGTACGACAAAGGCAATCATTTAACAAACAACTTGTTAACATGAGCATCCTACAGTAATTCATTCATGTTCTAAATACATGAGGGTAAACTAAATTTACAGAATTGCAGAAATAGCCCCTCGACTTTTAAAAAGTGTGACAAGTCGATGAATAGTTGAACCGTATAAAGGATATTATTATTTAGGGGCTGAAAATTGTTGATAACTGTGGAATTATGTTTTGTGCAATAATTGCCAAAGTACTGACTGGTGTTTTCTTTTCTATCCTACACTACACGGGCCAAAAGTTTATATCAATATTTTGGAGTTGATTAGTTCACTGAGATAGGTTGTTTTACTGTGCACCTCTCATTGCAGTGCATAAAAGCAGATTTCATGTAGGAAAGGGTTTTTTAGTCATTCTACAAGCATCAAATAAATCTATTCTCATTGCCATGTTTATGGTTAATCGACTCATTGTCCACAATTGTCCTTGTGTTACTAATGAGGATCTTTGTCGCCTAGCCTCTAACTAACAGAATATTTTTGCTTATAGTATAACTAAAAGCCTACTTCAATATGAAGTGGGTAATGATGGTGGTGCCAAGATTTACAGTCGAACCTGTACGAATAAACCGTCCAAAATATATCAACATATAAACCAACCCACGAGCTCCAATTGTTTTCTATCATTTTATCTGTACATAAATAAATGTGTCTAGGTTTTATAAGTTTCACAGCTCATCAGTGATTTACTCACATGCTGAATTAATATTTAGTTAATGAACAATTTCAATTTTTGCCTTTTTTCTTTCATCATATACTTCATATTTATTTCTCATACAGAATTCAACTATTAAATCGTTTATAGGTCAAATAGTTAAGGGATTACTATGTTAATTTTTTTGATGGTAACTTTAAATTATCAAAGTAGAGTCTACATAAATCTATCTGGCTAGACAGAAACTTATTCAATTTTATAAATAACAGAACGGAAACAAGTATTAGTAAAAAGTCAATTAGCTACATAAACATTTAGTAGTTGAAGGCGCAATGAACAAGTGTAAAGTTGTCGGTATGATCAATTTGTTTAAAAACATAGTAGAAAATGACTCTTGGGATAACAAAAACGGATAGAATTCACTAAAGAGTATATAATTCATTTGATAGTCAATTGTTACCATTGTATAAGAAGCCGGACGAATGAGCATTAATTGCAGGTATCAGCAAAAAAATAATAATACGAAAATTATTTGAATGATCTTGCATCAAATGAAGAAGTAGTTACAAAGTTTTATAAGTGAGATAAGTGGATTAAGTACAAAATTGAAGTTGTTCTCGAATAGGCTCTATAACAGTTGAAAAATATTATTACATGGTATCAGTACATTACTGTATAAGGACGTATATAATTCAAGCTGAATGAACTGTATAAAGTCTCTTTGCAAGATGGCGCGAAATAGGTAAACTATACGTCAATAATAGATGCAGATTTCGATTTTAATGAATACAATCTAAATCCTACTAGTTCAATAGACTATGTATCTTCTGAATGCTAACGTGGATTAATGGGGAATGCTTAAAATCATTTCGTTAAAATTTAACATACAGAACTAGATAAACTACCCAGTAATAAACTGTATAAATAAGCAAAGCGTTTCAATTTGATGATAGATATTCTTTTTATTATAGATTGATGTTAGGAGTTGGAGAAAATATACCGTAAATATTTTTTTTTCCGGTATTGTCACCGTAAACAATAAAAACCGACCCATAAATAACGACCAATTGTCTTATACTTTTCAATTTCAATTACTTCATTGTTAGGGTTCATTTAGTGAGATAGCTAATTGGTTATTGGATAAACTAACTGCTAACGAAAAAAAATTTAGGACCTTAATAGATACATTCAACTGTTTAATTACCGAAATAAGGCGTCTGTAATGAAACCTACTTTACAGTGGCTGTTTATGATGCACTATGTAGAATCTTATTTGAAAACGTAGAATTTTGCAAACGGACTAAACCTGGATAAGAACAGGTCATGAAACGTGTTATTAAATACCTTATTTAATCTCACCTAGAAACGTATACATCATACAACACATATAAAGAAGAATTAGGACTGAGTTCGAATCCCAGTGTGAACATCAACATTGGGATGCAGGTACATTAAGCCGATGAGTCCCAAATAGAACAAAACGCGCGTCCTGGATTCCACTTGCCAGTCACAATCCAAATTATATAATATAAGTAAGAACGTTTATGAATTTATTACGGTACTGTTTAGTCAATTATTTATGCATATAATTCCAGTAACTAACGGAAAACTTTATATTCTCATTTAAATTTATTTCCATTAAATTCATTCGATTGCATCTATACACATATTGAATGCTTCCTACATACGACATTTTCTTTTGTTCGAAACTTTTAATTATTTTTCTGGTAACTAAAAATACAATATTCCCCCCTCCCCACCCTCTTACCTCCTTTTCATTCTACCAACAAGATTGAGTAAAACAATTTGGTGATTTTGTTAGACTAGAACTCAATAAAGGAGAAGAATAAAATTTTGATGATGACGTTGAAGATAGTGAATGGAAAGTAAACAAAAAGAAGCATTCTGTCACTTAATTTGCATTTCATACTTTCATTTTTGTTAAAGTTACTTTACATTTAATAAAAAATAATACATTATTTCACTGGTTTTGTTTCTTCATAGTTATTTAAACCTATGTATGCGCTTACTTATATTGTGTCTAATTATGTAGGCAGATGTAAGGCATATTCATTTATTGTATTGTATGTCACCTCTATTGAAAATTCCAATCTTATTTTAATTTTTGATTACATTAAAATTAGTCTGAAAATTAGAACAATACTTCTATTATTAATTTTAATTATAAATGTCATTGTGTTTATGTTGGCTATAAATTAATGAATAAACCAAAAACAATTTTATTCTAATGTAAAGAAAATATAAGAAAGAAATTTAATACTTTGGAATATAAGTCATTATTAGGAGATGAACTTATACTTAAGTAGTAATAAGTAGTGTGTATTATTCACTTAATTTTTAATTATGTAATAAATGAACACATAATATGAATGAAAGTAGAAATACTCAATGGAATTTTTAGTCGGAAAGTTTGTTGATGGTGAAAAGGATTTTATGCGTCGGGTAGAGGATGTTCGTAAAGTTGCAACTACTGAGTTGAATAGTTTACTTGTGAAGTACTAATTGAATGCTCATAACTGCACATGTATTTTAAGAAGACACACCTAAAAATTTCATTTTGCTGACATTAATATAGATTTACGTTACTTTAACCCGAAATATTTGGATATGTATTTAGTGTTAGAATGAGACTGAATTCAACAAACTGGTCACATATTGTATAATATTTATATTCACTCACTAAAGTAATATACGGATAGTCAAAATTATGTTAAGTAGAGTAGCAGTCATCACAGGTTAGTCTCGGTTAGGTTATCATTGAAAAGTAATAGGTACAATACATTTGTTCCGATCAAGGGTAGAACGTGTTAATTAACCATAAACTCATTAGGGATTGAGCTAATTGACTTTAGGTCTGAAATCAAATCTTAGCTAGTAGGATCACTACGCTGGTGTCCAATTATCACTTTCAACTTCAATCAGCGATGAGGCTGAAAGATGACTCAATGTTACTGGTAGTATTTATTTCATTTCTGACGTGGTTGTAATCCACCAACCACCCAATTAACTTCAGTATACATATGTTTTGTATCATTAATATTAGTTAATTCGAGTTACATTTTAGTGTATTACTAACGAAATGGTGAAATAATTTCAATCTCTTGAGCAAATATATACTACTTACAACTGCACACTGTTATACATAAATAAAGCATATGTCTTTGTGGAATATACTTTATATGTGAAAATTGATGATCATGTCCAACAACTGGAAGCTAAGTAATATGATCATAAATCTTATTACAGTATGAAATTCTCATATCTAGCTGAGACGAATTGTTACAAATTTCTGTTTGGCACGCAGTCGAATGGTAATTAATTAAAGAAGTATACTGTATGATTGCTTTTAAAAGTCAGTACCTCTCACCTAATGAGGTAAATTTTCATTTACGGTTATTTCACTATGATTAGTTTATAAGATGAATTTATATTAATATATTTGATACAAAGTTTCTTACAGGCAAAGGGAGGGCAAGAGTTAATGTACCAATGACTCCTATGTTCCCACTCGACTTCCCTAGTATTTAACATCGCAACAATTTGTAAGTCTTTCATATTGCTACATACGTATATAAAAGCTGCTTTCATCATTTCCAGTTTTCGCCAGAAATTGTGGCAGGTTAAATTCAATAATATTGAGAGTGAAACAAATATCATCAGTGGAGACAGACAGTGGTGGCACAGTAACTGAAATTGACTAACATTAGAAATGTGAACCCATGAGTACTAACCGAGTGGTCTGAGGATCAAATACTGACTGTGGAAACTGAAGGCCTCAGGTTCGATTGTTAGTAGGGTCGTTTATGAAGTTACATATTAAAAGAAGACAGTTAATAGATCCTTCTTAGTTTCTAAATGGTTACCTAGTGAAAGTAGTTCGATGACTACCAATTCCAACGTCAATAATTAATCAGCTAGATGTTTAATTTTCATTCGTCAATGATTTTATCACACCAACTTACATTTAGATATTCAATTATAACATTATTAAACTTAATGTTGTAAGAATAATTAAGATTTTAAGATAGTCTCTCCCTAGTAACAAACTACACTGAATATTTGTAGACTATCATGAAAAGCTTAATAAGTTATTCCTAAAATGTCTCATGACTTACAATAAAATCATTAGGTAAATTTTTCATAAAATTATGGCATTCAATTAAATATATATATAACAAAGTTTAGTAAAGTAAATATTAAATTGAAATGAGGTGGTGTTATGGAGATAGACATTAAAGTTTTTTAATTTAATTCGTCACAGATTAATGTTGGTAGGGTTCCACTGAAAACCACAAAGAAGTGGACAGCTGTTTTATCCCAATGTAGGACTCCTCAGCAGTAGGCTCCATTAATTCTTCCCCATGGGGGTTCATATTAATAGACGTCAAAACTACTAAACGATTAGGCTGGCCGGAGTCCAATCGTAGAATTACCACTTTCATCAGTTTGTAAAATAGAGCGATGATAATCCATTCTCATAGGCCACAACTGGCTCATTATAAACAAGTGTTGGGTGTCCATCAACCTGATGCCTCTGGGGCAGAATCTAGGGTGCCTACTGTTGAGCAGTCTCATATATGGACGAAAAAGCTGCCCGGTGGTCCTTGATTTTCTTTGTTATCACACCAACATCAATCTGTGATGAATTGATTCAATAGAACTGAAATATTAATTGAACAGACATTTTTGAAAGGAAAGTTGTACCCAACTTTTGAATAAACAATTCTTTAGTAGTCAACTAAACAAAAGTTTCAAAATCTTCAAGAAAACAGTCTTTTATTGTATTTTAATTGTACATATAGCATGTATTATTTCTTATCAGTATGTAGCTAGGAAACATAAATTTATGGCTTACATCAGAAGAAATAAAAATGGAAATAGTCAAGCTGATGGCGAATAATAAACTCCTATCAGTTAAAGTGTATAACTTATAATTTATAGTAAATTCTTGGGATTTTCGAGATAACATTAACACATGGATATGAATTAATCAAAAAGTCATCACTAATAACAATCAGTGATCGTTGCACTCTATCACAAATCAATGGAAGTGGAAATTATATCATTATTTGCCGGACCGGTATTGGAAATGATTAAGTGTTCTCCATGAGACCTAAAAGAACCTAAGTTCGGTCTGCTGATGGAATCGTCGGGGGAGGGGTAGTCACTAAATAAGGATCTCATATAAGGACGTAGCAGCTGTCTATTGCTCTCTGGATTTTACTGGTACCTAACCGTCATCACTATGTGACGAACAAGAATCAACTAAAATTAATACCTACCTCCGCAAAGTAACATCAAATCATTATTTACTTTATACAGCACATACATTTTCAGAATTCGGCTTTCATGGAGTTAATCATTAGTATTATCGTAATTCTGTTGTAAAACACAAAATGTGTGTTTGGAAAAAAATAACATGAATTTGTTTTCGTCTAACATAATTATATATGTGTTTATATAGTGAGGGTATGGTTGATTAATTACAATGTCATTAAACATATAATTACCTACATCCGTACTCAGAGAATACTGATAATCATAAACTTTCTGGATGAGTTAAGAACCGATTGAAATATATACGTGAAAGAAATTGTAAGTGTATGACAAAAGTAATAAGTAAGTAATGTAACGTGTCCAAATGGTGGGATATTGGTTGATTAATTATTCTATGTATATTTTCAGTAATGTATCTGAATAGCAATATAACATTACTCTTGTACATCATGTGTACATTTCCTGTTTATAATTATACATTTTACTTACATGAAGTGCACTATTCACATTGCAATGTCAAAGGTAATTGGAATTAAGAGGCATTATGCTTATACCCTAATGTAAAGTATATTCAACTTTATGTTTTTATGCGGTTTCCTGTCAATTGTATTTCAACTGTTAATGGTAAGTTGATGAATTCACCTAAAGTTTTAAACATGGGCATACATTGTAAGTAATCTAATGAAATGATGTCTAGAAGTATTTAATAGTGTCTTTTGTAACTAAGCAACTAATATACACAAAATAAATAAAATATTTAGCTATAAAAACATGTCATATCATTAGAAATTTAATTTGTCGCTGTCCCATTGAATGCTGCTATACTTTGTTATTAGTGACAAGTAAGCAGCAATATATACTATAAGGGTCGAATATAATTTTACTCTATAGTTTTATACAAAGCTTTGTATTTCAACCAACTTGTCCCTTTTCACATTACTGTAAGTTATTTATTAACATAAAATTTCTAAGTAGTGATTAAACTTCAATTCAAGTTCCTTATAAATAGCTGATGTCGTATCAAACTGATGAGTATTGTTGCCAATAGTGAATAACAAACGTCATCAAAAATCGAACAGTTAGTTATTCAAGCCATTACTTCAAATTCAATATCCAATTCCCTTTTGAGTTTTTTTCAAACTAAAGTATCTAAAAATATAAAACGAATTACCTTCTTAATTGCTAAATGTTTTAAAATCTTGACAAATTCTTCCGTTTATCGGTCAATAAATTTTCTTGTAGATCCAATTATGGAAGACACTTTAATTGTGTACTAATCCTTCTTTTAGTTACTAAGCTTAACAAAATTATGTAGCTTTGCCAAATACAGTTCTGGAAAGAGATCGTTTCTAAAAGGTATATGAATATTGAGTATCCTAATGATAACGTTAGCTTGGTTTGTAAAATCCAATAGTACTACGTGGTCATTTTTAATGGCTACTATATGCAGACTTAATAGGAATGTCCTAAACATTACTAAATTATATCTTGATTACAAAGAACAAATGAAAAGCTAATTATCCTGCTAGTACGGGATTCAACAGCTAATGTAATATGAAATTCTTACGACGGACTACATTGTAAAATCGTGCATAGAGGGAAGCTTACAGATCCATTCGAAGTAAATACCGGTGTGAATTAGGTTACTTACTCTTGCCCTTCCTTTTTCATCTGGTGGTTTTCTGGATTATGAAAACTGCAACACGCATGAAACTAGATGACATGGACATTGCACACAACCCAGCTCTTCTATTCCACACACAACGACAAATGCAATAACCTCGGCAGCCAACAGTTGGCCTCAATATACGCAAGGAAAAGAGTATGATCCTTCAATACAAAACAACGAAAACTAACTCAATTACACTTGACGGAGAAAATCTGGAAGATTCAGAAACCCTTGCATACTTGGGTAACATCATCGACAAACAAGGAAGGTTTGACGCAGTTGCGAAGGCATGGATTGGCAAGAAAAGGGCTGAATTTTTACAACTAACAAACATCAGGAACTCAAACCAACTGTCAGTCAACATTAAAGTCGACATTTTTAATATAAATTCGAAGACAGTTCTTCTATACAGAGGTCAAACTTGAATGAACAGCGAACTACAAAAAGTATTATCCAAAAGATACAAGTAATTATAAACAACTGACTGCGTAAGTTACTTGTGATCGGTTGGCTAGATACCATCAACAACAACCTGTTGTGTCAGAGAACAAACCAACCAATAACCAGCAGAGGAAGAAATTAAAAAACGACTCTGGTGGTGGATAGGGCACATATTAAAGAAATCATCAAACTATGTCACAAGGCAAGCACTAACTTTGAATCCCGAAGGTGAAAGCGAAGGAGTAAGACGCAAGAATACATTGCTTTGAGAATTGGAGACAGACATGGAGAGAATGAATAGCACTTGGGAAGAACTGGATAGGAAAGCAGAGAACAGGGTTGGTTGGGGAATTCTGATGGGCGGTCTATGCTCCACATGGGGTAACAAGAAGCGATTGATTAATTGAATTCTATAGATTTCATACGAATCTTATAAGGGTCGTTTCTGACTGGTTATTCTAAAAGTGTCTTCATCATTTGTCAAGAACATACTTTGATGTGAATTACAATACCATTATCATCATTATCCAGAAAGCGTAAAATGTAAAATCTTGCATGTTGAAATGATTCACGTAAATTAAAACATTGATAATCATAATGGATGAAACATGTTAGTAGTAAATTAGAATTTTCTAAAAACACTATTTTTTATAAACTTAATTTCTAGGCTAAATAGTTAATGAGCAACAAACCTAATGAATCCATTGTTCAAGCCTCAACATGAATTGTGTTCAACAAAAGCCTTAGCAATAAATAAAGGTGTTTTCGTTTCGAAAATTTTAAATGACCATCTTGTATTTCATAACAGTTGAATTCAGGATGTAATTTTCAGTTTCATGTATATGCACCACATGACTGAAGCCTAGTGAATTCGTGTTAGACGCTATAACGTTATCGGCTAGTATAATGAATCAAGGAGTCCACTGTCGAGCACTAGATATATATAAATATACTTAGGCTAAAAGTGTTTGTATCTTCCCGTTGATGTTGTTAATAATTGAATCTGATAAGTTTCGCATCCATACATTTTCAGAGAATTTCCTCGATACATCCTTAATTACTAAGTTGAATGTACACATGCAGACACATCTGTCTAAGGAGTCACAAATAGAGAAAACTGAACGTTAGTGATTCAACTTTTCATTCATAATCCAATTTTAATAATACTGGTGTAATGACTCTACATATTCAGACAATTCACTCTTGATACATATATGATAACATTAATTGACTATTTACAGTCCTAAACACCAAAGGAATGCATATATGTCATATTTACGACATACATAATTCACATCGGTTAATTTTCAACCAAACTATATATGATTCAAGTGCTATCTATTCACGGCACAGTCGTGGTTGTTTGACTCTACGTATCACCAAATTTGAACGAATCAACTGGGCAGTACTGAATAATGTCACATAACGACCCAGTCATAGTGATTAATTATAAAATACCACACAACTGATTATATATATATATATGGAAGTTGTCTTGAACCATTTCTTGACAAATGATAAAATTAAAATGAAAACAGAATTTTCGTTTAGTGTAGATTAGTTTATCAGTGAGTAGTAGATACAAATTTTCTTTGTCGGTATATTCTTTTATTTTATTCTAGACAGCATTCATTTCCAAAGTAAATTAGTTAATTGAATTTAACATGAATAGGTATATTTTGTTTTAATGTATAAATATGTATACATAGATACACTTCTTTCGCCTAACATTAGATGTTTTTTTAGAATCAGCCTTAAGCAATTACTATAATAATAGTGTATGAAGCGACTGTATTTCCTGATTTTACTTAATAGCAATCTTCATTGTTATTTGTAAAAACATTCATGAATTTAGATGTTCCACTGATAGTATCAGTTCGTTTAAACGTTGTATTGATTTTCAATAAAATGAAGTAGATTTTACATTCGTAACTTGTATTAAATTGATTTCAGCCATTCCTCACCAAGTAACTAGTTTTATTTATTTAGAAACTGGTTTGATTGCATCGTCAAATCTAGCTAAATATAAGTGGTTGGCGATCAGCTCATTAAAGTAAGTCACATCACGTGACAACTTTTGGTTTAAGATTCATCCAACTTATATAATACTTGTGAAAAACTCGCTATATCGAGGGAATCTACTCAGGATGCACATATAGCAACAATGACTGACCAACTTCAGTCTGTAACAAATCAACGGGAATATACAAGTTTATCCTAATACCAATGTGCCCGTTGCACAAGTGTGACTGTCTGGACTCAGTAGTCTAGTGATGAACGCTGTGGCGTTTGACACGAAACGGACTGAGTTCGAATCCCAGTGTGAACATCAACATTGGGATGCAGGTACATCCAGCCAATGAGTCCCAAATAGGACGAAATGTGTGTCCGGAATTACACTTGCCAGTCACAATCCAATTATATAATACTTAAGATTGATTTGTTTATAAACAGTAATGGTATTTAACACCTCATCCATTTAAACCAATTGTGCTAAATTTTTTGTATTTTTCTATGTTAAAATATACACCATCGGATATTATTTCTTGTGAGACCACTGGCTATAGCGACATAAGCGAATTTAGAATAAATCATGACAGTGGTTGATCAGTATTGGAAATCTCTGGAAGCAAAAAATCTAAACTAACAAATTTTACTTCAGTGGTCTAAAAGTGATGTCTTTGTCGGATAAATTTTGTGTTTTGAGGTTTAGTGCTTAGTTAGGTTAACGTAACACACTATTAAAACTTGTACTAAAGAAAACTAGCTGCATTCTTGTTTTTGTCCATTTGTAATGCCAAAGTTATGTATAGGAAATCCTAATTATAACTTTTAGTAAGTTGTCTAAGACTAAGCTAGATTTGATTGCATAACCTATTAAACGTAAACGTGAAGCATAAATCACTATACTACAATGTATGCATTAGGAACAGAACATGAGAACATAATATTGCGAAGCAACAATAAATACCTCAGTAAGGTTTCGGATAACGAGGGAACGATTGGATATATGGGCAAACTCTAACATTTTGAATAGGACAGACGGAAGAGCTACACCTTAGCACCTACTGATTGACAAAAAAGCTAGGATGTAAACAACCGCGTCATTTATATTACCAATTACATTAACAACAATAGTTATTAATCAGTTAACTTTTCATTGAATTCATCTTCAATTATTTTGTTCGACAATGTTACACATTATTTGACTGGTGACAATCATCATATTAGTCGGCGTACGTAATTTTAACATATGTCTCAATTATATGCCTATTTGTTTAATTATTCTTACCTATAGCCTAAGATTTAGCTTCCTATTGTATTCAACAGTATTAAAAATAGCAACACACAGTAGTGTAAACATACATGCTACTATTCGATCATGTTAGTATTCACCTTTTCATATCATATATTTTTCATATTTTTAACAGTCCTTAAAATTCCTCTTAAAGTGGGTTGGTTGAATGACTAAACTTACATATATCCAAATTTGGACAATTTTAATTATTATTTTTCCATATAGATGCTGGGACCCGTTTTCCAGGTAATGCTATGTAACTTTTAAAAATCAATCACTGAGATTATTTTGAACATAAATTATACTTTAAACGTTCTCTTTCTAGTCAGAGCCGATTTGTTATCAACACTTTCAATTAAATCTTGACGAATTTTCATATAAACTAAACTTTTACATTAGGAAATTTATACTGATTGTTGTAATGTTGTTGATCAACTGATATATTGTATTAATATACAATAATCAGGCTATTCCTTGCTTTCATTTGTTGTATATATTTTAGTGATAATGATGAGATATTACAATATATCCTGGTGAAACTATTTAATTGCTACATTCTATTCCTTAGTTTATCTCATAAATCAGGATTGTTTTTATCTCAAATTATAAGTTAATAATTTCATAAAATAAAATTTTACAATATATCTACTTCCAATAAAAAGTTACAGTAATAATTTAATGAAGCGTGAAATTACATTTATCGTAAAGAAATTTACTGTCTGAAGTGTTCTCACATTTACATCTTATACACTTGACTAATTTTGTTACTTCATTTGTATAATGTCAAATTTCTCAACATTTTTTTTTTGGTTTTACATAATTATCATTTAATCATTTAATTGTTTTGTACAAGAGAACCTTCTTTGAATATCCCAAGCTTCAATAAATATTCGATTCAATAATTATACATTATCTGATAGTATAGACAGTTTTTCTGGAAGATAGTAAAATTTTTCTAATTACCAATGTACACTGACACATTTTATTCGATTTTTCATTGTTTTCATCAATACTGAAATCATCTACGGACTTTGAAGTTATATTTTTTGAAAATTTGTGTCAATTACCTATATTCTAATACGATTATATTCAGTTTCGTTTAAGTTGCTTCACAGATTAGTGTTCTTAGGGTACTACTGAAAACATTGGAGTACTTGACAGCCGTTACACTTCAGTGTGTAACTTTTCGGCAGTTCGAACCCTAGATTCTACCCCATGGGCTTCAGATTGGTGGACGCCTTACTCGCTGAACCACTGATCCGGCTGGAGTCCAATGGTAGAGTTCCCACTTCCATCAGTTTGTGATATAGTGTGACGATCACTCATTGTCATCGGTAATAACTGTCACATTTCCTACAAGTCTGACCTCCACTGGCAAATGCTCCCTGGTTTACAGTAGCACTCAACCAACATCAATTTGTGACAAATCCAACCAACAAAACGTGATACCCATCTCCACAAAACCACCTAACTTCTTTCATTTCTGTTTATTTATTATTTTAGCAATATCATTTTTAAGGACCTAAATCTCTCTCTCCATATATATATATATATATATATATAATAGAGTGAGAGAGAGAGAGATCAACTTTCATTTTTAAAGCATGCTGTTAGTATCAGAAGTCGTTGTGAAACTTAACCTCATATTATTCATTCGAATTTGAATCATCTTGCTCTCAATATTCAAAACAGATTTCTGTTTCTACCAACTAGAAAATTATGTTACGGGTGTATGAATAGTAAGTTAGTTGAGGTCGAGTTCTACTGTGTTAAGTGTTTGGCAAAAATTGTGAAATGAAAGATAAAGAATATCATTTAGTCTTTCTTACTTCAATTTTACTTTTCATAATTTCAACACAAATTTAACAGGAGCTTAAATTGACTAAATATGAGAAGTGATGGATGACAAACTCTCTGATAATATATTTCTATCATAACTTAGATCAGTCACAAACAACGTTATTTACTTATTACATATCAATGAATCATGGTTTATTTAAACAAATAAATTAACTACGTTCACCTTAAAGGTGTAATAATGCCAGGCATGTTAGATATGTAACTAATACCTTTTTTTCTAAATCACGTTTCATTGTTTATTGAATGAATAATCATTATACCATGTAGTCGTTAATTTAACTTAATTAGGGAACAAATTACCTTAAAAGCCAATCATTTTGGTGAGTAGTCATTGATACATCACGTATCTCACTGTGATTACACTTAATAGACAATATGCAATGATTTTATTTACTTACGTAAATAAATAGTACAAAACAGTGGTAGTATTTATGAGTGTCAAGTTAATGATAAAGGTTTAGAGATATTGACTTCTTCTATCATGAGCCACATAGATAACCTAGTCTCAAGTATTACACATAAGTGATTCTGTCATTTGCAAATCAAGTAATCAGGAAACAAAAAACTCTTGATTGTACAAGAACAGGAGATCACTTTCATATTAAAGTCAAACTTAATTTGACTAGCTTTATTGTATTCTGAATATAATGAAACAGGAGCTGACTTGACAAAGTGAAACGTTTGTAGGAACGGATACTTAATAGAGTAGGGTTAATTGTATGATACTTATTATACAACTTTGAGAAGCATATTTATATAACAATGTCGGTTCTCAAAAAATGAACGTAAACAGGATGAGAAATGGTTATCACTGTTTTGCTTTTACCATTACTCAGTTATGTAATATCATTAAATACGATGGTGAACTATGTTGCAAACATAAGGCAACTGACTTCTAGGGAATAACCCAACTAATAAATACATATCGAGTTGATTTAGCATATTAGTTTGTCTTTATTTCTTAAAATTGAAACTGGTCAGGTAAAAAGAGAAGTCACTGGTATGATGATATTCAATATTCTTTGGTTTCAGTAAATTAGATGACTTATCATGATCTCAATGACCGTATCCTCAATTGATCGTAATTTTATGAAAACAAGGCGATTTTGGCAATACTTGTATATTTGGTCTGGTTTTACTTCAGACATGTCATTCAGTAATAATCTTTTATTTCTAAATGCAACCATGAATAACTTATTATTTATTGTAAAATTTCATAGAATTGGTATATCTGCATAAAACGATGAAACCATGAATTCTATCAAATATTAAGATTACTCAGTAACTATTGACAGGAAAACCGAAAGTGATAAAATTGACCAATAGGAACAATAAAAATAACTTACATTTATTTAAGTCAATTCCATAAAGAACTTTAAAAAAAGAATTCCCTTAAGAAAAAAGGGATAATAAAGTTATCAAATAACATTAACCAAAGTATGGAAACAATTACTGTAGAGCAACTGAACTGTCGATGTTGCTTGATAAATGAAAGTTGACAGTGAAAAAACAGACAGGCTTTATTCAATTAAATGACATAATAACGATGTTGAAGCAATTAACGCTAACATTTTTTGACATACATTTATAACAATTCACTTGCCTTAATTCTAATTAATGTGAACGATCTATCCTTGCACTTTTTTAAGTGTCAATCTCCACAGATGACTTATTGTACTTCCACAACGTTGTTGAGGTTATTTTCCCTACTCAAATGTGATTAATATAATTAGTGAAGAATCTGAAAGCAGTTTATGCATCCAAACTAGTTAATAATACAAGGAACATTGATCGAAAATGAAGCATAAACTGAGAACAACAGAAGAGTATCCGTTTATTATCATATTAATTCAGATGGAGTAATATGTCAAAACTAACTTAAGGTTTTGAGCGTTCAGATACTATTCTATGATGAGTTTGTTTTCTTACTTGATTGACAAACTCCCTTAATAGCTGATTGGGTGAATTAAATAACCAAACTGAGGAAAATTGAAAAAAGGACGTAAAACGGATCCCTATTTTAACTCCAGTTTGCTGTGGCTTATGTCGTCGGTCAATGTAGAGAGAGTGGCTGTAGGAACTTTTTAAATGTATTGATCAGGTTTATGGATATGAATGGCAATAGCTTTCGCTATATGTAGAAGGTGGACTTATAAGCTATGTGGAATCGTTAATGGAATTCGATAAATAATTTTAAACGGTTCCTTATGATTCACTCTATATCCTGTATCAATCAAGTGGTCAAGAATGAAAGTTTTTATTAGTTTTACTAATGCTTTGATTAACCGAGACGGATGATGTTCTGTGACATACTTATGAAGCGGTCGGATTGTGTGCCCTAATTAATCGGCTCTACTGGAGCAGTTACAATGAAAAATACATATAGGGGTGGCGAATTCGGGTAATCTGTCTTTCGTTGTTGTAGAAATCAAAGGTCTGTTGTAAAATGTAATATCCATTTTGGTTGCTTATAAAGCTCTTCATATTATCATCCTAACCTTTGATTTAGGATCTCAGGGGCGACCTCATTTTTAAACTGTAGTTTAGAAACAAAATCTTCAAAGCAGCCACTAACTTTAGGTTTTGCTTCACCCGGTTCATGCTTTAGTAATTAAATTGGTCGAATGACCTTTTCTGGTAAGTAGATTTTGAATAGTAATTAGCTCTTTATCAATTACATCGTCGGAACAAATTAAATGAGCTCGATATGTAAGGATTATTTTCAAGTTTTCTTTGTACCTAACTGGTACAAAGCTACCGAATCGGGTACATCACCCACTTGCTTTCTAAGTATGTTTCTCTTTAATGAACCGTCTACTCTTCCAGTTAATGGAATATCTGAGAGTGAGATATTATTAATTTCGTTCATCTAAAGGAACACTATTTAATGTATTAACGCTATTAAATATGTTAAGTAAATTTTCCTTTCCGTTGCTTGATTTCACGAAAGCATCATCTATGTAACGCATTAAAATATAGTTGATTGATCCCAACTTTAAGCGGACGGTTTTGTAGTTGTGCATGGAAAATTTCTACAAGGAGTGAACCTATTGATAATCCCATGACTACCCCATCTAATTGTATATAGTACTGATTATCAAACTGAAAAACAACATTCGTAGTACACCTGAGTACAAATTCTCCTATCGTTGAAACAGGGATTAAGGTTTCTGTACGCCTTTCCATGAGTTCGCTGCAAATGCAATACTCCGTTTCTAACGGTGAAACGTTGGTGAATAAGGATGATACATCTAATGGCATCATAAACTTGTCGTTGATTGTCAAATCTTTTATTTTTTCCACAAACACAAACATATCTTTTATGAAATGGTTCATTAATTCGTTGTGGAATAGGCTTAGTATTTCTACTATCGATTTCTCTGTAACATAGTAAGACAAATTGTTCATATGCAGGACTGGTCAGAGAGGTAAACCATTTTCGTGAATTTTTGGAAGATCATATAGTCTTGATGTTATAGTCTCAGTAGGTTTTTATACAGTGAACATGTTATCTGGAATTAGGCCTGCTTGCCTAATCGATTTCAAAGTGTTAGAACTTTTACAGCATTTTTGTCTGAAAGTTTTCGGAATTTCTTATCGTCTTTGAGTAAGGTGTATATTTTTACTGTATGATCAATATTGTTTATAAGGACTATTTCTGAGCCTTTATCTGGTCACGAGATTATCAGGCTGTCACTGGATTTGAGTGCTCTCCTGGTTAAGATACTTTTCGAGCTCTGATTGCTTTTTAGGTATTTATAACTACTGTCAACTAATGCCCGTTTATACATTTTACTGTCTTTATTCGGTGTCGGGGATAAACCTTCAGTCTGTGAGCAAAGATTTTCAAACTGTGTCACTACATCCATCTTGTTAATCTTTCTCTTTATGTCATAAAACTTAGGACCAAGCAATAATGCTTCTAACTCAGTCTCGGCATCGTTTTTATCGTTGTTGTTAATATGTGTATATAAGTGTAGAGCCTAGGTGAGAAAAGTTTTGAAAAGAAATTTCTTTACTCACTCAGTTGTTGCCTCCGTTAAATGCCTTAGTCGAATTTTTCACGTCATTGAATTAAACAAACGTTGCTTATGAATTGCTACTTATCAAAATTAATTTTGATTAAAGTATTTTCTAGCTATACAATCAATGATTCCATGATATTTCGTCAAATGGTGACCTGGTTACTGTTTGTAGAGCAGATATACTTAGTCAAAATCCCATGTGACATTCAACTTTCACACCAGCATGAACTAGCGGAACAACTATACACTAATAAAGGTGATGTATATTTGTAAACAATAACAAATACTGACAACTTACTAACAGCAACAGAAGTGTAAAAAAACAAAATTATCAACAAAATGCAAGTAACGGCTTGTGATTATATCTTGTATATAACAAACGAATGGTCAACAGGAAATATTTTAGATATTTCAGTAAATAGAAATAAACTGTAGAATGTGCCACGAATGATCAATATTAACAGCGTGGACTTACCTCATATACAAATAAAAATGTCAACATACAAATCGACAGTAAGAATAGATAAAATATCTGAAAACAACAAATAGGGTTGAAGATGAATTGTGACTACCAAGCAGAATCCTGGACGCACGTTTCGTCCTATTCGGCACTCGTTGGCTGTATGTACCTGATTCCCAATGTTGATGTTCACACCAGGATTCGAACTTGGTCCGTTACTCGTCAAACACCACGGCGCTCATCACTAGACTACTGAGTTCAAGCGGTGATACTTGTGAAACGGGTGCATACGTAATTCAGTACGTAACAAACCAATGGGAAGATGTAATTTAATTTTAATAACAATTAAAAGTGATTGTCAAAGAAATTCAGCTGGAATACAAATCAATCCTATCATATGTCAATTACCTGATAAGGAACAGTTGCACAATAATGTAGTACAATGAAAGTTTTCAGCTTATAGTAAATTTATTATTAATGTTACATCATTGGTACTCTGTGCATAGACATTCAGTTCCAATTATTATCACTATTAATTCATAATGGGTTCTATCATTCTAAAACGTTAATAAATGATACATTTATTATTAGATTTTCAATTGCTTAATTTTATTACAATTTATAGATTATATTCTTTTTATTCAAAAGTTAATCTATTGTAAAATAAATGAAAAGATTATTTTTAAATTAAGTAAATGATGATAGTCTTGTCAAAAATGACAATAAAATCGTCTCAACTGAAACGTCAAATCTAATGAATTTATTGAATCTAGAAAGAATAAAGTAAGAATTTCACATAATTTCTATTCATTTATAGACTTGAAGAAATTGTAAACGATAATTCTATTAGCATAACTATGATTTAATTTATGTCTGTGAGATTTTTTTCAGATGCTTACGATTTCAAGAATAATAGCATTTGTCTGAAGTATAATTAATTAATACTTGACGTAGGATAATCTAAATTCATCATTAGATTATTGTTTCTAGCAGTAGTAATTTATACTGAATTATAGTAACAACTTAACTCCTCCTGGAGCCCTCTAGGGTTGCTGCCGGTCCCAAGCCCGGATAAAGGAGGAGGGTTGGGCATAGGGTTGGAAACCCAATCCCGTAAAATAACAAACTTGCTAAAAGAAAACGCTAACCATTCAAAATCTTTATAATCATATTCACTTTGCTTTGGGAGTTAGAAGGTCTGTTATGACCCCTTATAGTGAAAGCCGAGTTTCTTCGGAACCTACGAAGCTGATGTCCCTTCTGACAACCAGTGCAGCAACTAATATTGATACATGTAATGTCCGCACGATATGTGTGATAGGGAGAAGCAAGCAAATAGCTGAAGAATTGCAAAGATACAACCTGAAGAGACTTGGAATAGGCGAAACCCAATAGTTACAAGCTGAACAGCGACGATTATCCTGACGAAATGTGCTTTTATACTCTGTCCACGAAGAAGAAAACGTCCCACAAGCAAAAGGAGTAGCACTAATGTTGTCTCAAGAAGTATGAAAGGCTCTTGTAGAATGGGAACCTTATGGACCTAGGATCATCAAAGCCTCCTTCAAGACGAGGAAGGAAGGAATTACAATGAATGTCATCCAGTGCTACGCACCCACCAATGACAGCCACGAAGACGACAAAGACCAGTTCTATGCAAGCATGCAATCACCCATCGATAAATGCTCAGCCAAGGACCTGGCCATTCGGATGAGAGACTTCAAAGCCAAGGTTGGAGTGGACAACACCAGATATGAAGACATCATGGGACAACATGAACTGGGAGAAAGGAACGATAACGATGAGAAGTTTTCTAATTTATGCGCCTTTAACAAAATGATTATAGGTGGCACCATATTCTCCAACAAACGTATGCGGAAAACTACATGGGTTTTACCAAACCACATTACGGAGAGCCAAATCGATCACATCAACATCAACAAGTACTTTATAAGGACCATAGAAGATGTATGAGCGAGGAGAGAAGCTGACATAGCTTCAGATCACCATTTGGTGGTGGCTAAAACAAAACTAAAACTAAAGAAGTACTGGACAACTGGAGCAGCAGTATTACAAAAGTTCAAAACAGATCTTCTCCGAGAAGCTAACAAACTCAACGAATTCAAAATAATTCTCAATATAAGTTCCAGACATTTTACTATCTACCGAAAAATGTTGGTACTAATATGGAAGACAACTAGGAAGAGATTAAAGAATCAAGGTCTTCAACATATCAGGAGGTTTAGGATCGCAGGGAACAACACCATAAAGAATAAATTTCTGTTGGTACTCTGTATAAGATCCAAGGAAGGAGGAGTAGAAAGATAGCGATTAATAACAGACGGACAAGAACAAAGGTAGCCAAGGCACAGGCCGAATTCACTGAAGTTAACCAGCAAGTGAACTAAAGAATCATGTCGGATAAACGGATATATATGGAGGACCTATCAAAGATAAAAGAAAAAAGTGCAAGAGAAGGAAACATGAGGCCCCTATACGATACAGCGAGGAGCTAGCTGGGAGATTCAGTAAGCCTAAAAGGCCTATTAAGAACAAGGCTGGCAAACCAATCATTGAAGTGCATGATCAGCGAAACAGGTGAGTAGAACACTTCAAAGAACTCTTGAACAGACCAGCCCCACTAAACCCACCAGTCATCGAATCAGCATCCATGGATCTCCCTATAAGTATCGACCCACCAACAATTGGAGAAGTCAACATGGCCATTCGACAAATCAAGAGTGGTAAGTCAGCAGGGCAAGACAACATACTAACTGAAGCACTGAAGACAGATATAGAAGTAACTGCAAAGATACTCCATATTCTTTTCAGGAAGATCTGGAATGAAGAACAAGTGCCAGCAGACTGGAAAAGAAGAGTGCCTCATCAAGATACCAAATAAAGGAGATCTTAGCAAGTTTGAGAACTAAAGAGGTATCACTGTACTTTCAAAACCCAGAAAGGACTTCGATAGAGTTTTATTGAATAGAATGGAAGATTCAGTCGACGCCAAACTTCAATATCAACAGGCTGGAATCCGTAAGGATCGATTGTGTACCGAACCAAATTGCAACTCAACGGTTCATTGTTGAACAAGCAATTGGATAGAATTAACCACTTTACATCAACTTCCTCGACTACGAAAAAGCATTCAAGAGCGTAGATAAGAGAATATTATGGAGCCTTCTACGACATTATGGCGTATCGGAAAAGACAGTCAACATCATATGGAATTCTTACGACGGACTACATTGTAGAATCGTGCATAAAGATCAGCTCACAGATTCATTCGAAGTGAAGACCAGTGTCAAATAAGGCTGTTCGCTTTCGTCCTTCCTCATTCGGCTGGTGGTCGACTGGATCATGACAACTGCAACACCCCAAGACACTCTTGTAATACAATGGACAACATCGATGCAACTAGATGACGCAGACTTTACAGATGACCTAACTCTTCTATCCCACACACGGCATCAAATGCAGTTGAAGGCGAACAGTGTAGCAGCAGCCTACCTTACCAGCAGTAGATCTCAACATACACAAAGGGAAAAACGAGATCCTTCGATAAAAAACAACAAACACTAACCCAATTTTACTTGACGGAGAAATTACGGTAGGTGTAGAAACCTTTACATACTTGGGCAGCATCATCGAAAAATAAGGCGAGTTCGATGCGGATGTAAAGGCGCGGATTGGAAAGGCAACGGCAGCATTTCTACGACTGAAAAATGTCTGGAACTCAAACCAAATGTCAGTCAACATTTTCAATACGAATGTGAAGACAGTTCTGTTGTATGGAGCTGGAACTTGAAGAACTACGAAAAGCATCCTCCAGATGATACAAGTATTTATAAACGACTGTCTGCTTAAAATACTTCGGATTCGTTGGCCAGATACCATTAACAACAACCTTCTATGGCAGAGAACAAATCAACTGCCAGCCGCTGAAGAAATTAAGAAAAGACGCTGAAGGTGGATTGGATACACCTTGACGAAATCATCAAACTGTATCACAAGACAAGCACTATCTTGGAATCTTAAATGCCAATGAAAAAGAGGGATACCCAGGAACACATTTGAGTGGGCTTAGGTCAATCGCACATTCTCAACTAGGCACGCATCTCAGTGGTGTTCGCGTCCACCAACCAAATCATCACCTCCTCCTTCCTTTCTTCACGGCATAACAACATTGCATCGGGAATTGGAGACAGGTATGAAGAGAATGAAGAGCATTTGGGAAGGACTGGAAAGGAAAGCCTAGGGCAGAGTTGTCTGGAGTATGCTGGTAGGGATGCTATGCTCCACTTGGAATAACATAAACTGATGATGATGATGGTTGACTGGATCATGAAGACCTCCACATCTGAGGGGATGTACGGAATTCAATGGACTCCTCTAAAGATAGATAATAATATAAGTTAAATATTCAACAATTATTTAAAACTATCGGATCAATCTCGCTCTATATTTATCTCAAGTCAGACACTGAAAAGATGAACAATATTAAATGGGGAACACCAAATACTTATGTACTACCGGTATCTTCCTAGAAGACATGGACATATTATTTTTTCTAATATTAGTGGTTTCTCATAATTACTTTCAATTTTGTTTAGATATGAGTTAATTTCAGAATGTAATTATATCAATAAATGTGGTTAAAATTAATTAACATACTTTGGTTATTTTTTTAAACTGTTATACAGGTAACATGCATTTACTGATTTCAGTTATTGAAAAATTCCCATGTTTATCAAAAGCAAAGGCGCTGAAACAAAAAATGCTCGATAAATACTCATCAGGTTCTACATTTATTAGTTCAAAATTATTAGTGACAAAAATAGCCAGTTCTGAGGCAGATATAACATCAATTAGATATCAAGGAGAATTGGATATAAATTTTTCTCGTTATCTGTAGAATGTGAATGTTAATGTTGAAATAATCATCATCAAGTAACTTGTGAAACGTAAACGACATCTGAAATATTCAAGATTATTAATCGAATGTGTGCATATAGGTATCTCTGTATACGGGTTGCATAGGAGATGGGGTGGTAACAAAATAAAATTAGATCAAGTGTTTGTAGACAAAGGCTGAATCCTACATAAAATGTAACCGAATAGGTAAGAGATTACAAAATGAAGTGAGTGATAATCAAAATTCGTCAAGTAGTAACAATAACAATAATAAAAAGAATAATAATGACTTCATTCGTTCGGTCTTAAAGTGTTGTAAAGTCAATAAAATTAGGAAAATATGTTGAGGGATATTCAAATTCATTCTGTATGCCTTGATTAATAATAATAATAATAATAATAATAATAATAATAAATAATATGCATATTTGTGAATAACGAGAGTAGTAATTAGATAGGGTAGACTTAAATTGTAGAAATGCACATAAAGAGGGAAAGATAAATAAGCATTAATCAAATTGAATCTTATGATTAAGGTAGAGATTAGTTTAATGGATCTTGCGTCGGCCATGGCAGGAGAAGGGGTTGAACGTACTTCTGTGTGCAAGCTCTGGCTTCCTGACCCGTATAACTATCGCCTCTGCCGTTTTAAGGACTTTGAACCGATCTTGTCAAATGACTGTTTACACAAAATATTATTGTGAATGACTGATTTATGCTCGTGCATGACCTGTTTGAATCAGGTGAACTGTTAATACTTCTGACAACACCTTTAGTCAAGCAAACTGGAAGGTGCTCCTGGGAAAGGAGGAGTAAATTCCTTGAGCATCTGCCAATATAACTTGCTTCACAGGAGCAGTTAAACAGATAGATACAAAATGAAGTGGCGAGCTTAGGTAATTTATCCTTTATTCTCGGTACCACCATAGGGTGGATAGAAAGCACCACTTGTAGTTCTGAAACGTTAAATATTTTTCGGATGCAACTGCGTAACCTCAACGATAACATTTCGCTGGGCGAGTCCCCTCTGTATGCTAAACTCATGAAAAGTGGCTTTCTATCTACGGTTTGAAACACTTTTCTAGTTGTTTTGAAAATAGCATGTTTATTTATAAACTTGGTGTGGTAACCATTTTCCCTGAGGGTTGTATGCAACGCTTCCGTTTCTTCATCAACCACATCAGGCGAGCATATAGTTATTATTCTATGATGTAAGGTTTTCAATAGATTCCTTTTATATTGTATTAGTACAAAGCTGATTTGTAGGATAGAATTGTAATAGAAATCTGGTTTGTGCACTTCAATGGTTCTATACATTAAATTTAAACAACTGAAAAATTTATATGTAGACATGTGTTTCTGATTTGCTAGACATCGAATTTATTGGCGTTAATTAAAATTGGAAAACCGAAAACTGTGTTCATTGACCTGATAATGAATGAAGAAAATAATCCCATGAAGTTTCATTTTCATATCGACTTTCAGATGATTTTTATTAGTTTTTCAAGTAACCGAATAATAATCAAAAACTTCTAGCTTCATAGATTTTTATAGATTAATTAAAAATATTTCGTACCGCTATGCCCCAAAGAATACTCTGAGAAAATATTACAGCTGTCTAAAATTGGTCGTGTTACAACCAAATACAAGGAAGGGAACATTTGGTTTTTCAACGAGATAGTGGAGGAGACACAGATAAACAGATACATTTTGACTTCATCAATGAAACAATTTCTGTATTACCCTAAATTATAGATTTTACATAGTTTTAAAGCATTGAACACTTCTAGTCTTAAGAATTACACTAGTTGATTTTAATAAAGTATTATTCGTTTAGATTTAAGGTATAAAATATTTAGATTTAAGAATTATGTTTCTGCTATCCAAAGCTTCATAATATATTTGTCATTTTATTATTGGTTTTGGTTCAAGGACCAATGAACCAAGTCAAGCGAATGATCTATAAACTGATACTTATCAGTCAATTGTGACACATAATCCAGTAATTATTTATTCTTTTATCATGTATTTAAGGTTCATATTTTATTAAATGAAAGCTGTACTCTGTTGTCTAGTAGTTTTGTCTTTGATACCCGTTTTAATTAACCAGCTGGTTTGATTAAAAGTCATCTCTCGGCCACAGAATTATCCCATTCATCTATCTTAATAAATTTAATAAGAAAAAGTCCGTCTATCGAATCGTAACAGTTACAAACACATAGTTACACGCATAACAGAATATTTCAAAGTCTGAGAACAACAGATGTGCAACTTATTTAAATAGCTCATTTTCAGAATTCAATATTCTGTTGAACATACAATATTGAGTGAAGTACTTAATACTATTATTAGAAAACTTTTCTAGATCATGTTACCAAATATATCACAGGATAGAACACTAATTACGCTAAGTGTCTGTTTAAAAATCAATTACCGTTGAAGTAGGAACACTAGATTATAGAAACGATTTATTAATTACATAACTTAATGTGAAGATTTGGTCTAAATTAGATAACCACTGACCACCAGAAAGCACTAGACAGCCAACTCGTCCTAGTATCGGATTCTCCAACAGTGCCCACCTACGACCTCATCAGGGATCAAACTCACTACTTTCTGGTTCCTTACCAAACGCTTTGCCATTAAATTATATATGGCTGATTGCTTGAATTAGAGACGTCAACCATTGAAAACCGACTCAGTTGTCTATCGGTAAATCGTTCGCCGAGAGGCCAGAAGGTTATGTGAACGATTCCTGGTGAGATCGTGAGTACTTACTACTGGAGAGTCTCATACTAGGACGAGATATCTGCTCAATGCTTCCTGGAGGTCATTGGTTGACTAATTTAATCGATTCGTCATATAAAACTAATATTCAACCATCTCCACAAGATCCAATCATAATTATTTATTTATTTAATAATTTCTTAAATTTTATCAATTTTAATATTCACTGTTCAAACGCATTATTTATTACTCAATTAATTAAAAGGCTATCCTTAGACCGGATACATTATTAAAAATCCCATCATTATGTTTAAGTCTAACTAACTTTCTATTATTAACTCCTATGATTGAAATATAATTTTATCATGTAAAAATATAGTAAACTATAAACACTTAACAGTATGGTAATTACATGTATTTCTTTTTTATCATTTGTGTTACATAGTAGTTTCTAAGAGGTTATTCATAATGAGCCTACCGTAATTACAAATTTTAAACGAAAAAAAAATAATCACTAGGTGAAAAAAATTATTCAGTAAATATTCTTATCTATACAACAAAAAAATTTTTTTGTTTTGTTTACACAAGACTATCTAGTGTAAATATGTAAACTTTATTTTATTGTCTTAGTTCTCCTTTTTTTTCAAAGAAAAAAGTATTACCTGGAATTATTTAAGTTTCATTAGTTGATGAGAAAATATAACCTATGTGATTCTGTCTATTTACTTTTAGGGATCCTTAAATTTTACTAATATATCAAGAGTAAACAAAGTAGTTTAAAATAAGTAGCTTTGATGAGTAGTATAAAAGTGGGATATTTTGTTTTAAGGATAAAAAAGTTTTGTAGCATCATAATGAAATGTATCATTTTTCATACTGAAGTGACTTTTCAATGGAAAATTAGCTGTTTTCTATTTAGATTTGTGTATTATAAAAATAACACTTCTCAATTCTTTACTTATTGAATTCGGTGGTTTCCCGCTTGCTGATTATTTTAAGCTAATGCACTATTCTACCCTACACGAGCTTATTTACGTACAAAATTTCATTAATACTCAATTCAGATGGGTTGGTGTTCAAAGTAGAATTTGAAACCTAGTACTTCTATATATAACAGTAAATAACCTTCATTTGATCTCTCTATAGGTAGTATTAACTTATTCAGATTTCATTTTGTGTATGACACATGAATCAAGTATCCTCCTAATACCCAATCCACAGAGTAAGTTTTAATGAAACTATATAAATCATACTGAATTGTGTTATATACTAAATAACTAGCGTTATGATGACTTCTTATTTTATTGTAAAGAATTTACATCATACAAGTAATAGAATACTGTACTCTTATTCTCCTTCATGTCCACTTAAAGATAAGCTAAGGTTGGAATCCGTAGGGCATCTCTAAACGCAGATTATTCATAGTAGTAATTGTATCTTTGATTACAAACCTTATGGAATAAGCTTCAACGTGATTTTTTCTGTAAGCGATAATATAATTAAACCCAATCTACTTTTACAATATACTAAATGAATTATTTTTTATGTTCTGTAATTCAGCTTTACTGACAGAATGGAGATGAAAGGGCCTTCGTAAATCAGTTACAAAAATCAGAATATTATTATTCTAGATCAACTCACTGAATGAATTATCGCTGACACTGTTTTAAGCAATTCCCAACTAGCACTACTCTTTTATTACTCCATGGATATTTTTGTATTTTTACCTGTGTTCTACATTCTTATCTTCTTACTAGCTGCAGTAAATTATGCATAAAATGCGAGCAAAATTCTTGCCTCTTGTTGTATTGCACTTTAAATTTACACTTTGAAAACTCACCAAGTAAAAAATTAAGTCTAATCGTTTGAATTTGTCACAGATTCATGTTGGCAGGGCACCAGTGATGTAACTACAATATCTAAAAGTATACAAATAATCAATAAATGGATTACCACACGACATATCAAACATTATCTAATAAAATAATTGAAGTTATAACGGCAACCCGAGTGAGTGTTACATAAGAATTAAGTAAAAGTTTTAATTGGTATATAAACGTAAAAGGTGATAGAAATTTAGGAGTTATCTAAGGAATCAAAATTGTCGTATTAATAATAATGCTGAAGAAGTGAAATAAATCGTTTGCAAATTATCCATGTAGTGGATATTATAATTACAAAGGTAACGTACATACAAAGGTACGGCTTAATATGATGAATGCTTATGGATTTCGGTATTTGTAAAAGACGTATGCGTTAAACACGTTAAATTAAGTTGGATCAAGTAAGTTTATATATTAATGAGAAGCTAGTTATACTGTTACATTGCTTGAAATACCGTTCCACTGGACCTCTAAAGTAACTCCTTAAAATGAGACAATTCATATATCTATCAAAATACAGTCTGTTTTATTGGGCGAACAAAAAAAAGTAACGAACTTTCAGAACTGTATTTTGGAGGACTATTTCAATTATTTTTGGTTGTGAGTAGTGTAAACATTTCACTTCTATGATTGTTATGTTCTTCCTACTCCGTCCTCCTGTTTCGTATATTTATACTTAGTATACTGTTTCTTACTATGAACTAAAATTAACTGGTTGTGTACAAGTTGTCCCTATTCACTAAAACTATCTCCTTTGTTTTGCATTAATGTTAGATTCCTGGTTGCTTGCTGTGCGCTTTGGTTTTATGTGTATATAAAAGAATGCGTGTAATATAATATGATTCTGTCTTGTTGGTCTATCGCCTTGTTCTTCTCTCTCCGGCTTAGGAGTGAGTTGACATAGGGCAGTCGGGGATTTATCTACTATGCACACCTAGTTGGCATTCGATACACCAACTAATTATTTTGCATCATAACACAGTCCTCGATACGGAAGTGTTTTGCTATTTTTCATTATTAATGTATGATCAAACAAAAACACTCAAACAAGCATTTCAATAATCTATCTTTAACAGCTCATTAACCATTATCCTCAGTAGCTGCTTCATAAAGGACCCTTGGAACAGTTATATCAGATTCATTGAGCACCTAGTTCATAAATTTATTGTAATATTGTTCACTGTTCATAAAACTCTTTGTTCAGAATTCATTTTAAAACATCATATCATAACTAGAAGTTACTATTCATCATGCAACCAAACAAAAGACATGTATTTTATGACCACTTAACATATAATACAGATAATTTTCTAGTATCATGTCTAAAGAGAAAGATTAAATTATTACAAGTTATGTAATTTAGTTTCTCAATTTTACCAACAGTTCTAAGAAATTACAATCTCTTATAAGAAATGTCATGTTCCTATGAAGTATATGGTAATTGAAACATGTTAATAAGGCTATTATCTCTCATTATCTATATACATATCTAAGAAATTTGTGAACATTGTCATGTTATCTATGATCAATTTTAAATTAGTTTATGGTTAATTATTATTTTTGAAGTACATGTTCTATTCTTTGTTACATAATGTATTAACTTCGAACTTTAAACATTTAATATGAAATTATGTTTATGTTATTGTTTGACAAATGTTTCTGTAATCATAAATGTAAGTTAACATTTACTTAACAAAATACTCTATCCCACTTTTAAATTAACGCATTCATATGGAATACATTTTATATTTTTACTATCAAAATATACGTTTTAACTCTAATAATAAGTGAATTGATATAATGAGTAAGAGTTTGTATTTGTATCCGTTATTTTGTATTTAAGCATATAATTCCAATTGATAATCTTATCAGATGATACATGGATTCGAATCGAAAGTTTGTTGTCGTGATCAGTATTTGCTCAGTTATGTAAGTTGGTTTTGAAATAGTTATGCATTCCATCAGATCTCTGATACATGAACTGTTGGCATGTTAATATTTACTTTGTGCTTGGTTACAAAAAATCACTCTGTCATAAGTTTATTCCCTCCCACTCCAATAATAATTTTGAAAGGATATATATTGTAAAGTACTATGCGCTGCACATTAAGAAAACTGTAAAGTTAATGAATATTATCATGTTTACAAATAAGTAACACTAAGATGATTTATTGGAAGTAATGAATTATTCTTTGAGCATCACAAATGACGATGGTTGCCACTAGTACCCAACCAACATAAATCTGTGACAAAATCAGATAATTAAACTTAATATCCATCTCCACATAATCACCTAAATTCCATTAATCTTTGAATATTCAACGACGAAAAGTCATTATTTCAAAACAAAGTTAATGTTTTTTTTGTTAATTCAATAACATAAAATACATGTTTACCTTCTCCCTAATTTCTGAAAACGAATTCTTTCAACTAACATGGAACTTAGACTAAATGATATGCATTTATGCATTCAATTATTTAAATCGTAGGTTTACTTCGTATATAAATAGTAAACTCTTATTAGAATGAACTCGTATATTCCCAATGATTTATTATAGACTGAAGCTAGTCAGTCTCTGTTGCCATCCTGAGCGGATGGCCTCGATATAGAAAATTATTCGCAAGTATTATATAAGTTGGATTGTGACTGGCAAGTGAAATCCAGGATGCGCGTCTTGTCCAGTCTGGTAAACGCGGTGGCTTTCGACACGAAACGGACCGAGTTCTAATCCCACCGTGAATATCAACATTGGAATGCAGGTATACCCAGCAGATGAGTCCTAAATAGGGCAAAATGTGCATCCTGTATTCCATTTGCCAGTCACAATCTAACTTAAATAATCCTGGTGAATTCTTATTGTTAGACTGTGTAGATTATTTTAAAGAAATTTTCTGAGGGATTTGTGAGAGTAGATCTACATGTAACAATCAAATTACATAAAATCGTCCGATTTATTGTACTTCATCTTCCATTTAAAATATTTTAAAGTGCAGTTGGCGAGTACCCTCTTCGTGCAGCCGATGTAGCCATCTCTTTATGAATAGGTAAATGTTTAGATACAGGTAAAGTTCTTTCGAAAGCAGTCGGAATTTTGGTAATATAAAGTTTATTGAAAGGGTTCTGACGATCGATTTTCCAATATACACTACTGATGGTAGTGTAAAGTTAAGACCCATAGCTGTAACTTCTTCCTTTCCAAAAACTACGGAAAGACGCTTACTACTTAAGCTGCAGCCAGAAACGAAAGAAAATATCTACCCATTTCAGTTTGCATACAAATGTAATAAAAGTACACTGGATGCAGCAGTTGTCTCACGTCATAATATAGTATTTAGCATACAAAAGGGTGAGAAGTACATCCGAAGTACGTTTTACGATTATACTTCCGCCTTCCATTCCGTTCCTAGATCTATATTACTGAATATACCTGAGAAAGTTGTATAATTAATTGTCTGTATTCCTATTTCTCAGGGAGGGGAAAATATACTGTGTAAAACGGAGGTTAGTGTACCTCAAGGTGGTGTCCCTCACCCATTTCTTTTCTCATTTTCCTTGAATGGCTTACTCCCTTCTATGAAAAATACCTTTGTTACCTACTATTTGTATGCCTGTTTCTTTTTTATAGTATTGTTGTGAAATAAATTGTTTCTTAGCGAACGTTGAACAATTGTCCAGTTTGAATGGTTTCAAACTTAATCCCTTCAAACATCAAACAGTCAACTTCAGTCTTAGACACTAAAAAGATCTGAATGCCTTTGTGAATTCGCATGGTTTGTAAAATTGGAGATTCTATAATTAAGACTACGTCGAATGTTACATATCTTGGTGTAACTTTTATTTCTAATCTATCCTGGTCTTCGCATATTTTGATAATACCAAAGAAAATTTTTCGTTAAATATATTTTGTGAAGCGACTACGTAATTTTTCTAATCACCAAGCAATTTCTACTACAGTTTGCCAGTTCTTGCATATTAAAGATTATTCTATATTTTTCCTGATTATTTTTTCCCAGACTTTCGGGAAAAGACTATGTGATGTTGTGTAGATTGATGAAAGCTGCCAGTAGGGTGTGTGGTGAGAACTTCGACGTCATTATGAACACGATTGTAGACAGACATAGAAAACCCTGTTAACAAATATCTAGTCCTATTCTCTCAGATGTTGTAAATTACCCATTTCATTTACATGTTTCACCTTGTATATCTTCTGGAACAAAACGATGCCTCGTAAGATTTTGCACATATGAAAACGTATAAAAGCTTGACTGTACTCTACTTAGCACATGTTCTAGATGATAAAAATGTTGTAAAAGCTATTCTGATGATAAATCTGTACTCTTAAAATATTAGTTATTATGTAATGCAGAGACCCTTATTTCTTATTCAACTACAATCTAAATGTTACATTTGAACATATATTGCCCCTATCTTATTTTTGTTGACATTATATATATATATATGTATTATTTTTTCAGATGCACACATAGTAAATGAGTAATTTCTTGAGACACCGTATGCTAAAAGTTCATAGTGTACTAAACATTCTGTTGAATAATAGCTATAATCACTTTCTTCAATGACTCCATGGGTTTTTATTATGATTAAGCAATTAATTTATTTTTACTATCGGTTTTAAGAGAAGAAATCTATCGTTCAACAATTAACTTTCTATCTTTCAATCTTTCAATTTTTCGAAAATTTATCTTTAATTTAATTTTTAATACTTATACTCTATTACAGACTTAAGGCTTATTCTACTTATCTCCAATTTTATGAATCTCTATGAAACACAACAGAATCTTTTATTGGAACTACTTTAGACAAGCAGAATTCGTTGTAAGTAAACTTAGTTGAAGCTTAATGAATTCATAGTATTCCACATTTATGAAGAGTTTATAAACTTAATTGATAGAAATCATTTAGCCATATCATGACATAGTAATTAATGTTATGAAGAAACGTGATTATATACAAAAAGGAATTATCCATCCACTGCTACAAAGTATATTCAAAGAGATTATATTAGAAAACAGGGACTAACAATAACCTTAAGTTGTGTAGAACTCAATGCTAATAATGCTCATAGAAAAGAAATTCGTCACTGGTTACGTAGTAGAATATAAGCCTCAAAGCCTACATTAATCACTTATCATTCTTAAAAAATACAGAATTTAATCCTATGTTATATCGATACTGGCTAATGTTCTTCCTTAGCAGAAGACACAAGTAATCAACATATTACCGGAATCCGAGCCATATTCTCATGTAGTATGGTCTTTTAGTAAATTAAATAATGTTCAAATTACTAACCTGTCAATGTATGAAGTAAAAAGGGAGATTTGTTTGCTCCTTTAAGTGATTACTCAATTAAGAATTAACTTTAACTTAGCTTTTACACCCATTATTTACAAAAATCTAGAAAATTGGTTATTTAATAAAGTTTGATTCATTTACTCTACAAACAAAACTGACATTGAAATATAAACAGAAATAATTATTTTAAATAGATGATCATTAAAACTAAAACAATAGATTTATAATAGCATTCAACAGTCCTTTAAAGAAGAAGGTTTGCATCACGGGCGACGGGCGTGAAAATTATCGAACCCAAACAAGCTCAGCATCTGCCAGTCAAGGTCATTTCATTATTGGTCGAGAAATCCAGTCGTATTAAGGACCAATCAGAACTCCGGGTTCTCATCATTGACCTTGCATCATATTTTCTACTAGCTGAGTCAGCAGTTCGGCATGTCAGCCTTCAATGCACGCTTCAACTTATCTATGCATAGGCTTCTGATGGCTAACCAGCAGTTAATTGAGTTATTGCTGCACCAAGCTGGTATTCAAGCCAACAGCATTAGCATGCCGGTAATCGACGAAGCAATACCTAAGCCCACATCTTTCAATGACTCCCATGTTCAACCAGAATGTCCGACAGAGGTGCATCTGTCCCATGTGCCTAGTATTGCCGTTCCGGAGAAACAAGTCGAGCTGGAGACCTCTGTTCAAATCGTTCCAGAGATGAAACAACCATTAATTGAAAATCCAGCAGCAGTCTCAGAATTATTCACAAGGTCTCGCAGCCCTAATCCCAACAGATGTGCGCGGAGCATCGCCGCCAGTCCAGTCCAGAAGGTCATCTCGAGAACTGTGACTAGACTGTCCGTTGTACCCAAGAAGCCCTAGAAATACAATTGATCATTTTATCAAGTTGTATTGATTTTTTGTACGTATGATTTGTAAACTATCATCACTTGTATGTGAGCACATTTGACAACATTTAATTGTATTATTAAAAGTGTTGATAATTTTATTTGATGAATAATCACCATGATTATTTTGTATATATAAGGGAATGTGTAAAATATAATCTGATTTTGAATCGATTTTGAATCGGATTTTGAATCTGATCCCGATCTGTCTGGTTGGTCTTTGTCTTATTCTTCTATCTCCGGCTTGGGACTGAGTGGGCTTAAGCCAGACGCGAATTATCAACTAGGCACACCTCAATAAGCGGCCGCGCGCACAACAGATCGCTTTTCTTCGCGTCATAACAAGAGTTGAACAATATACTTTAGAAACAAAGAGGAATAATAACTAGTTTATCGCTTCTAAAAGACCAATAGCTAAGAATACACTACAGATTGAATTTCAGATATATAACTGGGTCATATCCTACTGTGCATAATAGTTCACTTTAGAACAGGTAAAAATATTAGGAAAATCAATCAATCTATGAATCTGACAGTAATTATATATTAATTGGTTTCAAAATTAAAGGAGTTCTCATTCTTCAATGAAACATGTTTACATTTACACAATTAAAATATGAAATGCTTTCATAGAAAAAAGATTCCTTATATGGTAAATAACTAAATACATTTCTTCATGTTCATCATGTTAATAAATTGAAAATAATGACATTAAACTGCATGGATCAGATATATATCATGGAAAATATGATTTCAGACTAGCCCCTATAGACATCCGATTATATATCCTAAAATTAATCACTTCACTTGGATTTATCTTGATCTTCATTGAATGCCTCAATACTTATCACAAAGCATAGTATATTTTAAATAAAAGATAGAATGGTTAGACAACATTATGACACTATAATTGTTGACAGAATGTACTTATGAGTTAGATAATTGAATAATTTAATTAACTATGAAAAGAAAACTGGTATTCTTTTATCATATTCTACAAAAATGCAGATAAACAGACTACATATTTAATAGGATGAACATTAAACTAAAGACAAGAATAAGCATTCAACAATAGTTTACAAGAAGAACGGTTCATCGCGATTCGTGAAAATTATCGAACCCAAACAAGCTCAGCATCTGCCAGTCAAGGTCATTTCATTATTGGTCGAGAAATCCAGTCGTATTAAGGACCAATCAGAACTCCGGGTTCTCATCATTGACCTTGCATCATATTTTCTACTAGCTGAGTCAGCAGTTCGGCATGTCAGCCTTCAATGCACGCTTCAACTTATCTATGCATAGGCTTCTGATGGCTAACCAGCAGTTAATTGAGTTATTGCTGCACCAAGCTGGTATTCAAGCCAACAGCATTAGCATGCCGGTAATCGACGAAGCAATACCTAAGCCCACATCTTTCAATGACTCCCATGTTCAACCAGAATGTCCGACAGAGGTGCATCTGTCCCATGTGCCTAGTATTGCCGTTCCGGAGAAACAAGTCGAGCTGGAGACCTCTGTTCAAATCGTTCCAGAGATGAAACAACCATTAATTGAAAATCCAGCAGCAGTCTCAGAATTATTCACAAGGTCTCGCAGCCCTAATCCCAACAGATGTGCGCGGAGCATCGCCGCCAGTCCAGTCCAGAAGGTCATCTCGAGAACTGTGACTAGACTGTCCGTTGTACCCAAGAAGCCCTAGAAATACAATTGATCATTTTATCAAGTTGTATTGATTTTTTGTACGTATGATTTGTAAACTATCATCACTTGTATGTGAGCACATTTGACAACATTTAATTGTATTATTAAAAGTGTTGATAATTTTATTTGATGAATAATCACCATGATTATTTTGTATATATAAGGGAATGTGTAAAATATAATCTGATTTTGAATCGATTTTGAATCGGATTTTGAATCTGATCCCGATCTGTCTGGTTGGTCTTTGTCTTATTCTTCTATCTCCGGCTTGGGACTGAGTGGGCTTAAGCCAGACGCGAATTATCAACTAGGCACACCTCAATAAGCGGCCGCGCGCACAACAGATCGCTTTTCTTCGCGTCATAACAAGAGTTGAACAATATACTTTAGAAACAAAGAGGAATAATAACTAGTTTATCGCTTCTAAAAGACCAATAGCTAAGAATACACTACAGATTGAATTTCAGATATATAACTGGGTCATATCCTACTGTGCATAATAGTTCACTTTAGAACAGGTAAAAATATTAGGAAAATCAATCAATCTATGAATCTGACAGTAATTATATATTAATTGGTTTCAAAATTAAAGGAGTTCTCATTCTTCAATGAAACATGTTTACATTTACACAATTAAAATATGAAATGCTTTCATAGAAAAAAGATTCCTTATATGGTAAATAACTAAATACATTTCTTCATGTTCATCATGTTAATAAATTGAAAATAATGACATTAAACTGCATGGATCAGATATATATCATGGAAAATATGATTTCAGACTAGCCCCTATAGACATCCGATTATATATCCTAAAATTAATCACTTCACTTGGATTTATCTTGATCTTCATTGAAATGCCTTCAATCCTATTCCGTATCACAAAGTAATTTTGACAGTTTAAGTTTTAAATATCAAAAGATCAGAATGGAATTATCACAACATTATGACAACCACTAATTGCCTGAAATTGTTGCACAGAAATAACGTAACAATTATGGAGTTAGAATTTGATATTATTAATTAATTTAAGTTAAACTATTGGAAATAAAGAAACACTGGATATCTCTTTCGTTCTAGTATATAGTTCTTCAGTAGAGCGTGTTCAAGATCCCATCAGACAGTCGAACACAGGACGTTCAAGCTTTGCTGAAAACACTTAACCATACGTCGAAAGAGCAAGCATCCAACGGTTGACACTTCTAGCTAAATAAGTTTACGATATATATACTCGGCTTCATCCATTGCCGATTCTTGATATCAAATTAAAATTCAACAGTTTTCACACTACCCATTTATAACTAATATCAGCTTACGAATAAATAACTTCTGTTGGTGATTCCTGGGATTATAGTTAGTAGAGGTGATTAGTGAAGTTCAACCATGTCGGGTGTGAGGCAGTTACTCACCGATGACAATCGATGAGGTGGGGTGAATACATCTCTAGCTGACTATGTTAAAAATACCAACTAGTCAAAGACGACTGTAATGCAGATGGTTAAATGAGACTTGAGGACTGCTTCCTGGTTTCTATTGGTCCTCAACCAACATCAATCTATGATGAATACAATCAATTATTCTTATTTGACTTATTATTAACGTTTCATGATCAAATCATATTTCATCTCTATGATTAAAACACACTTTATCACATAACTTCACATATTCATTTGTTTTTCAATACGATAATTGCAAGAACATGCAATCGAATGATCCATCAAGTAAATCATAATAAATTAATTGTTAGTTATAATTATCTACAAATCATCATTCTTAATAGTCATATCTTGCTTGTTGTTGACAGAAATTTGAATTAACCGCATACACTGAGACAATTATTTATCATCTATTTTTTAACTTACGCTTCGCTGTTAATCCATCAATCATTTTCCATTCAAATAATATTTAGTTGTCACGTTGATTTATTACTAATTTAAATACGAAGGATGCATTGTTTAATAGGCTGAATAGTGATCTGAATAAAACAAACTGTGTGGTTGTACAAACATATTAATCTTAATTATGCAGTTGACAGAAAACTTCAAATCTAGTCTGTGCGCTAGGTGATACTGTCTAGTAACACGTAACCTATATGATTTAATACTGTATCACTTAGCATATATTAATCACTGCGCTGCTATTCGTAGACATAGGTCAAGTACTTTCGAAATGATAAAAATGGAAAATTATTACAAATCATGTTATTTTCTTCTTCATCACCATGCTACATTTTCTGTATATGTCCATGTGTAACACCTTAAAAGTATCAAATAGGTATATAAATTAACTTGATTTATATTTTTTAATTAACTAGTTTAAGTAATCATATTTTTGTTTAAGCTAATTTTGTATAGAAAACTCATAATACAAGATGGTTTAACGCCGAAATAGTACTTATTTAATTTGAATACGTTGCGTTCACCACCTCAGTTGGATTATTATCATGCTTCACAACATCACAAGCGCTTACTTCGAGCAGTTCATTTATTTCAAAAGCGTTGAATTTGCCGGTACTAATGATTTAGTCTGTGAATGGTTTCATCTAAAAATTTTATGGATTTGCTCACATTTATCACGCTGTTGTTTGTTTATTACCCAATAGTATTTTGTATATACTAGTACTTCAGAAATTTATTTTACATAAACCACAATTTACTGTTTTATTTTCTTTGTTTTTTTGAATTTTTGCAAAACTACACAATACATATGGTTGACACTCATCATAATCAACATTGTAAACAAATGAGTACCTGACATCCAGGTTTATAGGTTAAAGTTACTAGGCCTTGTCACGTTGGGATTAAAATGGAAGTATTAATATCAGAATAATGTTAAACAAGGATAAATGAAATGTACGTTTGGTTGAATAATGACTGAATAATCTAAAAGAAGAGGAAAAGTGAGCTTTGTTGTGCCAAAGTGACATATTCACAACTCCAACATGGCTAATTGTTTCTAACTACTAATTGCAATTACTGCGCAGACTCCAACTAAGTAGTTTGCACCCACTATAACCATTCAGGTCAGCAGCCAACTACTTCATAGACTAATACCACGTTTTGCTTTGACCACCTTTAGGCTTCATCTGTTCTACTCCCAAATTAACCAATACTGGATATGTGGATGTCATGATGCAACATGAACTGAAGGATTCACAAGCCTATTCCATTCAACAAACGATTGTATGTAACAACATATCTCCTCACCCTAACAATCAAGTACACAAAGCTACATAAGCTTTATCGGATTATGCCACCGAATTAATCACATCTGCATCAATAAAAAGCTCAGAAGGACCATAGAAGATGTGAGAACAAAGATAGAAGCCGATATAGCATCATATCACCACCTGGTAGTGGCTAAAATGAAACTGAAGTTAATGAAGCATTGAACAACTAGAGTAACATCATTACAGATGTTTAATACGGTTATTCTTCATGATGTTGATAAACTTAACGAATTAAATTTAGTAGTCCGTAATAAGTTCCAGACGTTTTACAATATACTAGTGAGAGTGGAAACTATCATTGGAATTAACTTAAAATAGATTAAAGAAGCAGTAACTCAAACATGTCGGGAGGTTTCTGGCCCCAAGAAACACCTCCATGAAGAATGGATGTCTGCTGGTACTCTGAAAAGCATCTGGAAAAGGATAAAAGAGAGGATGGCATTCACTAACATCCAAATTAGGACAGCAAAAAAGAGGTACAAGCCGAATATACAGAAGCCAATAAACAGGTGGTGAGAAGCATTCCATCGTATAAGTGATGGTATGTCGATGACGTGGCTATGATAGAACAGAAAGACACAAGAAAAGGCAACACGATGATACCTCATCATTCCACCAGAGGAAGGAGATCTTAGTAAGTTTGTGAACTACATAGTCACCATTGTACTTTCAGTACCAGGAGAAGTCTTTAGAAGTGTTGTATAAATGAATAAAAACGAATGAATGCATTTAGCTGGGAATTAGAGGTAGAAATAGTAAGTATGAGTAGCACTTTGGAATAACTGAAAATAAGTTCACATGATGGAGTTAGTTAGAGGATCCTGGACAGCGGTCTATGTTTCACGACCAGTAACAGGTGAATGAACGTAATGAAAATTCTACTACTGAATAAAGAAATACCTGTAAGCTCTCAAATTCAGTTGACGTCGAGGTATTGTTTGAACATTGCTTTAGAATCCCATACTTAGACAAAGTATTCGTCTAATATTTTCTTATTTTCTACAATATTTGTCAAAAATCAATTTGTGACCAATTAAAACAACAAAATTTCATTTATTCTTCACAAAACCACATTCATTTTTACTCTTTCTTATGTTTTACTAATTTCCTATTCTTCTCACTAAGTTACTACACTAGTAAATAACATGAACAAACCAGTTCAACATTGTTTATTATTATCTATTGTAGAAATTTTCCAAAAGAAAAAAATAACTAACAAGCGATTTTAATTTTCAATCTTCTTATCTTACTGTTTAGTGATTTCTCATCATCATTGTTTCTATGAAAAGAAATTTCTATTGATGTAGTATTTTCTAAATTCTAATAAACATATGAATCGATGAATAACCATTTATTCAATAGGAAATAATTATTGTTATTCAGTGATAAACTTCAATTGTAGTGACTCACTATTAAATGAGTTTACTTCAATATAGAAAATAATGTTTATTCTATTGTTATTCTCTTTTTCCGAATGTATAATTCATTTATATAACTATGGTTATTTACATTGAAAAATTTTATTTTATACAAAATTATTTACTTTTGATTGTGTTTATTCATAGTTTAATACAATTTGTTTTTTTTTCTTTTGTGTTTAACGGGCCAATTTCGATATCATGATGAAGTAGGATATTTCTGTTAGACTAAGTTGTCTAAGTTGGCAGTAAAAATTATCTCATGAGACTAATAGAGATAGTTGAGGTCAAAAGGATAAAGAATTCAATATAAGAAAAAAAATTTTTGATATACGAAAATTCAATTTAGTTTATTTCATTACATTCAACGATCATTGTTGTCTTATACTTTGTAATAGTCGTTTACAATGCTTCATTTGATCAGAATACTCTATAGTGGAATTTGTTTAAATAAGAAATTTTGAGGTTATTTTCAAATGATTTAGTTATATTTTAAAGTTTACTTACAATTCTAATGAAATAATAGAAGAAATCGTTTTCAAATAGTAAGAATTATGGATTGATTTTAGATAGACAACTAATGAAAAATAAGAAGTGTTAAACAACTATTTCAGTGTAGCATACAATTCTTTAGTAGTATGAAGTGATAAAAGTACAAGGGATAGAAATGTAAATTGTAAAATCATAAACTGAGCTCAAAGTTCATATCCAGTAGTTTGTAGTTATTACTTCATCTGGTTTATGATACCTTCAAAATACAGTTCAATCATGTGATATAAATAAGTTAGACAGATCTTACAGACTACGTATACTAGTATAGAATATAGTTAACTATGTTTGTAACCGACAAAAATAGGGTCATTTATTTCAAAAAAATTGTCGTACACGATATTTTAAAAGTTCTTGACCGAATGTGTGCACGATTACTTACTTACTTACTTATGCCCGTTACTCTTCGCTGAGGAACATAGGCCGCTCACCAGGATTCTCTATTCAACTGTATCCTGAGCAATCATTTCCAATTGTTTCCAGTTGCTGTCCATCCTTTTAATGTCTGCTTCCAATTCTCGCCGCAGCGTGTTCTTTGGCTTTCCTCTTTTCCGTTTACCAACAGGATTCCATGTTACAGCTTGTCCCGTGATGCAGTCTGATGGTTTCCACAATCTATGTCCTATCCATTTCCAACGTCTTTTCCCAATTTCCTCTTCAACTGGAAGTTGGTTTGTCCCCTCCCATAGTAAGCTGTTGCTGATGGTTTCTGGCCAACGGACATTCAGTATCTTTCGTAGGCAGTTGTTTATAAATACTTGTATCCGTCTGAGGATGCTTGCAGTAATTCTCCAAGTTTCAGCTCCATACAGCAGGACTGTCTTCACGTTCGAATTGAAGAGTCCGACTTTGAGGTTAGTTGATATTTGTTTTGAGTCCCATAGGTTTTTCAACTGTAGGAATGCTGCTCTGGCTTTGCCAATCCTTGCCTTTACATCTGCATCGGACCCTCCTTGTTCATCGATGATGCTCCCCAGATATGTGAAAGTATTCACTTCTCCATGTAGTTGAATTGTGTTGGTGCTCCCTGTGTTGTACGGCTGATGAAAGCCGTATGCACGATATATGGTATTATTTTCGAAAAGATATTAGACTTAAGAATATTTAGCTTTCTTCAAACAATAGAGAACTTGTGAGTTAAGTACATGAATATGAATAAAAACAGGATTATAAAATAAAAATGCAAGGGCCACTGGTTACTCATTTTGAGCTAATAAACTAGTAAACCACAAAAATAACTGGAAAAATCATTTTATGAAGAATGAAAATATAAATTTTTGGTCTATGGAATGAAATAAAAGTGCTATCACATTAAGTACAAGAGATGGAAATCAATGTAAAAAATTTTCTCGAACCAATGATGTTTTCGTCCATCAAACTGTTTTGACCTTATTTGCTGTGCATTTTTGTTACCTTGATTAACTATTGAAGCATATAACATTTTATCAGCTCAAACATTGTTTGTACTTAGACAAGTGTATCTCCTATACGTCATAATTTGAAAAACCTATGTATGTAAGCCTTTGAACGCCTGTAGGTAGGAAATTTTGTACTGATCTTCTACGCTGAGTAATGTAGTGATGATAGGTTAAGATTTATTGTCACTTTCGTGTATCAAATCATGACTATGTACCGTTCACTTATTTAATATAACTCTTATCTGCCAATAAATCCACGTACATCACTTCGACTCATGTATACTCTTAAACTATAGACTAACTGTATAATAAAAGTCAGATATGACCATTTTTATAGGGATATATTTAACCTGATGCAAATACAACTTATCAACAGAACATTTTGGATGCGTCCACAGTTGTCAGAAAATGTATTCCAACTGTGAACACACTTATCAAGATAAAGAAGCACAATAAAGAACTAATAAGTTCATGGATAAATGTGGCCGCTACAATAATATTAAATACTATAGTGGATTATGAACTGGTACTGATTATCGATTCCAAACAATTAAACTATGCTAATCAAGTGATGTTACAAGAAAAATCATCTTGCATTTTTGAAAGCATTTGTTGAAATTTTAAAATAATGGTTTTATAGTGTCAGATTCAAACAACTAAGTTTTATTTTACCACCACGTTTACAACTTAAGATAGTACGATAAAATCTATAGGAAGACAACATTTACATTACTTCCTGCTCATATAAATGAAATTATGTAAAACAGTAAAATGAGTCATATCAAATGATAATTTAGTTTTCTTCTGTTATAATAGAGGAATCAAATCTGACAGCTGATAAAAAAAAACAATTCATTGACTACAATGAGGGTTAAAAAAAATCTGGATTAAATGAAAAAGAAAGTTTTAGTATTTGTTCTTTCTTCCCTTCATCTGCCCCCTCCCAGTTCCCTTATCCCACATTTAAATTTTCCCAAATTGACATGTACATCTTCATTTCTATATTTCATTGTAATTTTGTGAAAATATTTGTAACTATAAGGAGGATTAATTATGAATTCAAATTACTTTTATTAAGCTATTTTTTTCCTTTACTGTAATTCACTGCAATAAAATTGACGATACACCATTATATTGAGTTAAAATCACTATTTTTGGCATAAGTAAAATCAACTACTTAAATCAAGAATATTTTCAGTAGTAACCCACTTAAAATATTTTATCTGTCTCAAGTAGTTTAATGTAATTTTAGTAAAATGTTTAAAATAAGAAAATCTGTCAAACAGATAACAACTTAATTCATAGGTGTCTTACATCTTCATTAAAGTATCCATGATCATCATACTTTTAGAATAAAACATTTAAACAATAACTTATTTACACAATTTTGTTTGTTTATAAAAATATTTTTTCAGCAAAATTTAAAACCTATTTTAATATGATATACAACTAGAAGTGTTTTCTTCGTAGATTAGATAGTAGACAAATGAAGGCTGTAATCAAAACTTCATTTGAACACAAATTAGCTACAGAACCATGGACAGTAACTAATCAAATTTCAGGTAGACGATGTAAGTTATTAATAGACTACGGAATAGTTTTGTAAGCCTACTTTATTTTGCATTGTGTGTTGATCGCATTTTCACGAAAGATAGAAATTTCTCCATCATACTACTGGAAAGAAATCTTTCATTTGCATAAGTCGTTATAAAAGTTGTAACTGAAATTTCGACTGACTTCACATAGATAAAATGAAAATGTAAATAAAAACATCAAACACATGAGGGTGATTGTTTCTTCAAGAAAAAAATGGGTCCGGATCGTTTTCTTCCATTTCATGTCTTATAACAATGAGCAAATTCAAACTTAGTTTGAATAAGGTAATATTTGGCGAAAGTTGATCCAAAAAACAAAATATATTTACGCGATCGTGTCACATGTGTACATGCCAAGTAATGAATCATTAACGACTATAAAAGTCAATTCTATTTAGTGTGTATAAAAACAGTTCGCTTCACCTTGATTCTTTCCAAACAATCTTTAACGTAATAGATGGTGTGACATACTTTTTTCTCTCGCTGTCACTACTGAGTTCCTAATTATCACCGGATTTATAGATTACTCACTAATCAGAGACCAGTATAATGTTTGTGTAGTATTTTACTGTGCTAATCTAATTTTATCGTTCAATTTACAATATGGCTACTAGTTTAAATGACTCAACATCAGTGTTACTATGTTGAAATAATAGATGAAACGGAACCCTGAACCTACACTTTGAGCTACTCGGCACTCGTCATTATGGTGAGTCTTCAGTTTTGTTAGAACTAATGTGCCCTAATATAATCAGTCTAAAATCATCCGGTTTCTTAGTCTGAGGCTGAAACTACTGATTGACTGGCCGACAGAATTTAATCACCAAAATAAAGAAACTTCTGAGTGATGAATCAACCTTACAAGGGATCAGATCAGTGTTGACATACTGTGAAACTAACTCACCAAGAATCAAATTCGCCAGAGAGCAACATCTTTTTCAGATTACCTAAAACCCATCTAATATTGCTATATTTATATCAATATAATATATATGCTCTTGACTGGTTATCATCCATAAAGTTCGTGACAAATATGTTTGGGACCAGATGTATCAAATATATTGCGAAAATACGTCACATTTTTAAAGTCAACTACAGCTTCCCGCTTTATTCAGAATTTAGAAAGCAGTTTCGAAAAATTTTCGAAAGAATAATAGTTATTTTGCATAAATACGAGACAATGTAGAATTGTTGTATGTAGAAAACAACGGAATCTATGTTTACCTACTAAATTCAATCTGTCAGGATGTCAACAGAAATTAATTACTTCTCCTTCTGTTTCTTTGTTATCAATCTACTGTCTTGAAATATGAAGAAAGAAGTAAACGTTGAATAAGTGAAGAATGAGTCGGAATATGACGTGAAATTCTATTTCATGTATGAATAATGAAATAATGAATGCTGGAATAGTTTACTGTAAATCGTCTTCTCCTATTCACAACAATATTAAGTGATTATAAAATCAGTTTCACAATATCTACCATACAAATACTTCAAATTTAAATCCAATAAATCATAGACATTTTCAAGTATTCTATTCCGATATACCGTCATATATGAATATTTACATTAACTAAAGGTCCATTGTTATTCTGACTCATATTCTTAATTAACTGATTGTTGTTCAATTCCGGAAACAAATGTTTTCACAATCATTTAAGTTATAAATCACTTAATAGACAAAAATGTGAGACATTCACAACCATTGAAAATTGGTGGTCATTGAGCTATGTACTACAAACTGGTAGAAGTGGGAATTCTACGACTGGATGCTGATCGAGTGATGCAGATGGTTAGGCGTTCGCCTGGTGAGGAATCTGGGGTACATACTGCTGAGGAGTTCTACACTAGAACGAGACATGTCCAGTGCTCTCTGGTTTTCAATTGTATTCTGCCATCATCAGTCTACTACATAATCAATCAACTAAAAATGTTTTTACTTTGTAATAAAATATGCAATAAAACTGGAAGAATTCATGTGTCTTCTGTATCCAATAATTTATACTTTCACTTCTTACTTTGAGTTGTTCTACAATCTTTTTGCTTGTGAAGTACGAATTCAATTTTTATTTTATACTATAAAGCTTTCAATGTTTAAATGTGTATGGCATAGTTCCGGTTTATTAAAATTTTTAAATGAACACTATGAAAACAAATTTTTCTGTGTGGGGTATAAATTTACTGAAAACAGAAGTCGTGGAAAATTTGCATTTGCATAGTGTATGTATAAAAATGATTACATTCAAGTGAATTCATTCAAAAAATGAATCCTTAATACAAGTTTTAAAAAATAATGTAGTATACTGACTTACGCTAACGCTATTTTGTACCAGATATTTGAATACATTAACTATATATATATATATATATATATATATATACATATACATATATATATATATATATATTCACATATATATATATAAGTCTTCACACACTGATTACCTTTTATATATATTTATCCATACATGTTTACAGTAAGACCTAACTCCAATGACGACATTTCCTTGTTGGATAAGTTTGATTTGTAAATTCTATGGTGAAGGCCTCTTGTTTCTCAAACAGACACGACGTTTGAAGGAGAAAGAAAATATGTTGACCTTGGTACTAATAGTTATTTCATGAATTTTTCAGTAATTAGATTTGATATAGACTGTATACTTCTTATGAGAGTGTACAATAACACTTAGTCATTAAAAAGAAAAAGTTAATTAATTACAACGAATGTTAAACAACAAATAGTTATTCCAGCAGATACGCATGTAATAAGTTAAGCAGCTAAATATATTTGAAAATTCTGACAATTTCCGTTTGTGTTATTATTGAGAAATAGAAAATTAAAGCCATGAAACATGCAGATGGCATAATTTACTTGTTGATTTTACTGAACTTAAAACAAAAGTGAAAAATGCAAATCAATAACAAACGCAATTCAGATATTATTATGGTAGGTGATAAATTAGATACTAAGGTTCGAACTAAATTAGTGTTACACAACAATGTTCTTTGTGATAAAACATAGATAGCTCTCTTAATATATATATTTATATAAAGAGTCTTAGTTTTACGTATATTTAGGTACTGTCAAACCATGCAGTCTGAATTGGAATATGATTGTAGTTCGGTAACAGATAAAACCTCGAAAGTACTGGACAGGTGTATTGTACGAGTACTTAACCATAACTCCTTCTGACCCCAAATAAAACCATTAGTTATCATATTAATCAGCTAGCGCTTCTTGTTTAAATCATGATCATCATCCATCATCATTTTATTCATTCAGTACATAGTTGAACTCAACTAGTTTGATTAGAACCCCGAAAATGTTTTCAGAAACTAGTTTCTAATGAGCTTAAGATCATTATTAGCTTAAGTGAAGATTGAAATTAATAGTATATCACAAGTTATAAATGGTTGCTCTGAGTTTTGTAAACTGTTTAAACTTTTCTATTACAAATAAATAAGATTTAACTGAGTAGACTTCCTTATCAATTAAGAATTAACTTATAGCATGAAGATTAACTAACGGATGTTAAAATCAACAAAAATATAAGTCTGTAAAATGGGTTGATTCTATTCATGACATAACAAAAGCGTGGATAATTGAACTGTTTATATTCATTCAAATACTACTGATCTATGCAATAGAAATTTAAGTTAATCAGACCAACGTGGTATCACAATAATATAGGTTTTAATTATATATTCACTATGAGACTTTAAGACACCAGGATTGCTTCTCTATAGAAACCGATGGTGTTCACTGTTGAGGAACTCCGTGCAAGCACGAAATAAATTTCTAGTGCTTCCTGGTTCTTAGTGGTACTCAACCGACATCAATATGTAAATAATACATTTAATTAAACATGTGTATTCGTCAAAACGCTTGTATATTACAAATAAAAGTCATTAAAAATAGAAAAATTAATAAAATAATATGGAAATACATTGTGAGTCACCCTAATTTGAGTATTACATTTACATTACTGGGATAGGTTTATTGTACATACAAATTGCTTCTCAGTACACATAGAAAACGTTTTAAACGTTCGTGTGTCGGGCACTTTAATAAACTGTAGTATATGCTGAGTTTAGAACAATTTAACTCTTTGTTTAAACTTTATGTTTGGCAGCCGAAGAAAATAGATGCACGTCATTTACTTTTATTAGGTTAATTATTCTTAAAACAATTTTCGTACATGACCAACCACCTACGTATTTCTTTTTGTAGCAAGTAAACTTCGCAATGTGTGTAACAATCATAGTAACCTTCACTGCAGGATACGGTTATTTCCAATAAAATTACCCAAATTAAATTTGAGGAAATAACTTTGATTTATCAATCTGACCTTAACCTACGAAAGAATTAATTAGCCTTATCCGCTGACCATCATATATGAAAATGAAAAAGACCAAAATTTCTACGAAAAATCACCAGAAACAATTAGTGAACAGTTATGAAATACAGAATAAGAATTACAAATAAACGACAATAATACAGTAAAGGAACAAAATCAACTCAATTTCATTGCGTAAATAAAATGGATTATAAAAAGGCATGCATCATAAACTGTGGAGTATACTAGCAGAATGAACTTGGAAAAAGTAGGGGGGGATAAGTAAACATTTAATTATAATACACTGGTTTTAACTTACTAATATCCTATGTATAGGATCAACAATTGAAACAAAGTAATGAATTAAAGTAATTTGCTCAACTTAGAAATCTACTCAAATCAATCATTTGCAAGACATAAGTATCAGAAAACATTGATTCTTCTATTTAAATATACAGTGATGGGTATACCCATTGAGTTAATTTATGTTCTTTATATAGCAAGCTTAATAAGACATTTTCATATATCATAATCTAAACAGCTCAGTGTTAAGTTTCTTGACTATCAGGCTAAGTATCGGTAGTTTGAATTTCATGGAAAGTAACACTCCCCTCATGGTTTTAGGTATACCTTACTGGTAGATGTCAACTAGTGTCATAACTTATTCAGGTAGTATTTCTTACTAACTGCTTCCAAATACCTAATGAAATGTTTCATTTATTCAATTTATCTGCTAAGTATAATTCCTTAAGCGGAATTTTTTAGTATGGCACAGTTAGACAGAACACAGAGTTGACCAAAACTACATCGTCTGGATGTACTTGTATCCCCCTGTTGATGTTTACACTAGGATTCAAGCTCAGTCCGCTTTATGCCAAACGCCACCACGTTCACTGCTTTGGTACTGTGTTCAGGCAGGTGCAACGGGTAAATATGTAATTGGAATAAACTTCTATCTTCCCGCTAATTTGTAGTGAACTGAAATTAGTCAGTCTCTGCTGCCATATGTGTATCCTGAGTGGATTGCCTCGATATAGCAATAGTTCACAAGCATTTTTTTAAGTTGGATTGTGACTGGCACAGTGACTGGACATAGTAGCCTAGTGGCGTTTCCCATGACGTGGACTAAGTTCGAATCCTAGTGTAAACATCATTAGTGGGATGCAGATACATCCAGACGATGAGTCCCACATAGGACTAGATGAGCTTTCTGGATTCCGCTAGCCAATCGTAGTCTAATTCAAACAATACTTGTGTACTATCGCTATATCGAGGCAATCCGCTCACAATACACATATGGCAACAGAGACTGACCAGTTTTAGTCCCTTATAAATCAATGGGAAGGTACAAGCTCATTCTAATTACATCTGATACGTTTACCATATTCAATCAAACATTAAACTTGCATGCATTAGAGCTAATTTAGTAATCACTGTAAATGACACTGACCTTATTTCCTCTTTAAACAAGCATCTCTATGTTACTATTTTCTCATTTTGTCTTTAAATAATATGAAAATCTAGTAAATATTTACATTCTGGCATTGGATTTCATTCAATTTTTATACCTTAGTTATCTAATCACTCTGACGATCGGCCAAAGTAGGCTTGTGTTTAGCCTTTGTAGAACACTTTGTGGTAGAATCATGTGTAATACTAAGTATCTGTGTAAATTTCGAATGGAAAAGTATTAAGGAAGAAGTAAGTTCATGATTAGTAATGAAATTAATCATTAGCAGTAACTAATAAAAAGGCCTGAAATTAAGACAAGGGTTTCAGATGAATCGCATCATCTTTATTTAAATTTAACACTCATTTCTTATATCTTACATTATCTACTTGAGAGTTCATACTTTAAACAGTCTAGATATAATTCATTATTTGACTTGTACACTTCTTTACTCTCTACAATTTACACTTGGTACGGAGATGCAGATATTTTACCCACTACACTAATTTCAATGTTATGAAACTAATTTGTGACTGCAATATTACTAAATGGATGAAAACTGCCCATTATGTCAAAAATACAGGATAACGAAAAGTTTTCTTTTCACTGAATTTATTACTGTTTGGTTGCAAATGCATAGTAATTTCATGATAAATATCAATCATTTTTGTTAATAACAATACTACTCGGCGGTCGGATTACCGAAAGGATATCAAGTGGTTTACATCACAGACTTTAGTTTATTTACAAAACTTTTAACGATTTAATTGACCGTTGTCAGTAAGTAACAGCAATATGCTTGATATAGATGAACACTAATGGTCAAGCTCTCCCTCAAGGGCTCCGTCATTACCTGCTAGATTTGGTCATTAGTGAACTGATACAGATTGTGAAGTCGAATCCGATTTTGATCATAAAAATATATCATGAATTGACCAAAAATGAAAATCCCAATCATTAAGTTCCAGCCAGAGAGTATGAAGGTTAATTATTCGTCACTGTTTCAGAATGACTGTTCAAAATATAAGTAAAGTTTGACTGTGTAACCACTTGGGAAAAATAACTGTTGTGTTTACAATAAATTGACAACAAGATATGATCTACTAAATAGTTTTAAAACACAACTAAATAACCAAACATAATCCTCTAGCTATTATTATGTATATTAAATATTAGTTGAATTCAAACATCTATATATTTTCTTTAAATTCTCAATACTCTTCAGTTCCAACTTGTATAGCATACTGTTATTATTCACCAAACTTTGTTGAATGCTAATATTCCAACTGAGATGGTTAGTTTGTAGATAATGGTATTTTTGGTTGATTGACTATGTCACAGATTGATGTTGACAAGGTACCACTGAATACCATGGAGCACTGGACCATCAGATGTCAACCAAGTGGTGCAGAGGGTTGGCACTTGTCATCAACCTGAAGCCCTTGTCACAGGATCTGGGGAGCGCACTGTTGAGTAGTTCCACAGTAGAACGAGATGGCTGTCCAGTGCTCCCTGGTTTTCAATAGTACCCTGTCATCGTTAATCTGTGACATATCCAACCAACAATCAAGACGAGAAATCAAAATATCATTAAGTATTTGAATTACTGTTTAAAATCACACCTAGATAAAAACTAAGCTATAGGTTAATATTTATAATTTTTTATTGTCAACATTCAGGTCGATTACATTGTCATCATTTATTCATCCCGATTAAACTACCCTGATATTCAAGTTATAAACTGCGATTTAAATAATCTAGAAGAAATTAATATTTAACTGTGTTAAAACAAATGATAATGTTTGTTAACATCACAATCAGTTTTGTCTATTTTATGAAGCTAGAAAAATGTATTCATTGGTAAAGAGATATAACAAAAAATGATTCTATTCAATGGATATATGGGTATCTTGGTGTTTATAATAAAATGACTAAAAAGAAGCACATTAATTAATCATATATACTGCCAATATCAATAAGTAATTAATCATTTGTAAATTAGTAAAGTATTCCATTCACATGAACTTCCAGACATTCTGACCTGATAACCCTGGCTCAACTATCACTGATATATATATATATATATATATATATGTATATATATACATATATGAATGTCATACCAGTCCACACTAAACTCAGAGTATTCGTTTAACAGGGTTTCTGAAAGAAGAGATTTATTAATCATTCTCCTCAATGATCTGATAAAGTTGTTGATGCTGATATAATAGCCAATATATTGATACTTATAGTATTAATTAGGATTTTAACAGACTTAGCTACTGCAAATTAGCATTCATTAGAAGTTAATGAGGAGTAGAATTTAACATAATTTATGTGTGATAATCACATACACATTTTTAGTAACAAAATTCTTTACAACCAGGGGAAATAGCTTTTCAAACAAAAACATATAATATGGTAATCTTAGATAGGAAGAGCTTCATATAAACTCAAATGACTAAATAAACGTGATGGTAAGTTGATGAATAACATTGTCCTATTATTATATCTTTACGACAAATAGCTAACTCCTCTTCTTTATTGTCAATGATTCTAAGCTATCTATAAGCAAAACCTGCCCACCTAACTGCATAGACCTTATTTTAGTTTTCATGTAAAAGCATCATAGTCTTCCCGCTTTATGTTATAAATTACTCGCATAATACACTAACATTCGACAAACAAAAGTATCCAATCTGACATTTGATTTACTTTTTGACACACTAACATGATATAAAGCTGATCGGCGAGCTCTTTCTTCGTTCTTAAGTTTATACGTATGCTACAGTGAAGTGTCTCGTTACTCATTTTTTACAGTGTGTTGAATGAATGCCCCTTAAGACAGTTATTACTTAGACAAAGCATAACCACTTAGCAGAAATAATATACCATTGATTAATTAAAACTTTAAGAAACAGATTCCTTTGGCTTAAATTGAATTTTTAGAAATAATCGATACAACTGGAAGACCTATAACTCTTGTCACCCAACAGAACACAGTTTTACAAGTTCGGATTGTTTCCCGCCATTTTTTATACACTGATTTATATGGATAACAGCTAACCGAAATATATTTCTGGAAATAGATATCTATAAGCAGTAAAATGAAATAAAAGCCGATAAAAATTTTGATATACGTACAATATTATTATTACTCATATTGGTTCAGTAAATGTTGACAATAATTTTTGTCTGATTCACAATTTACGTTATTTCACTGTTACATAACATTACTGTGTTCAGTAAGGATTGTATCGAAAGAGGGCAATCATCATGATAAAATACAGTGAATAGAATAATACTCTATCTGTATGCCATTTCGTAGCATGAGGATCTGCATAGTGTATCGCAATATTGAAATAATTCGGCTAGGAGAATTTAACATAATTACAACACTGAAAATAACTGTTTCATAGTTAGATATTTGTGGAATTTTACTGTTGGATGTTAATAAGTCAAGATTAATAAAAAGTTGAAATTGCTGGAAATTCTACAACAAACTCAAATTGCATCTACTCTGCTGTATGTTAACAACATAAAAGGCATCATTGATATAATAATAATCTGTATAAACAGTGAAACGTAAAGGATAATTGTTTGGAAACTTCATACAAGGATAAACTTTGTTGATATCATTTGAAAAACAACCAAAATTTCCACGAAGACTAATGACAAACTACTCTAAATGATGTGACCAACCAAATGTTTAATGAAGTCAGTCAGTTATATCTTATATTCCATATTTCTTGTAAATGATAATGATAAAAATATAGTTAGATTAGCATTACCTGCTCAACAAATAATAGGAATTTACTACACAATAATAAATCATTGTAAATATTTTATACATGCTACAGTTCAGCTTTAATTTGATGGAAAAGTATCTTACTATACCAGTTAGTAAAACTAGTTCAGATCACCCAGGAAATACGAAATCTTCCATGTTTTTAATTAAAGCTTGGCAATTAGTGACTAGTAACATGTAACCAACTTTTACAACTTCTAACCATCTAAAGTTGCATAACATACTAACTTGCACTTTGTCAAGCTGAAATAATGTTACTTTTTCAAGTACAATAAAATAAACCTCATTAGATTTCTTCGAATCAAACCACTAAGTAAAAATATTAAAATGAATCAACCCTATAAATAAGATAATTTAATAAAAGACAAGTATTCTAGAAAATGTAATTTGATTATTCAAATCATTTACTAAATAAATAATTTAAAAGTTAATCAAATAGAATTTTGTATAGTTGATTACATTAAACCTATATTATACATTCTATTCAATGTACAGTCATCGGAAATAATAAATAAATTGTTACTTGTCTAAGTTGATCCTACAGGATATTGAATTTAATGTTATTACGAAAATGTTTATCATCAATTTCGAACTGGTTGAAGGGTTTTAAATATCGTAAACTTTACGTGTTGTTTTAACCAATTGGAAAAAAATCAAATTTTTATTTAATTAGATTTGTATATAATATGCAATACAGTGTATGATGTCGCCCTTTCAAATTAATCAGGAAACAAGCTAAGCAAGAACCTATTTCTTTCAATTAGTTTTTCATCATTACTCTATACTAATATATACACGCTTTTACAATGGAGAATAATAGTTACCAACACACCTCAATAAAACGGTATAATAGTAGGTGTCCACTCCTTGCGAGTTACTGAAATATTAAAAATCTGCCGTTGGATACCAGCAAAGTAATCCAATGTTTAAGAGCTCACAGTGAAACCTGAAAATCTTTAACTTGAGTCCATGGTGAAGATTAACGGAACTCTACTACTGAGGAGTCCTATAGTAGAAAAACTGCCGACTCGTATTTTATAAGTTGCGTTAGTTGTTCAACACAGATCTCTTTGTGACATCAAATTCATTTCCACTGTATTCCGTTAATAACCAAACGAAAGGTATAAATTTAAATGATGTTACATAATAAATTAATCATCATGACTGATTATGCAGCAATAAATTAAAAGTAAGCATTGAATAATTAGTTCTTCTTTGTTCATTAAGAAGAAGTTATCGGGAAAACAGTACAGAAAACATTAGGTTTGACACATTTGGAAATTATCTAAGAAATAAGTTAAAACTTCAGACTTAAAAATTAATGATATGGAGAAAAGTAATAGTGATTTTGGATACGATATTAAGGTTTAAGATAAGTAAATTGGCCATATAAACCTCACTATACAACGTTTGGCAAATTTACACATGTTACTATGGTTTCTAACGTTTAAATGCAGCAAATTTTAAAATCAAAAGCACAATGTCTCTTACATTCATCTTTCATTATTTTGTAAACAATAATATGAAATATTTCTTTTTATAAAATTTTAAAATATGTTATGCCAAGTTTTTTTTTTTATTGAATCCGCATCCATTTGTTAAACTATTTATTAGTTTTATGAATTGACAATAGACTAGTAGAAGAAAAATATAATTTTCTTAACTATGAATTATGAATTTCACATTACTTGTAAAAATAAACAAGATGGATGAATGATTAGATTGTGTTCGGATCTTTCCGTTGATTTGTAATTGACTGAAAATTGTTAGTCTTTGTTGCACTATGTATGTCCTAAATGGATTGCCTCGAAATAGCGGTAGTACTTACTTACTTACTGACACCCATTACTCCTCATAGAAAAGCATAGGCCGCTCACCAATATTCTCTATTGAACTCTGTCCTGAGCAATCCTTTAGAGCTGTTTCCAGTCGCTGTTCATCCTTTTAATATCTTCTTCCAAATCTCGACGCAGCGTGTTCTTTGGCCTTCTTCTTTTCTGTTTCCCAACAGGATTCCATGTTAATGTTTGTCTCGTGATGCAGTCTGATGGTTTTCGTAATGTATGTCCTATCCATTTCCAACGTCTTTTTCCAATTTCCTCTTCGGCTGGAAGTTGGTTTGTCCCCTCCCATAGTAAGCTGTTGCTGATGATTTCCGGCCAACGGACATTCAGTATCAATCGTACCCAGTTGTTTATAAATACTTTTACCCTTCTAATGATGTTTGTAGTAGTTCTCTAAGTTCCAGCTCCATACAGCAGGACTGTCTTCACGTTCGAATTGAAGAGTCTGACTTTGAGGTTAGTTGATAGTTGTTTTGGATCCCATGTTCTCTTCAACTTTAGTAATGCTGCCCGTGTTTTGTCAATCCTTGCCTTTACAACTATATCGGACCCTCTTTATTCATCGATGATGCTTCCCAGGTACGTTAAAGTATCCACTACTTCCAGAGTTTCGACACCGATTTCAATTGAGTTGGTGCTCCCTGTGTTGTATTTAAGGATCTTGCTATACTGATGCTGGGGTTGCTGCGACGTTGGCTGCCTTCACTTGCATTTGTTGGTGTATATGGACTAGAGGAGCTAGATCATCCGCGAAGTCTAAATCCTCGAGTTGCATCCTACTTGTTCACTGAATTCCATGCATTTCCTCAGAAGTGGAGGTCCTCATAATCCAATCAACCACTAGAACGAAGGGTTGTAAACAAGCATTGTTTTTAAGTTGGATTGTGATTGGCGAGCGGAATCCCGGATGCGCATCTTGTTCTATATGGGACTCATCGTCTGGATGTACCTGCATCCTACTGTTGATATTCACACCAGGATTCGAGTTCACTTTGTTTTTTGCCAAACGACCCTGCGTTCACCACTAGTCTGCTGAGTCCAAACAGCCACACTTGTGCAACAAGTACGTATATTTTGTTCGTATGTGAATTTTACAATAAATTGAACCATACTGATTTTATAATTTAATATATATTTTGTTAGTTTAACTCAAAAAAACAAATAAAAAGTTTATGCAATCGATTTAGAAACATCGATTTTGCAAATAAACATTACTGGATTTATAGAAACATATCTCACAGAATACATGTCAGTTTATAAGTAGAGTCATGTTGATATGTAAGATAGAAAAAGATAGTTGACAGTTCGAGTTATAAGAGGAAAACAAAAAAGTACTTACATTAGTTTAATCTTCTTGGGAAACAGCCAATTCTATATACATAAAGAATGTACACAAATGGATACGTCGTATACAGGAAATAAAGAGGAATAACTAGAACTCGGGAATTGAAAAGGACAATTTACCACATAAGCTTATAATAGAGTAAAGAGGACAAAATAGTGACTTAAAACTAGATTAGGTGGGTGTATTGAATTATAATGTGTCTGTATATATATATTAAGAGAGAGAGAGTCCTTATTACTTCACTAATGAAGTAAGTGATATCCTTTGGCGTAAATATTAACAGTTCACCATCGGGAGAGATAAAATTGTCAACATGCCGTACAAATAAAAAAAGCTAATCTGTTTCACGAATAGTATGTCGTGAATTGTTCCAAATTCTTGAAAACATACTTATGAATTAAGTTATCTTGAGGGTAGATTTAACAATGTAATACTATACTTTAAAGACCAAGTTACAGAGGCTGTAGCATGGTGACTCTATAAAATGAATTGCATTAGAGGGCATAAATGGTAACTTAATTAGTCGTTTATAGAAGAAAATTATATTTAATTTAATCATTTTGTATAAACGTAATTCATTTTTCTAATAAATGAACCTATGTTACCAAAATTTTGTCTAATAAAATTTACATGCATTACTATTATCTACTAAAAAATACTTTCGATGGGAGGCGACAAACTATTATATTTTCCCTCAAACTCCTTAAATAGCTGGCTTGTCATTTTCATCCTTAACTGTTTTGCTAAAATTTTATGGACAAATGATTCTTCACAACCAGTCTATCAAGTATCCATGCACCTACAATAATAATTTAAACGAAGAACTTTAACACTAATTTTGGTCGCGTATTATTCTTGTGATGTTTATGACTCTTACCTAGATGTTTACTTCTCTAATAAAATCGATTTTTTTCAAGTCGATTATCTCCGTAATCAACCATCATTATTTAAGAAATATCTTGAGATACTTTCTCAAGTGTTAACAAAACTTTTAATGGAATATTACAAGCTAATATTGTTAAAATAGACCATAATAATCGAAAATTAACTTATACAAAATAAACTTATTTTAGTGAACATGAAAATAAAACACTTTTTTCAACAATCAACAAAACTCTTCAATTAAAAACTTGATCAGTTACATAAGTATCTTTTTTTTCTCGAATATTCTTCATAATGGTAAGTATACGTGAATACTACTGAAATTACTAACAACAACAAAATGGCATAATATACATAAACAAATTAATTCATTACTTTAAACATTTATATAATCAAATAGACATTTACCTTGAAGAAAGCAATTCTGATTAAATTGCTCAAGAAATGTTTATGTAAAATATAAAATAAATCATTTGTTTTGTAAGAACTTGTGATTTTTCTATGAAGACATTATTATATTTGACAGTTTGTAAATTGATTTCATTTTAGTAGAATTAATAGATTTATAAACTGAATGTAAAAGCACTGATTAGAAGCTTCATTTTGATTTCATATCTGCTCATTGACTTATTTTTTGTCACTTTACTAATGTATATAAAGTTCTTTAATTAATTGTGATGTTTATTTTTTCAATGGTCAACTTCAATTAAAGAGTTTTATTTATTGTAATACATTACTTAATTAATATTTTGTTATAGACACTTTAACAAATAAATTGATATTTCTGTAATGTAGTCAGAGGTAGACATCATGCTTGATCTAGAGTTCATGCTGATTTACATTGCTTATTAAATAGGTCGTTAATATTGTTATAGCAATGGGTAACTCACTAGATACTGTTTTAGCAGATGTTTTTATAGATTATCTTTAAAATATAGCGCTTTGCCAAGTATTTAATGAAAAGACCGGATATACCAATCCTGATTTGTGTGTCCAACAATAAATAAATATTATCCTCTCGCTTTCTTTGTAAGATGTGTTTCATTACTTTGAAAGCATTTTTAAGCTTTTCCTATCATTTCATTATATTTTTATGTCATTTTTCGAATCTCTTCAATGATCTCGTTTTTAACTAATTTTTGCCCTACTAATTTCTTATGGGCTATTTTGTATGTAATCATGTATTTCAAGAATCGTTTTATTGTTGTCACTAATACGGAATGTTCTTCAACATATGATATGTATATTTGCAGTATATTATTTTATTATTTATTTCAATCATATAATTGCTATACTATTGTTGAGATCATCCAACCACCGTGGTGATTTTGCTTATAACTGTTACCTTTTTCCTCCCATCCCAGCTAGCTTCATTACATTAGAATGGCAAATCTATATTTTATAATTCTGATTTTAATGAAGTTATAGGTAACCAGTAGATGATGAGAACTAAACGATATGAAAATAATCTATACTGTCCTCTCTGAATGTATCTTTATAATATGTTTAAATTAATAAAAGAAAACAATCTTATGAAATACTAAGAGGATTGATGTTATTTGTGAAATGCAATCACGTATAGCTCAACTTTAAATTTTCAGATGGGCCGTTAAACTATTTGAGATATAAGTGACCTCTCGCGAGATCAATAAACTTAGATTAATTGATAACTGTGTTTGTTTAATGTTATTCAAATTATACTGATTAAGTTGAAATGGTACTATTACGTACACCGTTTTAAGTTAAGCTGGTTGACATATTCAACATTTTTACTAATTGGTGGTTATTCAACGTAGACAGATTTCATGAGAAAAGAGAACAGTTAATAGATTGATAGGATTTTGTATAAATTCCTTGAAGATAAAATGAGATTCAGAAATGTTGAATTGTTTTTGGGTAGTATAATAGGTTATTTCAAAAATGGAATAAAGGAATATAAGTTTGCTTAAGGGAAAATATAAGACAATGTTAAGTCAGAAATTTTACATTAATGTTTCAACTTTAGATAAGATTTATTGATAAAAAGTTCAAAACATATTTGGAGGATTCAATGGACTCTGTATTCATAAAATACTACTAACATGTATTACTCAAGGTTGTGTATGCTTTACATGATGATGTTATGTGTTCATCATAATCTGCTTAATTATAATTGGGTGTAGTGCTTGGTTTGTATTAATGTGGTGTAGCTTTGTCGTCGGTGCTAGCCAAATGCTATTGATCAAATCATAATACATCTTTTAGCTTACAGGACATGATATCATGATGAATTTCACCAGATCGTAGATAGTTAGAAAAATCATTAGTAAATCTAGATATAGTACTAGTTTATACAAGATCACTCGTGACTTCACTAGTTCAAATGTAACTTTTTCTATAGAGAACCCTACATAAAACATTGGTCGTTTTGAGATTATTTTGCTTCTTACACATGATAGCCAAATTGAATATATCAGTTTTAGACGTCTTGCTCCATGTATCGATATAAAATAAAAAAATTTGTGTAAAGTGTTAGCTAATGCCTTTTCCTTAATAGATTTAATTTCAGAACAGTACACTAACTCATCTATAGATTAAAATTTTAGAAATGTGATACATAGAAATAACCACATTCAGGAATTTTGGTGGTCTTTTTGATCATCACCTGAGAATAATTAATAAATGCAAGGCATCCTCTTTCGCAGTATAAATCAAATATATTCGGTAGCTTATTATTTATCTATCTTTAAATAACTAGGAATAAGAGAACAGAAAATGGAGACAAATATGTCAATGAGTTCTTTGTTTTAGATCACCGTAATTATCCGTAGTGATTAAATCATTTTGTACCTATACCATATAAACGACACTAAACCATATAGCTCTATTGAGCAAACAGAAACGCTATTTGACGTAGAAATTTTGAGAGTTGTCACTCATCAGCAGACTATATGTTCAGCCATGTAGGAAATAAAGATATATATATATATATATATAAAGTTCTCTTTGAACTTATTTCACTTAGAATAAATATTCACTTGCAATAAACTAACTAGTATAAAGCCATTCTTTTATTAATAGTTAGATTTTCTGTTTCCTTATATTTAATTTGAGAAATAATAACATATTAGACTGTTATTAGCAGGCAAATAAGAACATATTAGTTCATGATGCTATGTTTTCCATACCCTTCAGAAAGATTTATGGTAAGGTTGTAAATATTGTGTTGATATCTGTGTGATATATTTATTTCTATATTAGACTAATACAACTTACAGTTATGTGCACAGTAAACATCGTTGAACAGCTCATGGATACACGAAGTTTAATAATGTGGACATCAGTGTTTACATAAAGAATCAATAGAATTTATTAGTTTGTTATCATTTTCGACATTTGCAACAACAACTTATTAATAATATGAGAGTGAATTACATCTTACAAATATGAAAACAGTGTACATTTAAATTCGTTGGTTTATTTATCACTAAATATATTAACCCTTTTCGTTAGACATAATGAATCTGTTTTACATTGAAATAAGCTGACTGACATTCACCTATTCTTCAATTTATAAAGTTATATTAATGAAGTGTAGAGAAATAAGTAAATAAATATAACACTAATGTTAGCAAGCTAGTATACTATGACAAAACGGCTGTCCAGTGCTCCCTAGTTTTTAATGGTACCCTGCCAACATCAATCTGTAGCGTATTTAATCAGTTAAAAATATCTTCACAAACCATCTCAGTTCAAATAAATATCAATTTAAATTTAATATCACTAACTGAACTGGGTTATCGAAACAGTTAAAACCTAAAAATGTTAGGCAATCGATTCATCTTAGCAAATATCCATACCTTCTACATCCGACACCATCAGATTTCCCAGCAAATGATTAACATTATGATAACTGATTTAAAATGAAATGTAACTTTAGTCAATTCACAAAAGGTCGTTTGACATCAACCATTATTATTGATGAGAAACTATATACTATAAAATAAAGCTAATGTTTTGTGTTAGACAAATGAGCATATAGTTTCCAAATATACAAATCTAATGCCAAAAAGTTGGCATCAAACAAAACGGTTATCGATAACATGTCTATTAGTTGTTTTAGAAAACTACAAACATGTCGTTTGCAATTACCATGAAGCGCATACTAACATATAATATATTTTACTGAATTCGTCCAATTTTAGTTTAGAACAGTCAATAAAGTTCCGGCATCATTTGTTTACACCATTCGACTTAATGTTAATTTGTAGTGAAACCTTCATTGCCTAAATCACACGAAATATCAGGATAGTTTGGAAAAGGCTCCCTCCACAGATACAATAATATGTCATACATTTCTTCAAATTGTAACTAGAAAGTACCAGTTATTTTAGAAATGAATATTTTTGAGCTATAAGAATGTAATGTAGGTATGTATATGTATGAATTGATTTAATATTTTTCTTATTTTTTAAGTAAGAAGAACTTTACTTTCATTGTTATAAATACTAAAGTTATATTAACTATACAATGACAAATTCTGTGCTTAAGTATTCTATCACTTTACATAACATTGGCACCTTAACATTTTGTTTATTTGTGCATAAAGGTCACTCTTATCCTGTTTTCCTAGTTGTATTAAACATTCTTACCGACTAAACTCATGCGGTAGATATTTTCTTACTTCATTAGCTTGTGTTAAAATATATATTTTTAAATTTGTTTTACATCCGTTTTTTTTTGACCTCATTATTATAGTTTCTTTTTAGATTGAACAATGTTATCACAAATAGCCTAAATATTTTATAGCCTTCAAACATTTACACCTGAGCTTGAAAGAAGTAGAAATGTTTTAACTTATTTTATTAATAAAGCAAGTTTTAAATGAATGGATACAAACGTTTTATCGAAGTAAATAAAAATAATGAAAAAATCCCCATCTAGGCACTAAGTAAGGACTGGAGGAGCGAAGAAATTTCTTTTCAATTAGTTTTTCATCAAAGCTCTACACTAACATAAAAATATAAGTTTACAATAGGTTTAAAATCATTACCAAATAATTGGAGTGTGTTACATAATCGTTTTACAGGTTCAAAGGTGTTTGTATTATAATTACAACTACTTAACAAAGCAATTAAGACATGAAGGTGAATAAGTTAGTTATCTTTTTGAAAGTTTCCAAATGATAAGTGAATGGGTTGGCATACTGTTGATTACATAATATCTATTGAAAGGAATTCGATAAACTAATTATAGGAAATCTAATGGTTACACAAGAGTTAAGTTACAATTAAGGGGTGACAAATTATTTGACGTTGTGAAAAGATTTATATAACGTGGTGACAATAATAAAAATAATAAGAAGAACAAAAATAATGATAATAATAATGAAAGAGTTGGGTGTAATAAGTTATTTGTATAGCATCTGAGCATTCATTGTCTATTATGATGGTCAACACAAGAAAAGAGGCTGTACAAATTTCTTATGTACACACAAGTCCGGTTTGATTAGTGATTGTCGATATCCACAGATTATTCAGTTTAAAGTAAAGCTGATCATTTAAGGTTTAAATGTAAATAGATTTGACTGAATACGCTTGATTATTTAGTATATTAACATGCTTCAAGTTCACATCGAAATATTTCTTGCAGATAATGTTGTTTCTAGGATAAGGGAGGACCTAACATATCATAAAGTAGTTTATTACATACCGTCTAAATTTGCTAATATGAACAAATTAAAATTAAGTCATTTATTTTAATGGGTTAATTTTTTTGTTTACAAAGTGTTGATTGCGTTAGATTTGATTCATTCGTTGATGATTTTTAGTGATTTCATGACATCTACTACGCTTTAAAAGTCTAAGGTCAGTGTGAGTTGTGGTTCTATTTCCTTAGTTGTGTCATATTACGGACATTCTAAATTAATGCATTCTTTAGCTTCAGTGACGTTATAAAGGGATCTTGAGAAATAAATAAAAAATGACTTCAGAGTTTTTCCATTTTACTAATTTAAACGTAGATAAGAATAAACTATTTGCTTGTTATCGATAGGTAAAATTGATTAGCGAATACAATAACAATGTGTTAGAAATGATTTTAAAAGCAATCACTTGTATTCACAACTGATGTGTTTGTGCAAATTTGGATTACATCCACAAATTATATATCCACTTCCATATGAAGTCTTGTATGAGTACTGATGGAATCTCAAATTGTAGTGCAACAGGTTGGAAATGCGCTATAAACTTTAAAGGTCTTGTATCTGATGTATGTCTATAGCGAATTTTCCTAAATATGCTACTAAAATAAAGCAAAAATACATTGGATGTTAATTGAGTGATAATATGTTATGTTCGATTCTGAAAATGTGATTAAATTACCAATAGTAATCGAATGTAACCGATACATTGGCTACTTTATCCCTCGACATAACTGATTTATAGTTCAACTGAGATGGTTATTTTTGTTAAGATTGGTTATTTTATTTGACTGAATGTATCAGAGATTGGTGTCGGCAGAGTACCACTGAAAACCATGAAGCACTGAACAGCTGTTTCGTTCCAGTGTGGAACTCCTCAGCAGTAAGTTTGCGTCAACCTGAAGCCCCTGTTGCGATATCTGGAGTACGCACTGCTGAGGATTTCCACGCTAGAACGAAACAGCTGTCCAGTGATCCCTGATTTATAGTTGTTTTTGCTTTCAAGAGCGGTATAATACGCAATTACCGGTGAGTATATGTATCTTAATATTCTAGCTTACATAAGAAAAAGTATACCTTTGGGTGCTACCTTGAGTACAATGCTTTTGTCAACATGCTTATCCAATAAAAGCATACTCATATAATTATGGGTGATAATATGTAACTAATAATAAAATCAAATAATGTTTATTATATAAAGACTTTAAAGAGTACATAATCTTTACAAAAACTACCATTATTGTTTCCACTGATAATTTTTGAGTTATACTTAAAGAATAATGTATGTAGGATAAAGTTTATTTAGGTCCTCATTAACTTTATACAGTACTAATAATGTAAGTCACAGAATGTTGTCATCCTATCTTACGTTATTGTGCAAGCAAGGTAATATATATACATATTGAATGAAAAATAGAAAAACGTCTGCATTTTACTTCTACTTACCTAAACATTAAGTCAGTGATGCCACAGATAAATCAACTACAGTGATCTCTGAACACGATAAATGGAGTGATTGTCTTTAAACACTTTCAGAAACATTTTATTATAAATAAAAGAATTAACAATCGAATCTGGAAGTAAGCTAAGTTATATTTTAGTTTTCGAAGTTCCTTTACTTTTAGTAACTTTTGTTCCATACATGTTACTATCCAGAAAATTTGTAGCCGAATAACGTATTTCAATATATTCTACTTAAAGCATCAAAACAATGAATTGGTTATACGTGTATGTCCCTTTAGACTAATCCTAAATATCGATCTAACTCCACAATTTAAATCGCTATGCAGCCACTTGTGTAAGTGACACTGTTTTGTGAGAAGTAATTTGTAGGTAGTTGGAAGGAAATTTCGTTATTTGGCACTTGTCAAAAAGGTATTCCTGTAGCTTTATTGGAATTGATACTTTCATTAAAATTCTAATTGGTGGCATTTAGCTTCATGACCTACTGTCATTGCTTCCTGGTTACGTTAATCAGTTGCAAACCATGAATTTCATAAAAAAGGCATCATTTGTTTTGGAAATTTTTGCACTCCTTTCAGGAAAATTCTGACCTAAACGAAACCTGTGTCAATCAGAGTTCCTCAACAATTGCTTCTACAGCCACCACTGCCATTACTATCAGCTTAGATCAGCACATCCTTTTTGTTTAAATAATTGTGTTTTTTCTGGAAATGTTTAATTTACCAAATGAAATCTACACAAATACTCATTAAATAAAATGGAAGAGAACCTGTTCATCACTTCACTGTACAAAATGTATTTTTCCACACAATTTTATGTGTAAATGGATATCCGAACTACTAGACAAGGAGTTTCTCATCCTAAAAGAAGAGATATTTGTCTCATGCTGTACAAAAAACTCGTTTTCTGAGTCTACGAATGTCAACTGAGAAACAATGGCTTACCATGTGGATACAAATTGTAGAAAAAGTAGTAAAGAATAGTCCATGGTTTATGCAATGAACATTATCGATATTAAGAAGTATGAGAAAGTCAAGGTAAGATTGCGACAAGCAAGTTTGCAAACTGCTTGTTATGAAACGATCATAGACGTACAGTCTCCAGTCTAGCGATGAAATATATTCGGAAAAATCATCAGTGCATATTTTCGAGTAAAAGGAACTGAAGAGTCTGACCCTAATATACTTTTAAAAATATTATAAATAGCCATAATGAAAAAATTGTATGGATTTCTTGAATTAGATGTACCAATCATTCTGTAAAATCAGTATTTTCAACCTAGGCATACGCACTTATTCTTACTTGCTTACTTACTTTCGCCCCTTACTCCTCACAGAGGAGCATAGGTCGCTTACCAGAATTCTCCATTGAACTCTGTCCTAAACAATTCTTTCCAGCTGTTTCCAGTTGCTGTTTTCTTTTTAATGTCTGCTTCCATTTTTCAACAGTGTGTACTTTGGCCTTCCTCTTTTTTGTCTCCCAACACGACTCCATGTTAATGCTCTCTTAGGGTTACTGTCAGTCACAAGCTAGGGTAAAGGAGGAGGGTTAGGCATGGGGCTAGCATTCCCAGCATGTAAAAGCCAAGCTTGCTATAAAAACGCTACGCACTTATAGAATCCATCATATATATATATATATATTTATTTATTTATGAAATCATATATTTTCTCATATATACATGTATACTTAATGAGAAACCTGGAAAACAGAAACTTAATATGTGCAGAAATCTCCTTGAGTATTCCTTGCTTATTGTGATGCTTTGAGTAATGTTCATCTAATTTAATGCAGAAACAAATAGATTTTCTGTTCTATTAAGTTTTTGTTGTAAGTTATCATTGTTAAGAAGATATTTTCTAAGTACATCTATATATTTTGTCAAAATGATAAAATACAGACAAATGAATTCTTTCCGTAACTTAGTTTTAACAATATGATTTACTTTATTATATGATAAACATTGTATTTATTCAAAAGGCATAACCGTTAATAACATAAATGAAAATAGATCATTTTAATCAAATAATAAATGTCATAAATGACAGATACAAAAGTTAAATTACTTCTTATTACGATAAATATAAAACATAATCACTTTAAGTTTCTATTGTACTTTAGATTTCTTTCTTTCTTATCCTATAATACTAAGTAACAGAATTATCGATTGTGATGAATGAAGACTATTCTTTTAATTATTGTTAAAATAACTTTCATAGATTCGTGAATTTAAGAATAAAATCATGCTGAGTTTATAAATCATATGATCCTGCCTGTATCTTAATTAGTAAAATAATTAATATTTAAAGTTTTGTAACAGGGTCTTAGTTAAACAGGATCGTCGGTGTGTAGAACTCTAGACATTAATAACCTTTCTAGAAAATAATTAAGAAATTCATACTAACAGTAATAAGAGTCATATAATAATGTCATTAAGAAGAGATTGGATATGTTTGACAAATTTAAAAGTTTTCATGGACTTCCCCATGAAAACTATCTAAATTTTCTGAAAACCTAATATATTATAAAGTTGTCACTGTTGTTTATAAAATTAACCAACAGTAGATGAGATTATTTTCCTGACGAAAACAAACAGCATTTCAGCTTATTAAGTTTAGTTACATAGTTACTGAGAACTAAGTAGTACTAGACAGTTATGTTGACACAAGATATAACTATTTGACCGAACACAAGGCTTTAAAATTCTCAACAAATACTGAGTTTATATGTGAATTATTGAATGCAAACTAAAAAACTGTAAGGCAAACTACTCCTTGACTAAATCTCAAACATGATCTTGAAAGCAAACAACTAATAAGCTTCATACTAGGATGAAACATTTCTTCTATATTTTATTGTTCCAACCACCTTACATCACTAAGAAGTCTACTAATATAGACAACCTTCTAAAATAATAATATATAACTCTTCATACTGTTTCAAAGTTTTCATACTTGATATTGTCAATTTTATCTAACTTAAAATCTATCTTACTAATTTACTAAAGAAACGTCAAGAATCGTAACATTATTCTAGCGTCTAACTCAGAAACTCTTTCACATATTATTAATATATGCATTACTTTTAATTACCTATTTCCACGTCTTTTGCGTTCCTAGATTAATGTTGGCTAGATCATGTCTCCTACAAATTGTGACCAGAATTCGCGTCTTGTTACTTCGTAACTCACCTCGTATACTGTTTTCCGTTTCCACTTTCATGCGACATTCCGCCACCTACTACTTATGAACGACATTATGAGTAATACCCACCACAATACTACACATTAATGTTATATGATTTTAATTTTTGTACTAATTTACGAAACCGCTTTGTAACTTTCTAGTATGAAAAATATGACTATTCACTGTCGTATATAAAAACTTCTGTAGTTAACAACTTTACTGTATAAAATTACATTGACAATTGAAAATATCATTTGGAAATTGTTTATTAGATGACTTCAAGAACATCCTCACATTTCTTGTATTTATTGTAAATCAAATTTTAAATAGTCTGGATTTGCTATTGCCAATTGAACTAAGCGAAGAAACCATTGAAAATTATGGAATTCTAGACATCCAATTCATTTTGTTTGAGAGTATGATTGTTACTTATTAGTGGAAATTAATCAGTACATTGAGAACAGACTCAAGTGTAAAATATAAGCTGTTGAATGCTTAGCTATTGATCTAGAGCTTGATCATTCAAAGTAAAATTTAATTTGTTTGAACACAATCCTTCTGTGAAATCACAGATGCTCGTTGTTTGGTGCTCCTTGAACTTCAGTGGCTCGCTAATCCTGGTCAATTCGTGACACTAATTTTAAATTCGACAATCTCCACAACTCTTATTTATACATATATTATTTTAAAATACTGTTCAGATGCGTATTGTTTGCTTTCTGATTCTTCTCATGAGATATTTAATTACTTTTAATAGGGTAGTAACTAGTGTTAACTTCATTCCGCTCGAACTTTTATATTAACTGCAACAGATCTCGATCACGTGATACTTTAGAATGAAGTAATACAGTCCTATAGTACTATGAAATATTATGCACTTGAGTTGTATTATTCATGCTGTTCATTCTCTGTCGAGCATGCATAACTCATGAAGTGCTAAGTTATGTCACCTTGGTTTCTGATGATATTACAAATGCAACTGTCGAATAAAAGTCCACTGATCAAATATCTTAATTTTCCAGTAATAATTTTTTTATGTGTTTCTTAAGTATGACTAGTTTCACAAAATAATCGTATAATTTAAGTACATCACAAATCCGTATAACCCGTTCAATAAAGTTTGATAGCCGTGTTGGTAACATAAATAATTCACTCTAGAATTTCCAAAGTATCAAATAAAAAGGTTTTCGTGAGCAAACCTGCCGAAAAAATTAATCATAGAAATGAAACTTATTAAAAAAACATCGTTTACTTCTGACTATATACTTTCTTTTATGATTAAAAAATGATTCTGTTTTTCATTACTCTTCAAGGATATTCATCAAGGAAAAAAATTGTATAAAATACGACAAACAAGTATCATCGATTGGTACTCGCTGCTATTTACGTCTTCACATTCACAGTCTTAATTCACATATTTTGACTTGGAATAAACAATTTGCTAACATTCATTTGAAATGGTTTTGTTGAGAGTGGTGTTAAGTCCCATGCTAGAACTAAACGGCAATCCCTGGTTTTCACTGGCACCCCACTAACAATCAATCAACTAAACCTAATACAAATCTCCAAAAAACCACCTTAATTCAATTACTTCAATAGTGACTAATTTTAAGAAGTTCTTGTTGTTCTAGTGGGAATTCGTTACTCAAGGAGTTCAGGCTTATCGGAATTATAACATTTGTCACCCATAACAATGAATGATCGCCTCACTACATCATGAATTGACGGAAGTAGGATTTCCACCTATGGACGCCGTTCCAGTGTTGTTTCGAGTTAAACATTCGCCAACGCGAGGGCCTTAAGTTTGATTTCTATGATGTAATTAGAGGTAACAACTACTGAGAAGTATCATACTAGATAGAAACAGCCGACTAGTGCTCCCTAGTTGTCTATCAATGGTATCCTACTTGCAATAATCTGTGACAAATCCAATGAAATAAAATTCACTAATGTGTAAAATTTTGGAAAAATTGAGCCGTTTTCTGAATATACATCAAAATTCGGTTGTCACATTCAAGCTTATTTAAAACGCTTTAACTAACTTCTTTGAATAAATTAAAATAACCTATGAATGTATAGGGAAAATGTTTTATGATAATTATAAATAAAAAGGGGAATGGAGGGAAGAGTTAACAGTTGCTACAGGAAATACAATCAATAAACACATATCAGAACATCAGACAACTTCAGTTGTACGTTTCTTCAGTGTCTTATAAGTGATTGTAATGAATTTGCGACATAGAGTACAGACAAATTGTAAATCATTTCAAATAAAGCTAGGGCTACTTAAATTTAATAAAGAGACTCTGATTAAACTGCAGTTTACGAAGGTATTTTTATGATGTGAGACAATTATCACTGATATAAATTAATGACGGGCTGCATAAAATCGCATTTCAGCTAAATTTTGAAATGTAAACCATCGATTGATAAATGAGTAGTTTAAAAGCTAGTCTCTCACGCTGTATTCATTACTTTGTGAAATAGTGGATGTTTAATGACTAGAAGTTCCATACAAAAATGAGTGTCTTCCAGTATTTGTTGGTTTCCAAGTGTTATCAAACTTTTATTATATTGTAATGTGACATAGAAAAACTCGATGGTTTCCGTAAGCCTTGTAATTAAATGATTAACGATAGTTCCAGATACATTTTGGCACTAACTTAATAATATGTTATACAAATGTAGATAACAGGATTCTTAACAAGAAATATTTTTATTAATGCACTTTGCTGCTACAGTAGAATGTCTTAAGTCTGAACTCATCTTAGGTCGTAGGCTTTAAATCTTGTGAAGCACGACATTAGCATAAAACAAGTTGACAATAGGTATATATTCAATTATTTTGAGTTATTTTATAAAAGCTAACTTTAAGAAGTGCATTTTCTGAAATGATGTTTACACTGTTTGCTTGGTTTGGGGAGAAATCGCTTGCATATGTCTCTAAATAATAAAAATAAGGTCATAAATGTAAACCAGTTAGAAACCCACTTGATTAGTGTCCAGATAAATATGTTATACTTGACACTATTCAGCTAAACTTAATTATACCTTTACCATGGTAACTAAACATAATTTCACCTTTAGGTGTCATCACTTACATGTCTTGTCTTATTGGTCACATTTTGAATTATGGAAGTTTGATAAGAAAGTACGTATTTGGATGGGCTGTCCTACAAAATTTTCGTGTCAAAGTAGCATCTAAATTTTCAATAGAAACATTTCACTCTTTATCCTCATGTTCTACTGTGTTCCGAAATAATTAGCGTGTCGAATCACAAGATAATGTTCATTTGGTATTTTAATAATTATTAATCCAACCTATCATATCGTATAATCTTCATGTTCGTTCTTCTTTTTGTTCACCTGAACCTTGATCACTCGATTGGTTGACTATTGGTAAATAAGTTAATAGATTGGATCTGACTGTATGTACTTATTAACCGACAACTGCTATGAATATTATGCTACTGGAAATTCTATGCTGTTCTTGGGATTGCGACGGAATATTAATTTCATGCCTATTAATTTGTCTGTGTGCATCAATATTAATAATCGTAGATCATGCCTTCTGATATATACATAGGTAAAGAGTACGTCCACTTTAACAAATATAGTGCTTATTAAAGAAGGCATAATTTGCACCATATTAAGTGTTGTATTTGTCCCAATTCTCTATTGTGCATTCCAGTCTGTATGAAATAAAGTGAATATGTTAGTATTTTGTGTCACACTGGCTTTAAAAGACCTTCAAATATCTTCGATAATTACTGGAATATTTTCCATATTTGATAGAACAATCTAATATATATTTTCCCCATCATTTCACAGTTTACTAATCGTAAGAAAATATGAGACAAGAATAAATTGCTGAACATAAACACACAAAACTAGTAGATCTCATATTCATACACAGTAAAAAAATAACTACTTCATATTAAGTGTACTTCATCGATCAATGTCAAAGTGGCTTCACTGATCTCACTTACTGAAAGTAATTAATGTAGTTGATTCATTTCAGCATAGAAGTGAAATCAATAATTTTGAATGATTAATACAACATAAATAAACATTTGTTTTGCTTTGAGCCCACTTAATTATGATTTTCAGAAATACATTTCTTTGAATAACTTATGTAAAACTTAGATTAGTAAGCCTTTATTATGTAACGTGTATTTTTTTCCTTTACTTAGTGATGCAAGTTAGATTAGTTTCTTTTCCAAATACAGTTTATTGCCGATGTGTACTATTAATAAGTAAGTTAGTAGAAAAGTACACATTAGTTTAAGAGTCACAGAAGTCAATACTTATTCACCTAACACATAGTTTAGTCTAATTTATAAAATCACTGCATATAAAGAAATAAACCGTCTGGGAAAATGACAGTTTTAAAAGTGTTTAAAGGATATGATAGACGCCATCTAAAGTGAAACAAAATTACCTGGGAAAATTTGTGCTGCTAAATGCTGGTTAATGATATATGACGAGATAAGTACTGGATGAAAGTAATAGTCTTAAGTTTTATACAGTTAAGTATGAAAATCAACGAAAAAGAACTCCTTAATTGCTTTACAACTTTTTTATTATTTTTCTTAAATACAAGACATGCAATCTTAAGAAACTTAACAATCATTCATTAAAAACAGAGCACCAAAATTATTTCGATGGTACTAGAATTCCCCAATAAATACCTTTGAATGCATATAGGAGGGGGGAGGGTAAACAACTGAATTGCTCTATATGCAAAAATATTTAAATAATTTGAACAGAAATGAGGGAATACGGTTAGCCGAACCAAGACAGCTTGTGACTGATAAATTAAAATCTAGGTCGTGACAACTAGTCAATCGAATTTTCCATCGGCATCGATGTTAACGAATACAGACGGTTCGTATCATGATAATAATCTCTTGTTACTCATTCAAACTTCTAATTTTTAATAAGGAAAACCAACTATTTACTCTAAACTTCTTCCTAATTAAAAATTTAGTTTGAGTTACCTGGATTGTTATTGTTAATATCATACAAACACAAATTCACATTAGCATGTCACTATCCTCCTCATATATCATATATTTTACGCATAATTTGACTGTATAACAATGCTTTTACTTTAAACTTAATAAAGATTCAATTTAACTTGAAAATTTTTCATTTCAATTATATCTTTGAAGAAGTTCTAACGGGTTTTCTAGGGTAGTCGTTTATTTTTAGTCACTAATATTTTACAAATGTAACTACATCTAATATCTACTAGATACATGGTATCCAATTTTTGTCGAAACTTTCTTTCAGATTTAGACGCATGTTCAGTTAAGCGAATAGCAATATATTCTTGATTCGAAACCAATGAAAACCAGTAAGCACTGAATAGCTGTTTTGTCCTTGAATAGGACACTTCAGAATTACACGTTTACGACCCCATGAGAGAATCTAGCTTCAGGCTTAGCAGCAATCGCTGAACCACTGATTTGGCTTAAGAAGACTAATATTTCTAACCCGACCAGTTCATTATATAATTGTGCGACCTCAGATTGCAGTCGGTGGATAACTACCTCATAATAAACATTCCACTGGTCAAGTATTCTTACCAGAACTCCACGAATTACATCCTGAAGTTAATCACTAATGAGCTCTCACTCGCCAAATAAATAATGACTGGTGATTACGTACCACCAGTTTGTTACTAATAGATGAATTAATATATAAGGAACAGAAAAAGAATAATAGCGAAATTTGTAAATGACTTACAAAGTTAGTATGTACTAATCATTAGATATCTTACTGAATGTTAATTTTTATATTGAACAATTTCATTCAAAGTGATTTATTTTACTTTAGAAAATGACTTATATTTACTAATGAGATATTCTGCATCTTGATATCCATTTATTATAAGCATGGCGTCAGTTCTGCAAATTTGTGAGCAGAACAAAACACTATCTAGAAACAGGTCTTTCATTAAACACACATGCCAAAACAATAAGAAGCAAAATATTCAAGCAATAAATTATAGTATCTGGTTTATTAAGCCCACACAAAACTAGTTAAAAAATCGGCAAACACAAAAGACAGAGACAGGAAAAAAAATATGTTGAAAAGAACTCATTGACATGAACTTTATACTACGTTTGAAAAGAAACTAAAATTTCATAGTATCACCTTAGCTCACGAATGTAAGCGTAGAAGCTATTGAATGTGAAAAATATGTAATATACTGAGAAAATTTTCATAACTACTTGCATATTATTAATTTCTTTTACCAAAAACTTCACAACATTTTGATGTGTGTTGGAGAGAGTGGGGTTGGGGAGAGAAGATGAATAGTTGTCATAAAGCCCCATAACTCATTTAAAGCAGTCGATCACTCCTCAGACAATAAATGTTTCTCTTACATTCCTTCCCTTCTGTTATAACAGTAGCTTTCAATGGAGCTAATAAATATCTTGTTACTACTGGATGTGTAGTTTCTTATTATTCTTAGTATAACTGTTGACAGAACAGTTTTGTTTTATATTGAAGATCAATTATTACATATTATAGTTTCATGATAACTACACTAATTTAAAGAATTAATTAGGATACTTCAGTAATATTTTACGGCCTAATTCAATTCAATATGGAAATGACCATTGTCAAATCCCATGGTATTCAATAATACGAACTGTAATTTTTCCATTTTGTGAGGTTTAGATGCACGAACAAAGCCCTTATCAAAGTCTTATACGACTGTTACTTTAAGAACCTTAAACAGAAATGAGCTTATGATTAAGAAGAATACGTAAAATAAGAGACATTTTTTAATTTACAATTTTAAAAACTTTAAGGTGAAAATATGTTTCACCTAGTTGAATGATAATGTCATTCCTAGCAGGTAGTAGACTGAATTAAAATCCATAGTAGAACATTTCTTACCCAACTAGTGACCTAAAACACATTTCTTTCTCAAAATTACCCTATTATATATATATATATATATATATATATATATATATGACGACGTAGGCCAGGTGTAGATTCATTCGCAATAATTCTATGCCTTACTGTATTCATTATTCTAACACGTAAGAAATATATGGCATTATCTATCCATATGTTCAATTAGTACTTATTCAATGGACCCTTACTGCCACAAACAACAAAGTACACATGATTTAGAAAGAGTTGTAATTTAACCTACTATTATGAATATGATTTAATTGGGCCAAATATCACACAATTATCATATATCTAACAGAATATGATTATAACAGTAAATTTACTCTCATACATTGATATTACAAAGAAAACAATGTAAATGACAATGTATGTACTACATTCTATGTTAGTTTGATGTTACTAAATATACATAACAATAAGTTAACATTTTTCCTGTTACACAAATACTGACAAGAACATGACTTCATTTACATGATTCATGTTTATTTTTATTTAAATGTATAATAAATCCAGATGAACAAGATGAAAAGATATGTAATCAGTGTTTAGTAATTTAAAAAAATAAGCTAAATATTGTTTAGTTTAGTGAACATGTCTCGGTTTGGATTAGTACAAGTTCTGATGCTGTCTCTGAAATTTCCTTTCTATTATTCTACAATCATTCAATTCATACAAAGAATCTTAAAGGATAATATTCATTTTTCATAATAGTATATTCCTTTAACATATAATGCATTACAACAGCTAACAATTTGTCACTTCAGATATATTGTTTAGAATGTTTGTTGTTCAAATCGAATTATAGGCTTGTAGTATAAGTAAAACTATAAAGGAAGCAACCACAAAGTATGATATAATTATATGTGCGTTACCTAACTACTCGTTCAAATTCGCAAAAAAATTCTTAAAAAAGGTATACACAGATTTTTATTGTCCTGATAGGACAAAATAATTTCAGACACCTAACAACAAAATAGTTATTATATTACTTCCACTGAAGTTTCGCAAAATTAGTAAATTTCAATTAGAATAGAAAAAATTAATTGGTGTAAAGCATATTCTTTATTATGTTTAACAGGATCGAATCCGACTTAAATGACTTCAAAATCAGGTTTATGTGATAAATTTACAAAAAACGCAATTCCCAGGACTATGTATTGAAAATCTAAGTGTTTAACAAAAAGTTTATTTATTGCATTCGAATATGATGGAAATAATGACTTGCATATGACGAGTAAATTGGTTAACTTATTTTAGTAATAACTTAGTTAAATGTTTATTAATATCAAGTAGCTAATTATTACAGTATGATTTACTAGTACCGTATAATGTGCTGTTAAACAGAGATTAACAAATAATAACATCCAATAACAGTCCCTACAAAATATCGGATTGAAAACAATTTAACGAAACAACTTTCCGATTTTTCCAGCAGAGGATAGTGTCTGTTCTGTATAATAGTAATGTAATACTTCTCCAGTATATTTTCAATCACATCAACGTGTACATAATACAAACACTCCATGTCGTAATAGTAGTGCATATATTTTTCGTACTACAATAAAAGTACTACAGGTTGACTAGTTTACATACATGCGTTTCGTTTGTTGCTTTTTATGTATCCTAAGTTAATTGCACAGATATAGTTTTACTATACGTTTTAGAATATTTGAACTTTAGGGTAATCAATCAATAGCTAACTGTTTTATTTAAGACTTGTCAGCTGTATGTATCTTCATCGTAATATTGATAATAATACAGGCTATATCAAGGCGATTGAATTAAGATATGTATGTGATAACAGAGACCAATTAACTACAGTCCTGAGTTTTATTAACGAGTAATTAACAGACTCAGTGATTGCTTGATTATCTATTTTTTCCATTTTACACTTGAATGTCTCCAATGAGTTAGAATAATTCGTATATGTAAACAATAATGGTTATAAAACATAATAACCAATGTGCTAATAACGCATCGAATAATAAATAATCTAGAAATTAAGCTTTATTACTACATATAAGTCTAATAATTGGAGCAGTATACACAGATGTCCATCATATTTGGAATGAAGTTAATACAACTAATCTAACTATCATGATCATTATTATGGCTTAAATGTTTCTTTAACATTTTATTCAACAGACTTCAACTATTTACGTTTATCCATGTTATTTACTCCTGTGTTATATGTCATTCTTGTATTTCTATTTGCTTCCAACTGACTTTTAATGATGTTCATCTTTTTTTTATTCATGTGTAACTAATCTTAATATTTAACCTCTTTAAAAGATATCTTTTTTCTTATTATTAACAATCCAATCTCTCATCATTGTGACTATCTATTTCAAATGCCATTTGCTTACAGTTATGCACAACCGTAACATTTAAAGTTTACTTTCGGATCGAGCAATTTTACTAATTCAAACAAATACAACTCATAGTTTAATGAGAACAAAGTTTCATACTTTAGGATATTATAGTCAAATTATAATCGTTTATATAACGAACAATAGAATATATAAAATAGACTGATATAATGAGCATGCATTTGTAAATTCTAATAGTTGTAATAAACCAACTACAGTGTCAACTAATCAATTAATGCCTGTTACCCCACGTAGAGCAGAGGCCACCCACCAGTATTCTCCAGTCACCCCTTCTAGCTCTTCCCGAGACCTGTTTATTCACTTCATATCTATCCTCAATTCGTGGCACACTGTGCTCTTGGGTGTCCCGTTTTTCCTTTAGCTTTCAGGATTTTAGGTTAATGTTTATCTTATGATACAGCTTGATGGTTTCCTCAATATGTGTCCTATCCACCTCCGGGATCTTTTCCTAATTTCTTCCTTCGCAGGATATTGGTTAACTTGTTTTCTGCCACAGAAGGTTGTTGTTGATGGTATCTGGCTAACGAATCCTAAGTATCCTGAGCAAACAACTGTTTATAAATGCTTGTATCGTAGTTCACCAAGTTTCAGCTCCATACAGCAGAACAGTCTTCACATTTGTATTGAAAATGTTGACTGACAGTTGGTTTGAGTTGCAGGTGTTTCTCCTTTGCAGAAATGCTGTCCTTGAGTTGCTATTTCGCGCCCTCATATACGTATCAGACCCTTCTTCTTTCTCGTTGATGCTACCTCAGTGTCTAAGGATTTCTATACCACCCAAAATTCCTGTGTCAAGTGTAATTGGGTTAGTGTTTGTTGTTTTGTATCGAAGAATCTGTGTGTATATTAAGGCCTACTAACTACAATCTACCGTATGAGAAAAAATACCAATAATACAAAATTGTCTAAATTCCAGATGGAATGACAAATTAATCATGTACGTCAAAGAATCATAAAGTAATATATGTAACTTCACTGTCTACTACTTATTTTTAATTCTATAACTTAATCATATCTGAGTAGTTCAAAATATCGTTTTATTGAAGTTAATCAATTCAATCTTATTCACTTTTATTCAGAATGTAGTTCTGTATAGTTACCATTTTATCAGTACAAACTTTTACCCTCCAAAATAGAAGTTTTTTCAAATAACAGCAAAACATGACTCTGAAATTACAATGGTTTTATAAAACATATTTTCTATTCTAATGAAGTTGTGAGCATTTGAAAAGGCGATTTTACCACTTTTACATACATATTTAAATTTGTAAAAACACTTAAATGTAAAGGAATCACATTTTTCATTTAGTCAAGCATCAAAGATGATAATGTTGGAGGGACGACAGACAGAAAGCTCAGCGCTGTAATAAATGGAACTTACTATGCAACCAAACTATTAATATTATGCCAAACTGCATGTTTAACACTTCAATCGGAGTAAGATTGGTTCCTCTTTCATGTTGCCAGTAGCTATATCTACATATTTACGTACATTTAGTAAAGGCCTAACATCAGCCAAAGAGTAAGGTGGGTCTGTCTTAGTTTACCTAAATATGTTCCAAAAAGGTTTCTGATCAAGAACCATCGTACGTTTAACTGTGTGACACCTAGACATCACTTGGACATATAAAATATAGCTAATTCTGTGAAACCTATCATGGTGATTAATCCACAATCAAATTACAGTAAAGTTTGTTGCAGCTATTAAATGTCAGAAACCTAACTTGTTCGTCCGCCAAGAAAACAGTTAGGAACTCTTTCTGTATTTGCACCATAAACTTTATTTCATTACATGATAATACGTCCATTAATGTTTCATTTCATTGCACTGTTAAATAATGCTTTTTCTGACCTTGATTATTCCATTACTGACTAATCGGGGGGCTAATTCTTTCATTTAATTTTATTTTTACTCATCACTATCTTTTGGTTAGTATGTAACCACTTATTTCTTTTCCTTTGGTTTCTCGTTATTAACAATGTTTTGGAGTAATTTGTATCTACAACTACAATGTTTTACCATATAGCCTCACACTATATACATATTTTTTACGTTACTTCAATACATGTCAATAACAATTTTTACACAAATTCCTCCCAGTAAGTACGTTTAATTCCTTCAGAATTATGATGTTGTAAGTACCTAGAATAAACCAAATGAAATAATAATACTAACTATGAATTTCTTAAACTGAACAATTAACAGTGAAGAAAATGTTCGAAATGCAGTATATATACATATATATATATATGTATATATAAATGTACTTCCTGTGTGATGAAACCTCTGAACACATTTGTCTTTGGTGGGTATCGCAAAGTTCTAGTAATTCCATGGATTAATTTTGTGCTTATGTAAAATTTTCTGTTATTATCTTGATTGATAGTCATCACCATTATATGTATATTACGATGTATGCAGACAAGTTACTTTGGAGTTATATAATTCGCTGTCGATCATAGGTTTCACGATAATGTACATATATATATGGTTTTTTATCACTTTTAAGTAACCAACACGTTCGAATTTCTTTCTGACGAGTAAGTTTATTGTAATACTGCCAAAACAAATACGGTATTGATTTTCCTGGAAAATTAGACAATGTGTTAATTACTTTAGTTTCCTGTAATAGTTCCAATATAAACTATTTAATAACTGTATATAATTGCCTATAGGGATTTTGGTAATTTTATAATAATATGAATATTGAAGGCTAATTATTCATTTTATAAATTTTATTAGAATAATTATCTGTAGAAAAAGAATATTCTTTGCATTCTTATTATCTTCCACAATCTGAGGAGGAGGGGAGGGAGCAAGGAAATCCAAATTAATAATTACACAATGCACTTAATTTTAAAGCAAACCTAGATTTTTAGCAATTATGTTTATGAATTTAGATGTATTAGAACCAATTGGAATAGGATAGCATTTGATTAGTTTTAAATTAGATTGTAATAAAGATAATAGAACACTAATAATAACTAAACAAAGTATAATCGTAAAGTAAGTTTCTAGAACCTATATTTACTTAATATGCCCAACTGAATTGACTGAATTGACAGATACTAATCTACCCATGTAAAATATATTAGTTTTAGTATCACTACAGTGAATTGTCTAACAACTGTTATGAGTATCCTTGATGTTAGCATTTCATTGGCAGAACTACTCAAATTGATAGGCGCATTAACAGTGATTTTCTTGTACCTATTGATTCAAATTGCTTGTGTTTTATTTTCTTAATTGTGTCTGTTTAGATACTTCTTACAGTTGGCAAATGTATACATTTCTGGTTGATCTATTTCAGCATTTAGATTTTATCATTGTCCAAACTCATGTCTATGTTGTTATAAATTGCTTAAGAAGGCGATATTAATGACTCAGCGTTTTATTACTCAATTTTAATGCAAATATATAAATGAACGTTTGAAACAATTATACTGTGTGCATTACAATTTATACATGGAAGCCCACCAGATATATTTCTTTTTTATAAGGGGATACATTTCATCTCACTAAGATTATGACCAAGGAGAATATTCAGACAGTGTATCTAGGAGTTTAAATTACTTGAGATTGTCTCCAGTAAGGATTTTTTTCTACTGACATATACATTTCTAATGTTCTAAATAACAATATTTTCTATCATTAGTAGGCGTAAAATATTCAACAGTGATATAAAATAGATCGACTTTTATAATGCATGTATGTAGTCCATTATTGTGTTTAAAAATTAGACATTTGGTTTTGTGCCTTTATTGTTCGGTTCAGCCAATTTACACTAGATATACATATCAAATATTAAATATGGACATCTTTCATGAAGTGAAAATTGAATGAAGAATGCTCCTATTAGTCAGGCTTGGGATTTCTGTCTATTTTTATCAGTGATGCGTTTCATAACATATTAATCTGTCTTACCTATCACTGATCAATTATAGTACTTAGCACAAGCATATAACCCTTTGAAGGATAGTTCCTGACTATAGTTTCATTATTATTTACAACACCCGGTTACAATCAACATTAACCTACTTATGACTAACGTCACTAGGCAATTCCTGGAGTTCCAGTAAGAAAACATAACCAGTAGACTTCGGCTATGTAAAACGTGAGTCAGTTGACCGGCATTTACAATCGAATTGGTCATACACACTTATCGTGGATCGACTAAGTTGAAAATATTACCTGTTGGATTCCCGTCGGCTCAGTGGTCGAATAGTCGAATGTTCACTAGCAAAACTAAAGATCCTTGTCTCGTTTCCTTATGGAGCCGTGGATACTTATAGCTGAAAAGTTTCATACTATGGTAAAGTTACTGTAATGCTTCCCACGTTAAAATGTGATATCAGATTCACAGTAATATGCAATAGAAACTGATTTCTTCCATAAACTCAGCAACTCGAAGCTCATATATTTTATAAATCAAAAAATGCTTCAGAGTAGTAAATTATTTAGGCGTTAGCATGTTTGACAAACTGTGCATTCCAGCTTACTTAACCATTTATAATCGATTTATATTAACAATGAGCTTCATTTACCAACTTATAAAACAACACAAGTCTTTTATTATGTTGCTGTACTTTCAAAGTATATCAAGTAATGTATTTTCGAAATTCAATTGTGCAGGAACTTTAGATTTCAGAGATTTTAAGGCTTAAATTTGTTCACTGGAGAGTTATCCAAACCAATGTTCAGTTGTGCCTGTTTGATTTCATGGCCTGTCTATGTCCTATAATTTTTTGTTAACCTTTTAATATATTAATTTATCTATCTCGGCAACCTTTACTAACCGCATTTCATGTGCTTCACTTCTTAAACGTACACAGGTGGTCGTTAAGCAACTTATATAATTATTGTTGTACGACTCTTTAGAAGCTAGTCGTCAAAAATGAGAATTCTTACCATTAAAGTACACCTTTTATTCTGTCACGGAAATCATAGATTTAATATTAATTCCTAAAAATAACAATATAACATCACAGTGTTTGAACACTATACGTTGTTCACTTCATGTATTCACTAATAATATAATAGTCAACAATTGATGACTCAATTCACTAAATAATAAGTTGGGTACTCAATACTTTTAATTATGCTAGAAATTAATCTGAATATAAAAAACAGGTTAAACTCCTTTCAGAATATATTTAAACGAAAAGGTGGAAAATTTACACCAGGAAAATTCATAAATGACATCTGTCTAAAAAAATTATTCCTAACTTACTGCAAAAACTTTATGTACAAAGTAAACTTAGCGATATAAAATAAATACAGAATTCATTTAACAAACTAAATCAATTTCTTAATGTTGTTATTTTCTTTTAGAATTCATGTTTTATTCATTAGTTGTCAATTGAAAATGTCATAACAACAAAAATAACTTGATTAACTTCTCTAATGAAGAGAATATGAAAAAGGCAAATTTTCTAAAATATAATGACATAATTCATTAGTTCCTCTCAGATATTCTTTTCTGTTAAAAGTTAATGAAATTCATTAAATTTTTTTTTTGTAAATTTAAATTAAGTAATAAATGTTTAGTGTCTAGTTAAAACAATTAAAGAACTATAAATACATTAAGAAATAACAAATAAAATGCACAAATTTAAATTTGCTTTAAAAAAAAGAAAAAATATCAACAAAAGAAGCTTATTTAGTTAATCTTTTAAAAAAACAAACAGTTTCTAAGTTGAATTCAGTTGATGTGAATAACGCAAGTAGAACAAGATTTTATAGAGTAAAATAAATTTATCAGTGAATTTTAAAGTTTCTCATCAACTATAAACAGCGTAAAATTGTAAGGCGTTATATGAAATTATATAATTGACATTCTTTATCTGCTGAGATGAATGTTTTGAATGTAAATATAATAATGAGAATAGAGATATAACATATGCTAATAATTGTATTAAACTAATCAAGTATTTATATGCTACTAATTACAAGTAGAAGCGATGAGTGGATAACGTGATCATTGAAAAAGTTAAAGAAGAAAAGTAGTACATAATTGTAAGAAGATTAAAATAAATGATTACATAATTATTTGATAGATTTTGAATGAGTCATCTTCCTTTGTGAATATCTGAGTATTTACATTAAAAGCAATTGATATATTCCCTATGGCAGTGAAAGGCGTACAAAGGTTAAATTCTAAACGTCCGGTAACGGTTGTCTCTCTAAAACCTAGTAATAATGGTGTTGCTTTTCTATTAATTATTTATATTACTTCTGTGTCGATTATATTGTGTGTTGTACTTGTGAAAACGTTTCTAATTTTCAGACATATGCTTTTAGGAACATGTTCAGAATATTTGCTAGAAGCCTTCTGTTCAGTCCTCCCTGTATACTTGCTACCGCAAGTACAAGTGTTGAAAGAAACTTTCATGGTAACTACCTATTCTTATCCTATATTTATGTCAACTCCATTTCATAAATAAGACATTATTGATATAAAGCTGAAGAGAAGATGGAAAGAAAAATTCCAAAATACATAGATTCACATCAGAAAAGCCTAAATAACATAAAAGTGTAAGACTTTTAAGTAAGTTGTCAACTTAAAGAGTAATACGGTATTTACACTTAATAAAACTAGAATTAGGGGAGAAAGGTATGTTTCTCCTGCAGTACCTTATCCTCAAATAAATTTATTACCAATGGTTTCATTAGAGTTTTGTAACCAATCTCAACATAACAAACAGAATTGAGATTCAAACAACCTAAGCTACTCACTTTGTGTACTTAATGATTGTTACTTAACTGTTTCACATCTGCTATTATTCAGTAACTTAATCAGCCAATATGAATAGGCTTACTCTATCAGTGTAGTTACCATAGACACGTTTCAAAAATTAATCTTTGATAACATTAACTGAAAGAAATATATAATCTATGGGTGAATAATGATTAACTGTGATTTATGTCTAAATTAGTGCAAGTTATTCATAATGAGTAAGTTGGTAACTTTATTTTTGAGAAATATAGCTGCTAATTTTATAATTTACAACATAAACTAACTGCATTTGCCAAATATTGGAAACCAGAAAATACCAGACAGCTGTTCATTTCTAGTCATGAACTCGCCAGGGACGCGCATACATGACTTCTTCAAGGATAGACTCTTTGATCTTCGAGACTTCACGCCAGAACAAATGATCGTGGTGGCATTACAAATGTAAATCATTCGATAGTATCCAAGAGCTAAGAGTAAACACTTACAGAAAGTTTCGAAAGTGATAGTTATTGTGCCTAATGAGAATGTTGTTTCTCCCTGATGAAGAAACTTATAACACCTGTAATGTAACTTTCAACACTTAGCGATCTCCACACGTCATTTATACTAATAATGTGAGTTATAATTGGTCAACTTGAATAATAACCAATTTATTCTTTATTATTTAAACTACAAAACAATTTAACAATATATTCTTTCTTGAAAATATTATCCAAATATACGTAAATGCAAACAATTACGTGTAACTTAGTGCTTTTCCAATTGTAAAAGAAATAAAAGCATGAAGATTGACGTTGCGGTGATAATAAATTACACTGGTTTCGTAACATACCTTATGAATGTCGATACCTATCTAATATATTGTTGAAAGACAGTTATTTGTATGCATAGAAGTATGTATTTTAATTATAGTTTAATGTAAAGAATCAATACCAAGTTAATTTGTTCCTTGTTTGCTTAGCAACAAAATAGTTCTAGTTTTACTATTTACAAATTAGGATAACATATTACATAATATAGGTCTTCTTTAATTGTTACAAAATATTGCATTTGTTTTACGTAAGAAATGAAAATAATCATGTCTATCTAATAAAGTTTTATGAATAATTACTGCAAAACCTTTTAAATTAATGTTTATGCATGTTTAGCATCAATCAAAACAAATAATAATTCACCACATGTGGTCAGTGCATTACAATATATATATATGATTTCATGAAATTACATGCTGATCACATTTCCAACAGTAGATATTTAGTTTCAGGAACTATATATTTCATATAGTTAAGATACACTGTAGTTGACATTTGGAATGAAGAATAGAATACTAAGTGTTTGTTTATGAAGTTATTAAGATTCATTTCAATAATAATACCAAGTTTTTCATTACTGCATTATCAGAAATTAAGAGATCAAAGAATGTGTGGGCATATGTGTATAAGTTATTTGTGCCAATAAACTATCTTGTTATTTGAGTAATTTGTGGTGCAAATACTATTATTAGTTCATTTTGCTTTTTTAAAAGAAGGAAATATCAACTAGCTACTTAAGAGTATTTGTTTTCAATTGATGAAATTCAATGATTTCAGTAAAAAGCATGCTAATTTGAACATTAACTTGTATTTCATTTTCTGAGCAGTGCCCAAGAAATGTTTACCATGTAAACTTTAGGAGATTTAAACTATGCCAAAGGCTTTGCAAATACAAAATGATTTAGTTTTAACTCTGTTAAACTTTTCTAGAAATATCATCAGTATATTAAGAAACAACTGATGATTGATGTTTAATAATACGTTACGTAGCTATTATTAAATGGCTTTCTGTATGATATTCTATTGAGATCAATTGACATATAGTTTAGAACATTGAGGGTGTTGACACTAGACATTTTTTTATTTCGATAATATTACACCATAGAAGTAATAGATAAAACTACGCGTAGATGTATTAATGAATACAAAAATGGCTCTGTTGAGACCAACCAACAACGATAATTATATTTATGCATGTATATGTACTGGCGCGAAATAGTAGTAATCTGAAATCTATGGAATTTCAGCGTCCGTAACATAGTTCATCCGGTAACATCAACTGCATTCATCTTGAACATACTGTCTTTTAATTGGATATTTAATATATTACTAACATTGATTTATTTTCACTTCATTGATTGCCATTGTTTAATCATATTGACAAAAAACTTAATTTTCATTTATTGTTTGTCTAAAATTAATTAACAAATACCAGATAAATCACATGAATCCAGTAAATAATATTAACGTCACACAAAAATACTAACGTTTTTACATCACATTCTAGAACTACTCTACCAGTAAATTCAGTAATACTGGGTAGCAAATCAGTTACTTATTACATGATTCAAAACTACCATGTCAAAATAACGAGTAAAACGTTAAAAGTATATACAGTTTGGCTATTAACACTGGTTTTTAAAAAACGCAAATGGATAAAACCAATTGTATGGCTAATCAGTTTACACTTTAAAGATCTAATTGCTAATAATGTACGATATTGAGACTAACCTGTAAAACAGTTTGCTCACCGACCAATAATGAAATGTTGATCCATAAGTTCAATATATGCATCCTGTCTAGAATGTACAGAGAATTTAGACAAAGATTTTCAAATATCTAAAATACAAATTTATTAGTGTTATTCAAGTACTTCAAAATACTCGTGTATTAAAAAGAAAATTTATACGCTAAGTTGAGGCTTCATTAATACAAATGCTGCGAACACTTCAGATAGTTATATGCCCTAGTATTAGTGGTATGTACTTTAAAGTCACATTTATTCTCTAGATGGATTAATTCAATATGCATTTATTTTATTCATTGTAGTAAAATTGGGAATAATGGAGAAAAATCAAGAACCCAACACTAATTGGAAAAACTAGTTTTCAGATATTCAAGCTGTTTATAATCTAACAGTTTGTTACGTACAAACAAAGATCTCACATAAACTATATATATAGTACAGTTTATTATGTTCGCGTATGGATAGTTGTTCATTACTGCATGAATGTCTTAAATCAAAAAAGATTTTTTGATCTCTATTCCTAGTGAATGAGTATGAAGAGCTATAGAAAGACAACAGTCGATTTACACTTTTCACGTCATCAACTATATCTCAAGTATTACAACATGTAATAATTTATGTATACCTAACATTACTCCTCATAATCATGAGGATGCCTGACTGTCGTTATATACTGTTATTATCATAGCAATAAAAATAGAGGTTTACATAAATCTGTCAAATGTTTAATGGACAAGTTTAAATTACACTAGTTAAAATTTAGCTAATTTTTTAAAATTTAACAACACTAAGTGACCTGGGTTAGACACAGACCAGTTACCAAGAGACACTGAATGGCTGATTCATCAAAATATGAAAGTTCACAGTATTAAACAACTATAGCGCCATATTTGGATATCCATATCACCCACTTAAAATCAATATCAGCTCACTTGTGACTGAATTCCAGAAAAAGTTTCAGACTCTTAGTGAAAAAATATCATCAAGGAGGTTCATTTATGTTAGGATTGAGGGATTTACTCACTAATATTATTGAATGAGGTCACTCAACAAACCACGAATTAACTAAAGTCAGAAAAATCAACCAATGAATGGTGGCTTAGTGGTGTGAAAAAGTGGAGTCAGCTGCTAAACTTTACGACCCACGTCTTAATTCTTTCTTCCCTCAACTGGGTTATGGGGGCCAGATGCTGAGAAGTCACATAATAGGAGGCAAAAATTATGAATAGACTGACTGTTGTTTTGATTTCGCACTACCCTTCACAGAAACAGAATGCATCATCACTTCTGATGAAACGAAAATTCCTCTAAAAGGTTTTAGTTCTTACAAAAACTGATTAACAGCGGAAGCCCTACATATATGAGTAAATGCAAAAAACAAAAGCGATGGAGTGATGATACTTTCGTCATGACAGCTTATAAATTCAAACATTATCTGCTACTCTCATATCTTTTAACTTTTAATGTTATGAACGTGGAAAGATAATACTATTACTTAGTCATCTATTCTATTCACTGTTGTCTACCGACTTCATCAACACTCCACTTCATGTATATGCACTTATATATTTTGTCAAATTACATAATCCAACATACATTCAGTCTCTAAGCCAATATTATTATCGAATTTACTTTTACTTAATTATAAATCGTAAATAATCTTACAAGTCAATCATCAAATTGTCTAATCTTATCCGTGTAAATAGCCTAGAACTATGTATATACACTAATGTTATTGAAACACATAAACTACATACCTACTTTAATCTGCAATATTCTTAACACTAGTTCATTTATAATGGCTTGTTTTGAAATAACCATATTCTATATACAACTGTCATAACGTGAGAAAAGTTGATCGGTTTGTGGAGGGGGGGACGACTACTGTGGGGCGCCTAGTTGATAATGCGCGTTTGCTCTATGCCTACTCGGTCCCAAGTCAGAGATAGAAGAACAAGCCGACAAATCAACCAGATAGATAGGAATTAGATTCATATACGTATTAAATTTCACACATTCCTTTATATATACAAAATAATCGTAGTGATTATTTCATCAAATTGAAATTATCACCATTTTTAATAAATACAATTAAATGCTGTCAAATGTGATCACGTAAAAGTGCTGAAAGTTTACAAATCATGCTTACAAATAAATCAATATAACTTGATAAAATGAACAATTGTATTTTCAGGGATTTCAAATCCCTAACAACAACTTGACAATAATTTATATTTATATTCAATTATTTTCATTTTTGATTCTTATATTAAATTAACCTTTGTATCTATATTATTCTTACTGACTGATTTTTTTATAAACACCCTACATATAATCAGTAGCTAAATTTTGTAAAGCTATTCATTCAGATCTAAATAAAAATTCTTACAAAATTTTCATATATTACTGAAATTCGACTAAAATACTGTTTAACTTCAGTTTAGTTGGAATGATGTCGAAATAAATCACAACTGCAGCGTAATAGATTATATGAAATATGTTTAATTGATTTGATTCGTCAGAGATTGATGTTGATAATGTACCAGTGTAAACCATGGAGTACTAGACACCTGTCTTATCCTAGTATCAGATCCCTTAACAGTTCACAAATTAGATTCGGCCTCATTGGCATTAGGTCGGCGTACGTCTAACCCTCTGCATTATTGGGCCGGCATCCAATGGTCGAATTCCTATTACCATCAATTTGTTATATAGCGCGACAATCATCCATTGTCACTCGTGATGACTATTTCCCCCCATCGACAAGTCTGAACTCCACCAGTCACAATTTCTCACTAGAGCTTCGGGAGCATCCTGGAGTTTGTAACTAGTGAACTGATTATTGTAAATAATGTGCAAAATGTGTTTAATCTGGTCATTATTATAAAATTCCATCTTATGTGTTTTATCAAAGACAAATAAATGTAAAAAATAAAAAAAATTTTCTGCAAATACACAAAAACACATGAACTATCGTAAATTTCAAGTTAACATTTCATTAAAGATAAAGTGATGACATTATTATAAATGTCGATGTAACACACTGTGGTAGTTTTAATGCTTTTTGTTTATTATTACCAATAGAACGGGTTTTAGCATGCATCTACAACTTGATAACGCATTTATTTACTAGCTTCAATGAAAATATTCTTATAAGTTAAAACTGATTAAGAGATACTGAAAAAATCAATGGGCAACCCTGAACTCCTTAACCTTACGTACTCATCATCCCATATTACTGTGAACTCGTGATTAAAATCTATGGCTGGGAATATATTCAACTGAAACTCAGACAAATACTTAACAGTAATTTATTGGCTGGTGACTGGCTTCAGGAGGAATTTACGAAGGTCTAATGAGAAATCACGACTGTTGAAGACCAGTTTTGTTCAATGACTAATATACTGCACTAAAAATGTGTAACACAAATCTAAAGTATGTAGAGAGATATTACTTTCTGTAATCACCATTCTAATCAAGTAACACATCCGATATCTATCTATGTACATTCTGAAGCTTTTGTATGTTTCAACTACTTAAAAAAGTAAGAAAGAAAGTTAAATGAGTATATACACTTCATTAAGACAGATTCAATATGTATTTTTTTGTTTGAAAAGTTGTTTCATGTATTCAGTTTATCTGATATTAATAATAAAATATAGGACTATATGATCTATATTTTAGCTATTATTGTAAACAATTATGCATTACTACTTTTATTTATGTGATTCTGTTATGAAGACCTTGGTTTGAGTTTAGAATAAACAAACAACCGTTAGAAATTAGGTTGTGCAATGCTCAAGACTAGCGTGCAACATTAAACTGTTTGCATATAATAATGAACTAACCATATTTGAAGGTTGGTTACACAATTGTTTTGTGAATATATCATGGTCACAATACTTATGGGGGAGATTTTACTTTTGTGTCTACCTCTTTACACCTTCAGATTAAAGACGGTAAACATATTTCTTCTAGCATTATATACTTGTTACACTGGCCCATCAAAATCGAGATGCTTCTAAATAATAATTTTGAAGGAAAGAAGACATTAAAAAGACCTCAATAACCATTAGAATATGTTAAGAATTTCAGTTTTGAAATACTTGATGCAGTATTCTTTACGATAAGGAAGCCACAATCATTCATGAATATTTATCGATTTTCTAATAATACTGTTCTTAAAAGTTATTCATCCATATTAGTTAAGAATGGATTTTACTATAGTAGCTTTATTAAGTATGGTATATATTTAGGTTCATATATACTATAACTCACACCATTAGAAGTAACACACGTGTGTATCGCTTTTAATAATAATAATGGCTTTATTTGGTGTTATAATTGCAGGAGTAATGAGTTGTCAACTTCGGCTGAGTGAGAAATGTCTACTTAACAATTACTATATGTTACTCATTTTAAGTCATAATACATTTGTTACCAGTTCATTTGGTAAAACTATTTTCCATGACTTTTGTTTATTGCCTTTTTATAAGATTAATGAGAAGGAAAATATATTATTATATACAGAGTTATTACTTGGTTTCTCACAATATTAAGCATCATAATAATTTGTAAAACTTTATGAAATTGAATATGATTAACTGAGGGTGGTATTCATAATCATTTAGTTCAAACAAATTTAAAAATTGTATGATTAATTGCATTATGTACAGAATTCAGTATAATAGGTAACCTGAACTTTTGATTAGGTAAACTCTTGTCATTCTCTAAAACATATAAGAACAGTAAAAACAAACACTGTTGAAATTCACTTTTTTGTACATTTAATCATAATATACTAAAAGGTTATTTTCAAGTACTTGATAATGTTTTATTTTCATCCGTCAAACATATTCCATAAGATACAGATTATTTTATAAATTTATATAAATTGTCAAATCAGTTGTATATCAACAATGGTCAAATTGATTGAATATGTCACAGATTGATATTGACAAGGTACCATGAAAACAAGGGAGCAGTGGACTGCTGTTTTGTTTTAGTATGGAACTCCTCAGCAGTGCGCACTCTATGTTCCGCACCAGGTACTTCAGGTTGACGCGAACGCCTAACCATCTGTACTACCGAGTCGGCATCCAATGGTAGAATTCCCACTTCCGTCAATTTGTGGTATATAGCGCGACGACCATCCATTGTCATTGGTGATAACTGTCTCATATCCGACAAGTTTGAACTCCACCAATCACGACTTCTCACTAGAGCTTCAGGAACATCCTGGAGTTAGTCACTAGCAAGCTTATTATTATGGTTCAAAAATAACCATCCTAATAGTCAAATTAACTGTTAATTTTCATGAGTTTTAGTGATGACGTATATCTCTTTCCTTCAATTCATTCGTATTGGTAACAGAATCATGTACTTTAGAATAATGGTTGTAACACTTTGTCTGAAGCAAACAAATCTACTGTCCTAAACCCTTAGCATCTACATTCATCTGAAAATCTAGGTAATGCCATCTCTTCTTATATACAATAATATTTCATGTCTAGTGTAGAAATGGTTATTGGAATATATTCTTTTCCTATTTATTTAGAGTGATGAATTAAATTTACCTTTCAATAATTGACCTATTCATTAAATATATTTTCCTGCATTGTTCAGTTCATTATTTTGAGTCAACAATATTGCATAATCAAATAACTTCAGATTATTTCAGTGAGTTCAGCTCTACCCTTCGTATATACATTACTTATTAAATTTCAAACTAATTATTAACAATTACATATACTAGCTCTAGATGACTTATTCATTCCCTATGGCATGAAACAACAGACAAGTACTTTCATGAAACAGATATATTTTTAAGAAAATAAAACAATACGAAAGAACTTCTACATTAGCAATGGGTTTATTTATCGGGGGGTGATTTACCGAATCAGATAATAAATAGATATTCCTTAGTCTTCAAAGACTATATATCCACATTACCAGTGGTAGATCTGCTTTCAGGTATTGTTCTCCTAACGAATACTAGGCATAATCATTAGTATATTTTGCAGTTACTTTTAGCTGAAACTAATTATTGTCCTACATTTCGGATATGAATGATTAGTTACATATATATACGTATAACGAAAACTTTGATTAGATTATCCTGATAAATATTTTGATAACGACGTACTATTTGGTAGACATTTAACTTCAAAATGACTTTCTTTAAAGATTAGTTTTTCACTTGGATTTTACTGATTATATAACCATATTACAGATTATTTTTGGTCAGGATTTACATGTTGTATCCAAACTTTAAATACTATGATCATAAGAGCCATTTATAAACAGAGAGTGAGGTTCCAAAGAACTTTCTTATCGTAAAATAACCGATGATGAATTTTAATTTATATGTGTGGTTAATTTCTATTAGGTTCCTCAAGTTATAATGAATACATGCTCATGAACAACTGCTTTCCGGAGTGTATTTATTAAGAAACTGAAGAATGAGTTACATTTTCTCAGTTCAGTAAAATTTAAATTATATAAGTTTAATACTTTCAGTAGTGCATTCCACTTCTTATATTCTGTACATTTTTTTCATGTGCATTTTTAATCAGTTATCCATAAGTGATATTCGTAAGTTGCTTGATAAAACGTCATTATGAACTTACAGATTATCACATGAATTCTGTTACACTAGGCATTATATAAATAAATCATGAACTGAGTATAAGTAACTATGTTATTATATTTTCCATCCGATTCATTCAAATTTAAAAAGATTTACTTTTACTCATTAGTGATTGTAATCTAACTTACATATACTAGATGAATAACGAAGTACTTCATTTCAGTAAGTCCTTCGTTGTAACTTTTTACTAGTATGTAGTTGTACAATTACGTATCAAATCAATATTACATAGATGTTGGCGAGTCAATAACCAAAGAAATTAATTAATTAAAAACTCAGCTGATCATGGCAACTAGCTATGCACAAATAAGAAAAAAAAATACATTTTATCCAGAAAGCTTTTAATGATAAAAGCATTTTAATAATTCTAAATAAGCTATTAACAGAGAGATTCTAGTACATAAACCATTTTGGTCTCATAAACATTTATGTATTTTAGGTAGATAAAGGTTAGCAGTATAAACCTTTAGCCTAGAATCTGTTCCACTTGGTGTACTCTCACTAGGTAAATTAGCAGTCATGAGGGAACTAATACTTTTTATATGATTCAAAATGTAGCTATTTAACTTCATAGTCTACAATTATTAATGTTAATCCTTGATAATGCGTGATTAAGATATTTACAATTACTTATCTCTACATGTATTAATACAGTATTTTTAATTCCTTTATACCCATCAAATTCTATCGATAAGTTGAATCTTTACACCATGAGATAGAAAATATTCTAATAATACTTTGTTTCATATAGGACATAGTCTTGAATCTATATCGTTGGTTCGTTAAACAATTATATCTATGTAGCATCATCATGAACAGTTCTGCCTACATTTCATCAACCTCTCTAAACGCACAATTATTTGTAAACGTAATTCAAAAAAATCATATTCAATGTAAATATTTTTATTAAAGTTAAACTTGTAAATTTCAAATAATTTGAGCATTGAATAGGTTGTGTATAAAAATGATTGATATACACATGTAATAGTCTAATCAGTAGAAATTAAAATTTCTGATATTTCGTGACTTAGCGTAAGTCGTTTCTTCAAAGAATAAATAAATAACCATATTGAATGAAAATAAAATCAAATAATACACAGTAGAACAAATCAAAATAAGTTATTATAATCAAAATACAAATCAAGCTATTTGGGTCAAGGTGATTTAAACTGACACATGCTTGGATAAGTTAGTATGATGTGAATTGGTGTGAAAGTTGTGTGGCATGACGAAAAAAATTTGTATGTATAGTCACATGAACGGAATTTGATGTACTTTAATTATGATCGATTGGATAGAATATCCATGCTGGATAAATAGTATGGCCATCCTTTTTGTCAAGTCCGGTTGTATTTAACAAAATGTTAAACGCTTCATCTATTCATCTTCCTTTATAATTGGAAAAACCTTTTTGAATAATTCGGATATTTTTAATATCGATTCTATGGTTTTGATAGATAACATGTACTATTATTACTGATTTGATTTGTAATTTTTCTAGTTCAACAGGATTATTAAGAGGTCGCATAGTGTAGTTTTCGTATTCTTTGGCACGAGTTATGATTTCTTGAGAAGATTCTCCAGTATAAAAGTATCACGACCAACACAACCTAACCTGTAAACACATTTCTGTGTGGAGGTGAAAATGATCTTGTCCTTCTTTTTAAGTAATGCACGTCATAGAATGTTGGAAGTTTTGTAGAATGCTTGAATCCCATATTGTTTTAGAATTGTTTGCAGTGCAGTTGGATTTAACAAAATGTTAAACGCTTCATCTAATCATTTTTGTTTATAATTGGAAAAATCTTTTTGAATAATTTGGATACTTTTAATATAGATTTTATAGTTGTGATAGATAACATACACTGTTATTACTGAATTGATTTGTGATTCTTTTAGTTCTATGAAGACTTTTAGGAAGTCGTTTAGTGTAACTTTTATATTTCTATGATTTCTAGAAAACACTCTCCAATATAGAAAGTATCATAATTAACAAACTACTCAATATAAGTAACAAAATGTAGACAATCATTTGGTAATGAAAATAAGAGATACATAGAATTTAAATTATATTCATACTTATTTTTAGTATTCATATACTTTCTATCTATTAATTATAAATTCAATTCAATTCAATCTCATGAGAATACAATAAACATAAATAAACAATAATATACATTAAAAGAGAAAAAAAAAAGGTAGAAAAGAAAATAAATTTGAATTAACCAATCAAATATTATTTATTTAAATAAAAATAAAGATTTAATATATTTTCTAGATCTTATTGATAAATTCATTAAAATATTGAAAATAAACTGTTTTCTAAATAGAAACTGTAAACATAAAATAAAAATGAGTCATTTGTTAAATTGTTTAATAAAAAATGTCTTGTTTTAAAAATAAAAATCTGCTTTAGGTGAATTTATTTCTTCTCGTTGATTAGTAATGAATTGAAACTGGTCAACAGGAGGAAACAAATTCATTCTAATTACATATATATGCGTGTTACATTTATGCGACTGTCTAAATTCAGTAATCGAGTGGTGAACACGGTAGTGTTTGACACGACGCGGACTGAATTACGATCCCAGTGTGAACATCAACATTAGGATGTAAGCACGTCTAGCTGGCAAGTGCCAAATAGGAAGAAATGTGCATCCTAGATTCCACTGACCATCCACAACAATAATCTACTGCGTTCTGTCAATAAAAAAAAACGACAATAACTTACAACTGATTTAATGTATTTGTTTATTCTCAGAAATCTGAATACTTTTGTTCTCAATTTTATCTTGGAAATAAATTCTCAATTTCTGAACTGAATTAGATGAGTTTCTTAGATATAAGTTGGTCAGAGGTAGTCGACCAGAAACTCTGCTTTGCTACTTATCATCAAAGTATACTTTAGGGAATTAATTCCTCTTCCGACTGTAGGATTTGGCTTCCACCTTTTTTTACAACAGAACATAATAAATACTATTTAAATTATCAGCTAAATTGTATATTATTTGATTGAACTAGATCACCATTAAAAGACTAAATGAAAGTGACAGTGGCCATTAAATAGTAGTCTATGAATATAATTGATTTCTTTGTTTGTAAAATTACAAAGAATAGACCATACATCTTGTTAATCTTCTTCTTAAGTTAAATGAAATTTTACATTCATGGTGTGGCAGATACTACTCATAAGGTCGTCCATAAGTAGTAGGTGGCGTAACGTCGCATAAAAGTGGAAACGGTAAATAGCATACGACGTGAGTTGCGGAGCGACATAGAGCAAAGTCTAATCACAATACGTAGGATAAATGAAGGCAACTAGTGGAAGCTAGCCTACAACCAACATTAATCGAGGACAGTAAAGGACCTGCAAATATGTAGTTAAAAGTAATGCATATATTATTTATGACGTTCTCTATTTTCGCTAAATAAGCAGTATGCCTTAGATAAGTCCACTCCTCACAATAATTTCCTATATTAGTTTGAGAATAAGTAAAAACAAACATACTGGCAAAATGAGGGGGATTCAATTTATTTTATTTAGTTCTCATCAGCTGTTTGCATTTTCAAATGTATCAAACTTGAAATTATTAATCGAATTAAAAATATCAACGTGAAGTAATTTGGCTAGGAGTTGTTGAAAGTACAAACTACTTTAGTGTATTAAATATGCAAATAAAGTAAAGTGGCAAAATAAATGCGTTGTAGATAAACAGTCTGTATCGCTAATAGCCATAAAAATACCGATTTATCAATAATACGTAGTTACGTAATGAATAATTACTAGTGACAAGTGAGAATAAAATAAATGAAGACCACTTAGTTAGGAATGAAGTTGCTGAACTGGAGAACAGTTGGAAAGTGACATAAAGATATAATTAGTTGTGAGAAAGAGTCTAAGATATGTTTTGATGCAATGAGAGTTTACCCCACCGTAATAGGTAAATCTTTAAATTTGTTACCTTTTCCAGAATTAACATTTACGGTTTCTAATGTCTCCAGCATATTGGAACTTGGTGGTTACTCACCTGAAGGGTTACAAAATATCTATCTGATCTCATGCATCCAAGAAAGTTCGTACAATTAGAAATTTTGCTCATTCTGATAGTAGGCTTTATGAAACATATTAAAAAATCTAAACTAATCTGTCATCTCTGTTCAATTACTGATAGTGCTTTAGAAGACACATTGAATGTTAAGGATACAGGTGGAGATAATAAGAAAGGATTACTTGCCAGTCATTGATTTAGCTAATAAACCCATTGTAATTTGGTTGCAGTTTACAATCTGGTTAATATAATGTTGATCTTTATACTACTCACCCTTGTAATCTCAATACTTCTAAAGCTGAAGTGGGTTACGGATGACATCTAGTTACAGGACGGAAATCGTAGTATACTAACAAAAGGCTTCAAATGAGGTCATCATTCTAAATAAAACATCACTTCACAATATTATGATTAAAAACAATTTGTTTGTTAAATCGAATTAAATGTAATTTTATCTCACATATTAGTAGCTTATAATGATTTTTCTTGATGTTCAGCGTGAAATTAGATCTCTAATAACAACATTTATTATTTTGTGACGAAAATATGCCCATCCAATTTCAGTATAAGGTAACTGCCTCCTCCTTTCATTTCTAATAATCTCATTTATGACAAATTTCGACTAAAATTTCAGAACCACTTTAATATCTATCTCTAAAGCCTTAAAATAAACGAAATAAATTCCCTGTGCTCCATTGGTTCCAAGGATTATTAAACTAACTTGAGATGATAATGACTGATGACGACCCACCATTTCAAACATTTCAATAAAACTGACGGTGATATTCGTTTTATTATAGATTACAAAACAAATGACAAGTACCACTTTCTTCACGTAGCTACTATAAAGGATAACAGATGGTACAATAAAACGTTCAATTTATAGAAAGAGTAAATAAAGTGGTTCGTACCTGAATTTTAATGGTTTCAAATGATCAATTACAATAAAGTACTAGTTAGAACACTATTTTATTGGATGAATGGGGCATGTACTACTGACAGATGGAGAAAAGAATAGATGACGGATGAAAAATAACTAATGGAAAGTACCTATCCACATAAGTTCACTGATAAATCTGAAACAACTAATAAATGTGTACTGAAAGTAGCTACAGTTCATAAATAAACCCATATTCATCAATCAACAGAAAGCTTAACGTCGCACTAACTAGAACTTACTTAACAGGCGAAATGTTAATTATAAAGAGCATACTGAATAACAGTCAAAGACTGATAAATGCGCCTTCCATGTTATCTACAACTGTGTTATTAAATAACACGTACCTGCCTTTTCGTTTAAACTATTCTAACAGAAAACAGAAGTTACGTCCAGTGGAAACGGTACTACCAAACACCGCCTGTTTGTAGAACATCATGTTGGTATCATTAAACCTAAGTAATTAATAAGTAACCTTGCTTCCATCTCTTGTAATCTGTTGGTCTACTACCATTGTGTCACAAGATGGATTTGTCTGTCCAAAATAAAACAAATGTCAATCATTACTTATCTTGGCAATATGATTTCCATTATATTACCTCACAAACGCTTCTTATTATATCATTACATTATTAAGTCATTTTTCAGCTCTCTCCAAATATCTCATTTTCAACGAACTGAACACCACTTATTTATATGATTTTACTCTAATCACCATTATCCGTTATTTATAACTAAACCGTTGGTGTGTAGTTTTTTGATTTTTCGTTGTTGTCACTATTTCAGAATGATCCTACACATGTACCATATATATATATATACATATATATATATATATATATTACTTAATTGTATTTTATCACTCAACTTGCATCTTTGCTTTAAAACTAATCCATCCCCCCCTTCATTTGTAATAATTTTTGCACATATTTACACCCAACTAGCAAAAATACAAAAGTGAACTAAATTTGTACTTTAAAGGTTGATTTAAATAGAGTTTACAGATTGTAAGTAGCTGGTGGGTACCGAACAAAATACAGTAAATTCATATTATTTTACTTCACATGACAACTTCACCATCTGTAGTTATAGTATGTTGAACACTATGCACCATTGAAACAAGATTTACTCATAGTATTCCCATATACATAAATAAATATTCCTGTTAAATGGTTAGTAATGATTCATTGGGTAAAGTATTTTCTAGTAAAACAATTTACAACATTGATGTGATTTATCTTAATCAGTAAATTGCATTAAAGACCACATAATAAACAATGTTGATAAATTACTCTATAGTATAAAAAAAACAATCTCCCATGAGTGATGATGACGATGAAAACAAAGTATGAAGTCTAACATGAACAAACTTTCAGACAGTTTATTTTATTTCCTGATAGAAAAAAACAAAATCCATTAAATTCACAACCCTCCTCTTCAATTCTCTTCCTCCCCCCATCGTCACTCAATTCCTCAAGAAATAAACTCTATAGATCTAAAAGAAAAAAATAATTTAAGAAAATAAAAAAGCATGAAAATTTCTCTATGATTTTAATGATTAATCATGAAAAATTGGACAGTTTTCTTTTTTTCTTATTTTTATCAAACACTATTATTTTTTTCTATTACGATAGAAACAAATACATCAATCATATATCAAAAGAAAAAAAAAATTTCATAAATTATATACAAAATATTTGATAAATTTATGAAAGCTAAGAAAGATTAGTATTTAGTTAATTTGACAGTTGAAGTGAAAGAATAATTTTTATGAATGGTAATGTTATTAGTTTTTGTGATAAATAGATTATGAAAATAAATATATATACATATAAACATCTAGGTGAGAGAATGAATCCTCATGAAAAGCTGCTAAATATTGCGTGAACTATTCAATAATGAATATATATATATATGTATATACATTTGGAATGGTTATTTTTGTGGATATTGGTTATTTATTTGATTGAGTATGGCACAGATTGATGTTGGCAGGGTACAATTGAAAACCAGAGAGCACCGGACAGCTGTTTTGTTTTAGTGTGGGGTGTGCACTGCTGAGGAGCTCTGCACTGAAATGAAACAGCTATCTAGTGCTCCCTGGTTTTCAATGGTACCCTGCCAACATCAATCTGTGTCATATTCAATCAAATATATACAATTATTTATTTATCATTATTATAAAGTTTTCTAATTAGTAAATGGAAATTGTTCATTGAGTTTTGTACAGCAACAAATTAGTTCAGTGAAGAGAATAACCTCTAGATCATATCATTTACTCAGCTGTACTGTCACGTATATATGTAAAGGTTAAACTAACACCATCTAATATTCAAAGATAACAATAATAATCATAAGTAATAATCGTTAAAAACAGTGCTACGGTAACCCTATGTCTATTTCAAAATTTTTTCTTCATTACGTAACCAGATTCTAAATTTTGTGTTGGTCATTACGACATTCCAAATAAAAATAACATTATCCATACAATTTATAATGTCTTTTTATTTTTGTCACCATGTTACAATATTAGTTGTATATGTATTGGATTGTACAGCTCTGTAAATGAAGTCGTCGAATAAAATGTTATTTCCTTAATAATAAATTCGTCTTCTACATTTTCTGAATAGTGTCCAATCTAAAGTTTCCTATCATGGGTTAACCACAGTTGAGGAACCACTGAATTCCAAAAATCAATGCAAAACTGTTTCATTTTTCCCTACAATCCCACTTGAAATTGAATTCAGGATATTCAAGCTTCGCGGAAAATGATTAAACTTGAAACTATTACGTAGAAATTTAGTAGTTCACGGAGGTAAACTAAACATGGGTGTGAAAACTCAGTATGATCATCTTTTACTACTTATCCGGCCAAAAACATACGGAAGTTTTGCAAACGTATTATGGCAAATAAGAGGCAAAATGTAACATTCTAAACATTAGATCACTTATAATCGCTAAGATAAAATGTTCATAATCAACACACAGTTAAAGAATCATAATTGTACCTTTTATTTACATATTTACGTTCAATAATTTTGACTCTTGGTTATTTCCCTGATGAAGCTTCTACCAGTATGCTGCCCGAAGGGTCAAAATATCTGCGCGATTTGGTTTTTAACACTTTGATACTTTAGAATACAAGCCTAATCGATTTGATAATGTATGTATAATAGAAATATTTACCTTGAGCATAATTTTGGTTTGAACACGTGTTTTCTCAATCAGATCATGGTGCATTAAACAGCCACCACTTTTCATATGAACCAAACATCTATGAAAAACCTTTTTGATTCTTAATACGTAATCCAATTATAATGTGGAAACCATATTTAGTTAGAAAAATAGTAAAGTAAAATCGATTACTTAGCAGATTTACATAATGAGTAGATGATGTGTAAAATATTGAATTTAGAGTTTCATTAACAACAATTGCAACATCAGTTACAATTCTCTTTAACGTCCAAAACATATTCTGCAAGGAAATACATTGGATTTGATAGAATTCATTCGAGACCACCTTATACCATATGTGACAGATATAAATAATTCAGAATAATTAATAACAAGAAAATTTTCACTTGAATTGAAGTGATCTTTGAAAATAGCTATTAAGTTTAGTTATTTGCATTTACCATCGACTGGTGCAGCTTGGGTACCAGTGTAAACCAAGAAGTACAGGACAACTGTTTTATTCTAGTCTGTAACTTCTCAATATTGCCCATCCTCTATTCCACTAAGGAATCGAACTCAAAGTTCACAGGTTTGATGGCGTATGTTCAAGCATTTGTACCATTCGACTGGTGTTTAATGGTAGAACTTCCCCTCCCTCCAACTTCAATCACTTTTCAGCCTAGTATATTGAATGAAAATAAATTAGTAAAAAAGATTGATTTCTTGTTTCTAACAATATTTATTTTGTTTTAATTAATGTATGATTAAATTTCATGTGATATTTAATTTGTTTTTATGTCGAATATCATTCTTACTTGAAGTATCCAAGTAGGTAATCAGTATACATATGCAAAGGTGAACAAAAGAACACTATGTTTAATGAACATCTTACCATGTAAAGGTAAATTAAAAAGAAGACATTTTAATACTATTGATACTGTTAATAAGATTTAGGTAAAGAGACAAGATATTTTATTTAAAACTTACTATTCTGCCTTACCTAGGTAATATATCAGAAATAATTGTAATGAATGATGATATATTTTCTAGATGAATCTCTAATCATTTGTATGTTCGTTCATTTTTACTTAGGTAATTGTAAAAGTCTATTTATGTAGAGAAATTACAACAATGAAATGAATTACACGTTAGAATTTTTGAGGAATGTTATTTAATACGGAACCTAGATCAAATAGTATTATATAAGTTGGATTGTGACTGGCAAGCAGAATCCAGAATGCGCGTTTTGTCCTATGCGGTACTCGTCAGCTGGATGTATCTTCATTTCAGTGATGTCCACACCGGGATTAGAACTCAATTGGATACAGCAAGGCAGTTCGCTCAAAATGCACATATGCCTATAAAAACTGAATTATTTCAGTTCATATTTAATCAGAGGAAAATTGAAACACCTACGTAATTGATATAAATCACTTATTTTATAATCAGGTTGTCTCTTAAGGGCATTTAAAACTTTTGTTACTTTAGGTAACTAAAATTAAAGGTTGAAAATAATTCAAACAAAATCTACAAATGATAATAAAGTCATTAGATTGAGTAGTTGAGTTACTAAATAAACTACATATTCATGGAAGAAAACTTTATCTTCCTTTCACTTCAATCTTGAATTATGAAGAATGTTTTCAGTATCACAGAAGTAAATGAATTGATAGATATAAGTAGAGTTGACTAGAAGACAAACGGTTTATGAGTTTTAAAATTTAATCGGAGTCTTAAATTCATGCAAAGTTAGCTTTGTTTATTTCATTTCTTTAGTTCTAATATTTAAGTTAATCAATAACGTTTCACGAAAGTGTATTCTGAACACGAAGCACCTTAATAGCATGAAAATATATATAGTTTGCTACTAGCGACTGACAAAGTTGCAATTATGATTTACTGTTGGCTTTCTAAGAAGACATTTTTACACAGTCACCACCAACTCTAATAAAATCATCCAATTGAAATAAGAAATATTCAGGCAAACTTTTACCTTTAAAACCACCATCATCAAGTTTTTACATGCTGAAAAATAACATGAATGTTTCCAATTCACTTTCTAACATATGAATTTCAAAGTTAGGTGAAATGTATATGTTTTATAATTCTGGCCTGCATGACACTCCATTCGTATATGTTATTCCCTACAGACGTTTACTGACTCTTTATTTTGTACCACAATTAGTTTGTTCTGCAGACAATTCTTTCTCAGTTTTTAGAAGTAACCTAAACCCAGTGAAAGAAAATTAATTTATTTAGAATGCATATTGTCTGTCTGTTGTGGAAATGTCTAATTTGATGGTTGCTTTGGTCATTCATATTGTTTGTTTATCAGTTTATACTGTACTACTTGTAACCATTGTATTCATTGAATTTCTTGAATCGGAATCCCTATAATCGACGTTTTTAAAATTATTTGTGTTTATTCATAACGTTACTGAATTTCCAATATTTTGGAAGCATTTTGTTTATTTTGAACAGATTTTGGTTATCCGTATAATTTTCACTTATCAATGATTATGTTTTACATAGCAATTTCGGTCTTTTTATCCATTTATTTTGTTAATGTGATTCATGTGAAGCATTAATACATCAGCATCACTTTCATTTCATCGCTGAAATGTCTTTGTGTTAAACAATTGTAGCAAACAGTCAATAGACGCACGATAATGTATTACAATAACCTCAAAAAATAATCAGATATCTTAACATCATATCAGAAATAAGCAACATTGATGAGCATTGCATGCTTCTTCAATTGATTTCAAGAGTAGGCTTAGTATTTCATGGAAAAATAGTAAATACAGAATGAACAACTTAAATTACAAAATTAATTGATTGAGAAAAAAACTGTCGCATTTGCATCATTAAAGAAATGTGACATTATTTGATGCATTGTGCATCTCTCAAAGAATCTCAAGTAAACTGTTAAAAATTTCTCTAAAATTGATGGAACAACTGAACAATAGATCTAGTGTATTAGATTAATATACAGATAAACTACCTATAATTTTAACCTGAATCTTTAATTTCTAACCTTAATTATGAACATAGCTTGAATGTGTCCTCTTTCGTTGGTAATTTTCGTCATTTTATAAATAGTTCTCATGGAGGCACAATATAGAGGATCTTATCTTATGCCATAAGTCGACTGAAAGTGTAAAATGTTTATAGATATCGTAATTTCTCGTATTTTCTTTAACTGATTACTCTTTCATATTACCTATATTCTGACTGGTAGCTAAATTCACACAGTCAATCAATGTTACTTACATTTTCAAGCTAAGTTTAGTATCGCTGTAGTAATAATGATGCTAGCACATAAGCTACTTAGTATTCCTTAGATTTTGAGGTTTTAACTATAAGAAAGTTACATGGCTTACTGAGATAAACTCTGGACGTATTGTATTTTCTGAACTAGATCCTATAGCTGAAATTTTCTCTTAGGACACCAATATCACATACATAAAACTCAGTAAGCTACTATAATCTAACCATAATTGTTTAACTATTTGACCTATTAATTTGTAATATGATTAGTTATTGTTTATAAATTCTAATGATATTTTTTTTTTGAGAAATGATAATAAAAGCCTTGTAATAGTATACATGAAATCTGATTTTCTTTCATTCACCTATTTAAACTTATATTTATTTGTAAAGACTAGAATCTAACAAATTGTGTTTGTGTGCACAACTGTATTCTTTACCTGTGAACATTAAGTGGTCTTACAAAGTGACGATAGTTCATCTGTAAACCTATTGGAATTTTTAAATAAATCATGTAAATGATATAGAAACGTGAATTATAAGGTAAATGTCCCAGATCTACTACATCCATTACTTTTGTGTATCTTGCAAAGCTGCTTATTATATATCAAGTTACCTTTAAAGTTTTTCCATAAAATCCAAAGGTTTCTTTAGAATCTTTGGCATTCATTCAGTAGTGTTCGAAACAACCCAATTTGTCTCTTATGAATGCATTGACGCAATAGGTGGTTTGATTACGGCGTTGGTTCCAGATGCGGGACTACATATCAAGATACAGTCTGTGAGTAATTGTTGGAAATTAGTTGATAGAACTCAATCAAGTGAAAATGAATCTGAAACAGAAAAATACTGGTGACACTTCAGGGTCATATTAGCCTATAAGTAAAGTGTTTTAGATATTTCTTACTAACTTAACACACTATCTGACAACAAATCGAAATCGTCTGGACTCCCAGATACTCTTACCACTTTGTTTACAACCCACTTGCTGCCAATAGATGTAATTAGTTATTGATATTGCCTTGTAAATCAACATCGTATTTCTAAGGTAGACTGAAATAATTTGATGGCAAAGTAGACTAAAAGGATTTGTAATTCTGCTGGTGATCTGCATGGCAGAACTGCAAAATATTCGTTGTCCTTCTAAACAAACTTCTGGTTATTCCACAAGTATTAAATCAATCCATCACGATAGCTTTATCACTGACTGTCTTGCATCACATATCTGAATATACAAAGATGTCCATAATGACAATTAAGGCTTCACACTCATATTAATCAGCTCAAAGAACGTAATATTATCACTAATGAACATATAGGGAAAGTTAGTTTATTACTCTTGTTGAAGTGACCACTAATTTGTTAAACCAACTATACATTCATTTTCATTATGATTAAAGCACTTCACTCTAGTAAGATAAATACTACACTTTATAGAATTACGAATTCATAAAAATATGAATAGTTATTGATTGGTTTATTATTTTGATTGCCAAATCATATGTTACCTTCAGTTAATCTTTGGAGCAAATTATATCACTTATGCCTAGTAACCGACAACTTTTAATATTCTCAAGGTTAATGATTATCGTTCACATTGATGTACATTTATAATGAATTAAAACCAGAAATACTTTGTATTAATTTGTCTTATATATGTTTATACTAATTTGAATTCAAAATATACAACTTGTTATCCATGTTGTTGTTGGTAGATTTAATGATTAAACTAATATTAACATGAATTCAGTATAGTTTCATCTATTCATCAAGAGAAATATCCTGGGAGAAAATTTAAGTTTGTTATTTTCATTAGTTCAATATTATGCAAATGACATATTTCATTACCTATATGCATGTCACGTTTTTGGGTATTTTTTTTTCAAACTCTTCATGAATAAATTAAAATTTTTTTTTCCCTATGTAAATGATGCAGCTTTTGTTTGACTAGTTTACTACATTTTGTGTTTGTTAATGTGAACTAGATTTTGCGCTTTCTAGACAACTTAAATAGTTAAAAGCGTTAGACATAGTCTTTTCCGAATGATAATATTGAACAATTTAGTTAGTATCGATTGTTGTAATCTCAAGACAACTGTTTAATGTGGTAGTGTACTAACAAAGACTAATCAGTCATGTACATTTATGCCTACCATGATAAATAAACCTAGCTAATAATTCGGTGACATTTTTCTAATTATTACTTGAACTAGTAGAGATTACATTGTCTCCTTCTCCCATCCCCCCCCCAATGCGCTTAGAAACTTTTAATTATTCCACGTTACTCTGCAGTATGTTTAAGGTATTCTTACACCACTTCCCTTAAAACATTTTCTTCCTGCTTGTCTGGGTTCTTGAACTACGATTACTTACTTGAATTGATTGGCTCTAAATATGGCTTTATATAATTTGGTGTAAACATTTCTCAATTTTCCTGCATCTGATCATTTTTATATGCACTTGAAGTCAGAGTGATATAATCAAGATTACGTGCACTAAGGATATTCAAGTATCGAACCTTAACGTAGCTATGATCTAACATCTTCAGTTCCTGTAAAGAAGCGTCTTGCGTTGATCTAGTTAATATACTAATTCATTCCAAACTTTGTCACAGAAATGCGGACAGCTCGTTCTATGAAGCCTTAGACTGAATTCCAGTACAGAATTTATAAATTCCCATTCATTAATCATGAAAAATGATTATTCTAAATATTCAATAACAATTGAGTGGCGTTGGTATCATTGTCTTGGATACATCTTATTTACACTTAATATCTCATTGAAAAATTAAATGTGAATTGCTTTATCTCAGTTCAGAATGGGAACTAATTGTGTAGCACAATAAATTATTTATATGTTTGAAATAAGATGGTTTGTGGACATTGGTATTAAGTTTAGTTGATTGAATTTGTCGCAGATAGATGTTACCAATGTACCATTGAAAACCACGGGGCATTGGACAGAGGTTTCATCCTATTCTGGGGCTCCTCAGCAGTGTACCCCCTAGATTCAGCCTCAGGGACTTCAGTTGACTGACGCCCAACTCTCTGCGCCATTGGACTAGCATTCAATGGTAGTATTTCCACTTTCATCAATTTGTGATATAGCACGACGGTCATCCACTGGAATTTGGAATTCTATCACCAGGTCTAATGGTTCAGAAGGTTGGGTGTCTACCGACATGAAGCTCCTATGAAGGGATCTAAGGTACGTAATGCTGAGGAGTTCCATACTAGGATGAAGCCACTGTCCAATGCTGATTGGTGTCCAGAGGTACTCTACAAACATCAATCTGTGACGAATTCAATTAACTATTTGCATATATGTTTAGTCTAAAATCGATAAGTTTACAGTTCGGATTCAGACGTTTAACTGACATATTATTTAACAAATACGGAGCAAAATGTTTGTTGCTCCTTTTAAATACTGTCAGATCACATCAAGATATAGAAGTTATATAGTTACAACTATATTTAAAATTTCCATAAAAAGTTAGACTGAATAACTTTTAATCGAATTATTCTCCAAGTGACCAGGAGATCGTTTATTGTACCAAGTTGTTTTAAATATCTTGTTACCACTTTATACTTTACACTGTGAAATACATTATTCTGGTTAACATACACTTAATAAAAGCATATACACATTAGAAGGACATAAATGTACATTACTATTTATATTTTTACATTTCACATTAACTGAAACTGATAGGTCAACAACTTTTCATCATTACGTTCGTCATTTATCCATTTGAAGGTGAACGTGATGATAACATTTCAAGATCAATAAAAATTATCATCGAGTAAACAACATGGTACTTATTGCGCTTTGTATAAGTCATCTCTATCATAAGGATTAAGTTGAATGCATACATTCAAAAGAATAATTTATCAGTCTTGATCTATTGTGGTAACCTTTCTATTCAACACATTCTTATACTTTATCTTGTTTTAACTTGACAAACATGAATTAGTTGAATATGAAGGTCAAGATTTTTTGCATTCAATATGGAGCTCAACAAAATGTGACCCGATACTCTTACCTTTTAGCTACTGAATCTAAACAGCCACCAACTTGTTCATTGGAAATAAAGTTATCTTTCTTATAAGGACGAAAAGTTAGTCCTAGAATCCGCCTCAATTCATAATTCAACTATAAAAATAGCTCGTAACTCAGTCGACTTATAGAAACAACCTATTCAGAAAGCATATATACCAACAGAGACTAAATAAAATTCACTCCTCAACCTTAACATCGGAAAAATTCAAACCGGATGAAAATATAATAGCTAACTATACTAATAAAGTAAACCATTTTTGTTCACTATTCAAATATGATTTCTTATATAAACATTTTACTTTTTTTTAATATGAACGAGTTTGTACCTTTTCTTTAATGTCCTTATGGACTGAAAATAATCGATTTCTGTTACCAAACATACTTTTTGAGTGATAAAACAGTAGATCATAAGTATAATTAAAGTTCGATTATGACTCGCTAACTACCACTTTATTATGACAATCAGCTATGGATACACATACCTCACCAGGGATTGACCAATTTCAGCCCATAGAAACTTCAACTGGAAGTTATAAATACTTTCAAGTTATGTGTACATACTATTTGCACATCACCTTATTGTTGGACTCAGTTGTTGAGTGGTGGATAGGGCGGAACACAACATGGATGGACTTAGTTCAAATCCCTCGATGCATATCAACATGGCTGTAGATGTGTCCGTTTGACAAGTCTCAAGTAGGATGATGCAAATGACATGGTTTACACTTCATCTTGACGACTCAACTTTTATAACGTTTGATTCTTCTTTAATGTTCGGTTCCCTATACTATGTACTGATTAGTCTCACCTCACTGAAGTGTTATTTTCTATCACAGACTGATTGCAACTAGATGGCGATGGAAAGTCGGGAAGTACTGGACACTTATTTCATCCTACTATGGGACTCATCAGTAGTTTATCTACGACTCTATTGAGAGTCGAACTCGGTGCTTTCAGGTCTCGACGCACGTGCCTTTCTTTCGGACCACAAAGTAGGGGAGCAGCAGTGGACATATGTAATTACAGTTGGTTTGTGATATCACGTAACCATCATTCAGTCCACCTATAATCCTTTTCGATACTGATAAACTTTACTGATTACTGTTTCTGACTAAAACTGCTCGGCAAAATAAACAGAATTTTGTGACATTTTATTTAAGATGGAAATACTTTTTATCAGCTAGCAGACTATTATCTTACAGGATCCTGTGGATAGTGATTTTTACTTGATAAAATACTCCCCAAAATTTCGTGCTCATTACCTCAAATGTGACTGAACCTAGAGCATACAAGTTGTGTTTTACACCACTGAGTAACAGTGAATATTTACAGCGCCAACCGACATACATCATAGTTTTTCCTTTAGATTTTGGTCGTGACCAAACTTTTTCAACAGCCCTGTCTGAGGTAAGTTTTCAAGGTTTAAAGGTAAACCAGTATTCCTAATCTTATGAGTGGTGAGTCTACTATATTATCAAATAGTTTTACAATGAGTACCAATCTGATATCGAAATTCACGAATAGATATTTTGGAAAACTAACAAAATACACAAATTACGGCTTCTGAAGCGATCAGCACCGCTTTTAAAGTCATTACACAACCATGGTCAAGCTAGTATTAGTTGATAAACACCTGATCATTGCGATGGTCGGTAAAGGGTAAAAATAAGTCATATTTAATTGATCAAAACTACCTACAAATTAATCTTCAGTAGTAAGGGACTAACTTAAGGTCATTGCATTATAGAATTGTTTTAATAGGATTTAGTTACTGACAATTTATTATGATAAAGTAATAACTATTGAACATTGTCCTCTTTTGTAATAAATGATAAATCTGTATTTTTCGCCACAGACTAACGACAAATAAGCCGTTGTTCTATCCTACTGAAAGACTTGTCAATGCATATCTACGATATTATCAGAAGTTGAGCCTTGAGCATCCAAATTCAACTGAAAAGGGATAGTCTACAGACTACTTAGTTGGTACCCAGTGGATTACATTTTGAAAATCAATAGATCCGTAGTATTTTTCAAACATTATTCGATCCATTACCACTTGATGTGATTATCTACATTATTGAGGCTACCGAACAAGGGTTAAACACTGATTTTTGTCTATGTAAATTTTAAAACAAACAAGTTACTTTATTTTTATCCAATTATCAAACACATATTTCTTCCCTACTTATTAAGATGAATGAAGCTACTTATAAATAATAAGTAGCTTATATTTTAAATAAAATATTTCAGGAATGATGTGTGAAAGGGAATGATTCCATTCAATAAGATTTTAAAATGTGGTTTCAACAGTTGTACATTAACATTCGCACTGTACATTGCTATCAATATAGGCGACTTCTTGCGCAATCTTAGAGCTGACTAGGCGTTTCTGAAAAGCAATCTAGTTGAAGTACTTTTCGACCCCTGCCTTTACCATGAGTTGTGATGAGTTTGCTTATCGTGATGATCCAGTTGAGCCCTACTGTTCGGAACAACTGTTCCTTAAGGTTCCACCATGCCACGCAGGTTCACTGAAGAGCGCTGTGACTTAAAGCTGCAAACTTAAGGTGCTAAGGCGAAGTTGTACTAGTGACTGTACAGAGGTTTAACTATAGTGAGGTGTATCAGTCAAACAATCAACAAAGTTAGAGTGGAGTTAGATAAAGTTAGTTCAAAAAATGCACACCTAATCTTACTCCGAAGATTCTTTTCTTAGAGATGAGACCTTTCTTAGCAAAAAGATTATGCAACGAAGACAAGTTGTTGAAAGATCGCGTACGACCGTCCACAAACAGTTGTCTCATAGCCACCGCGGTCATACTCTTGGGTCTTAAAGATCACCAATAATCCAGTAACCTTATAAAATACTTTAAAAAGAAGAAACTTTACAAGAGGATTCCGCGATGTTACCCTTTTTTATAAAGGTTTATTAATATTGATTACGCAAAAATCTTCCATTAACACGCTTGTGTTGCATACTGTCAATATATTTTCAATGCATCATCAATTATATGTCATTTAATGCGCTTCTGCTGTCACCTTCTACACTCTCGTTACGTTCTTTTCTGACAGTACTAAAGAAACATCTGTGGATTATTCATAGTCCTGAATCTGGTCTCCTCCGTTAATATTGTGGTGTGCACCATAGAAAGTGTGATAGCAATATTGTTCACGTATCACTGGGTTAGTGTTTCTGTAAATCAAATTAATGTAAACTGTATTGTGGTGGTTAACTGAGAAGGCCAACCTTATGATTACTGTCTTCCTGCGTTTCTAAATAATTACATTTATACAGATTAACGAATTGTTTAATGCACTTATTTGTTCGCTATAAATATAACAATTATGTTTGTTCGGAGACTTCATATTCATGTAACGTTTTAGGCGTTTCCAGTAACATCTAGGTGGATGGTGAACCGAGTTATTAATGTGTCCATGTGCTTATATGCCGATATATGCAAACCCTTTCGAGTATCTTCACAGTTATTTGCATTTATCGCAAACTTAGTAAACTTCACTGTTTTTTTTCCTTAAAACAAGTATTTCGATGTAAACTTGGACAATACCCTGGATACAACTAAGTTTTGCTTACTGTATTAACAGATTAGATTCTAACAATCAAACCTTTACTCAATAATAAGTCAGAAAGTCAATGATAATGAGTAAAGAGGAAAATTTTATTGTTCTTAAGCAGGGCGAGAATTCACTAAGAAGTGATATTAGGTTTGAGAGACCTAATCCAATGAATCCGAAGACTGAATATCCAACGTTCCACATATTTAGGACTACTAGTGCTTCCTGACACAATGGCGCTTAAATATTTTAGAGCGAAATAGAGTTAGTCTTAATCACTGCTGCATCAACAAGGGCATGTAAACTGTGATCATTCTGATTTGGGTTGTTCATAGACTTATGCAATAGATATCTTCCTTTTTGGCTGTAGAACATACGAAATATCTATTCTAAATGTCTGCTTGACCGTCTAGTTAGTGTTGCTAGAGTTTACAAAACTGCTGGTCACCTTAGTATTTTAGACGTTGACCGCCAAACCTTCACTTTTGCACTAAAGTCATGTAGTAGGGGGGGAGGAAAGTCAATTCCATGTCACTATATAGAGCATCAGAGCATATTCAACCACATATATGGAGGCTAAATTAAAGCTGCTAATTGTTTACAAGCCATACGTCATTTTAATTCAATTACAGAAAATGAAAAAAACTTTCTGAGTGGTTAATTGTAGCAACCTTTAGATTATCAGCAAATGTAAATATCAAAGGAGCTGAACATTGATACCGTTGAGTATTGCTTGGTTCGATCGAGTTCCACTGTTAGCAGCAATTGGTTCTGAAACGATTGAGCGAACGTCCGTGCTACCGTTGGATTTAGTATTATTGAGAAGTACATTCGTAGTTATTTTGGATATTTATTTTATTATTCTAGACTATGTATATTTATGTATTCTTACGAAAAGAAGTTAAAGCAATTAATCCTTATCTGAAGAATTGTTGTTATTCCACTGGGTTGTAGGAATAATATTCGAGGTTGATTCACTATTAATTAGAAGCGCTTGGTAGGTAATAAAATCCCAGTAGTATTCTGAATTCCATTAACCTCTCAGTTGTAGCAAGCCAGTTGATCAATTCGATAATAAATAAACTTACACTTAGAAAACGGTTACAAATATCATGATTAAGAAGAATGATGCGGAGTAGACCAATCACATTACTTTATATCACTCCGGAGGTCATAGGTTCCTGTTAGGAAAATACAGAATCAAACTCGGATATCTGTGTGCTACCACTAAGAAAGGAATCTTTCTGGTTTAATAGAGGACTGGTGATAATAGATGTTCCAAGTTTCCCCAATAATAAATGGTCGTCACTAAGGTCAAATTAGTTGAAGATATCGAAATAAAGAGTAAAGGCATATAATTTATATAGTGGCTAGCAGTTAAGGAGTTCAATTAGTCTAACTTGATACCATACACTAGCGTATTCGGAAGAAACCATGTTGGTTGTATGTAATCCAGTTACGGCATAGATAAATATTAATCATATGGATTTGTAAAGTAACTTAGAAAAACTAATTCTCTTGGAAGTTAAATTTACATTATGGATGTACTGATTTCTTATGAGTGAGCTTGTTGATACATATTTTTAGTAATATTTGTTAAAACGTAAAAGCGATAACTCTGTAACCTTGACCATATTTGCCGCTCATTACGCTTGCTGTCGCTGCCGTCTGTTAAATATAGGTATTCGCCCTACTAATTGTTGTCACTAGGGTGCATGGTGTCATAATAAAGGATTAGTACCCGTTTTCTATTGAAGTGCTCATAGTGACATATCCTATATTTCATTGGTCTGTTGCTTTGGATATTTTCGTTTCTTGTTAAACCCGTATAGTCTGATTCTGCTCGAGGTACCACATCCACTGTTTCTTCAATGTGGCTAGACCTGTGGAATATTGCCTACTTATTAAAAGTTCCAGTTCTTATCAATAAATTCAGTTAATATAAACTCTACTCTGTTTGGTGCATTAACGATAACTGTGATACTCGTATATATTCAGTCAATAACAGATGGAAGTGATCTTAGGATCAGAGGTGAAAAATCTACGAGTAAAAAAGAAACAAAATAATCATAAGCAAAAGATCAGCAAAATCATCTGATTTGGCGCTCGAGTGCATCGAGCAAATTTTACAGTAAAGCTACTTAAAGTAAAATATAGAGTCTGATCAGGAAATAGTAATCGGTAATCACCCTAAACATCCTTACATTGATTGTGAATTAGCGTAAAATGATGAAAAGTCTATGTGTCGCACTAACGTACATTGTGTCATCAAGTAATAAATTATTTTTTATTAGGCAATGGCCAACTGAAATATGGAACAAAGTGTTGTAAAACGAAATGCAAGGACGGTAGGTTGAGAAATGCTATCAAAAGACCTTACTTCTTCTGGTCCAAACTAACAAAAAAGGAAAATGCAACACCCAGCAAGCATTGTCTAGCCATGTAGAGATACTCCGATTTGTGTCTCCTATTACCTCTCTCTCATAAAGGAATTTCCTTTTTATGTATCTTACTTTTAGTAAATTCCAGAGGGAATTTCATTCTGTTGGTAACAACCACGCCCAGAACTCAATCTAGCACCATTCATTATTAACGTATGTTATTCTTATCTGACAAAACGATAAAATCATTATAATTTGCAGGAAGAAACTTATTGAAGAATTCACAGATACAAAAAAGACAAATAGAGTTATGAATAAATGGACACTCAGTAGGACTGTGTTCCACCACTCGTAATGTCAGCTGCACGTGAATCTAAAACAGCAAATGGTACCGTATTTGGTCTTAGCTATTAATGAACGCCATGCATTATGCGCTCATCCAAATGGAATAGATGGCGGAACTAAAATTTTAAGGCGAACTCGAGAAAACCAATACAAACAAAGATTCCGATTTTAAGGTCGCACGCATATCCGAATCTAAAATGCTTACACCGGATTGATTGGTTGTAACTTCTAATGAGGACAGTGTTACTAGTAGTCTACAAGCTCTTGGACTGCTTCGCACAAAGTTTACTTTCGTTCCCGAACTAAATACGATTGTTGTGCGACAAGTTGATACTCGTTTTGGAGTTGTTCTACGTTGTAGTAGCTAGTGGCAAAATAATCAGTCGGAATGAGAATCTTCCTTCGTGGCAATAGAATAAAAATGTGGCAAATATCTATTCAAGATGTTTTGTCGAATGATGTAGCTAGCGTTTGCCCTGTCGTCAAAAATTATAAATGTAGGCAAGATCTTAGGAGCGTAGTCGTATCATCACTGCCAAGATGTAGGCTCAAAAATGTTGTTAAAACTACAACTGTCTTAAGGATGCATCTGTAAAAATAGCCGTAAAGAAGAGTAAAAAAACGACAGAAAGTGCATGAGGATAGGGGTGATACGTGATTTCTAATCCCTTTAATTCTAGATTTAGGTTTCTGGTATTTGTGGTGCAACTTCCGATAGAGAACATTTTTAAAATGCTCTGAACAACATTGATCTTAGTTATCCAGACGTATGTTCTTTCTGGAACAACTATACATATACAAGTGTAAGACATTTCTTGAACCCGGCTATGAGGGAGCCACCTGCAAAATATTGAAGCATATTGATCTTGTATGACGGCGTTCATAAGACTTTATCACGGTTCCATAAATAGTATGATAAAGTACCTAACGGATAAGTTTCAATAAAGGGTATATTCTGGCATATAAATGAATAAATTGATTTTTAAACTTTGTAAATTTATTGAGCGTGTTAAAATACTGTCCCCCATAACTTTTACCATTTGTTTAGCGGTCTTACAAAACGTAACCATTTGCCTCAAAACTGTTTTCTGAGTGGCTGGAAAGGTTTACGAGTTCGCCAGCAAAGTTAAGTTACACCTTTCCACAAATAAATTAGCACGAAATTTTGCGCGAGCATTTTAGCGTTCGATTAAATAAGAGTACCTTTCTGGGTTCAGTGAAATTGAATATTCCCAAAGATCTGTAAAACTGGTATTGGAGACCAGTAATGATGCACAATTAGAAGCAGGATAATCTACCATCTACTAGGGAGGGGTATATCGTAAGCATCTGTTTACAGTTCCCTTATATTGTTGCTTAATGCACAAGCAAAACGTTCTGTTAGGACATGGACGGCAAAATTAATGAATCAGTATAAACTGATCAAAAGACAAATCCATATGCAACAGTCAATTTGCATTTTCATTATTTTATATTCTTATTTACCATTGTAGGTTTAAGCACTCTATTGTAACCTTGATCTGGGAGTCAGAAGGCGTTTATTTCAAAGAGTTATGATGCCTCATAGTGACGGATGAGTTTCTTTGAAAGCCAAGAGGCTGATGCACTTTCTGAAAACCAGAGCAGCAATTAATATGGAAACATGGAATTTTCGCATGGTGTGGGAGGTAGGGATAAGCACTCAAATAACTAAAGAAAAAAAGACAACCTGGAGTTTTGCCAGAAGATGGGGAAAATATTACATAGGAAAGCCGGAGTGGGATTAAGGAAGCAACATCCTCAGTATATATGAAGGTTTTGGGCCAAAAGAGCACCACAATAAGAATGGATCTCTGTTAGTACTCAGGATAAGATCTAAGAGAGGAGGAGCAAAAAGACAGCAAACAAAAACAGCCTAACAAAAAATTAAAAAGTCTAAGGCACAGGCCAAACACACAGAAACCAATGAGCAAGTGAACATCAGAATTAGATAGGACAAACAGAAGGGTGTGGATGAAATAAAGAATGGCAGCAAACACAGCCACAAGAGAAAGGAACATTAGACACGACAAATTAATTAGGTGAAAAAAATAAATCTAAACAAGCAATCAAGGGAAAAACTAGCAAACCAATCACTAAGACTCGAGAACAGCGCAATAAGTAGGTAGAACACTTCGAATAACTCATGAATGATCACCGTCAAGCAGAATTTATACAATGGAATACATTTCAAAATCATGTGTGGTGAGCAGCTCACGGATTCACTCGTAGTGTAAATAAATGTCAGACAAAACTGATTACTCTCTTCTTTTTAGTTTTTTCGCTGCTTGCTGACCGATTTTATAAAAAACTTTATAAAACCTTAGAAGAAGCATGGAATAGAGTAGACAAATTAGATGAAACTAGACTTCTCAAATGACTAAGCTCTTATATCCCACACACAACAACAATTGCAGGTGAATACATACGGTAGGCATCAACATACGCAAGAGAAAAATAGGACTCCTAGGTGTAAAAAACAAGCAGTAAAATAAATAGTTAAAGAAAAACTAATTAGCTGAAATTACCAGGAGGGTGCGGTGATCTCGTAGCCAGCCTATTATAGAAAGAAATCAATAACCTAAAACCGAATCTGAGACACTTAGGAGGTAAACGCAAGTAAATCAGTCACTTTTTAATAGATCATCGTACAGATATTAGATATTGGATTTAAAACTAATCTCGTCCAGGCGGAGTATTTGGTCTCAGGGTCGGCCTACTTTGTGGATTGTCTTCAGTTTCAGTAACTGATATCCATCTTGCATGTTCTGCTGCCGTAACAGCTTAGTTACTCGTAAAATATACTTCAAATTTTCTTAAGCTACATGCGAAAATAGTTTGTGTGCCAGTTTTGCCTTAAAAAATATTTGAAATCAAAGTGAACTAAACCTAACGAATTTACAGTTGCCAACCTTCAGTCAAATTCCGTTATCTTTGGCAATAGCTTCAATGTAATTGTTATAATAGTTGTTTGAGTTATTTTTGAAGGAGTCATTTAGAGTGTAAATATCATCCATATGCAGTCCTTATTGAAGACTCCCATGCTGGGGATATGGTTTGCTCAATGTGCGGTTTAGTTGTTGCTGACAGGTATGTTGTTTTGTAGAAAATAGCAGTATTTACGTCACAGAGTAATTGACGTTGGATCTGAATGGCGTACTTTCTCTAATGATGCGAACGCGAAAGATATGTGTCGAGTAGGTGCTGGTGAGAACTTCTTATTGGATGGAGGTGACCTTTCAACTATGATTAGCGGTCCATCGCTGTCTGACTCGCGACAACTTGATGAGAATGGCAAACCAATGTATCGCAACCGCCGCAATATATCTGCACCTGATAGGGTTCTTTTGGGTGCGTTTAGAGAAATTAGTCAAATGGGTGAACATCTAAATCTTCCCAAAAGCATATCGGTTAGTTTCAGCCTTCGTTTCCCAAAACGTTTGCAATATATTTCGAATTTCCGTTGGCCTTTTTATATTGAAGTAATATATACCTAGACAATTTCTATATTACGATACTATATAGAATACTAAGTTTTATTCACTTATATCTGAACCGTTTCCTAAATATACACGACTATGAAGCCAAATAAATAAATAATAATCCACATCCGCTACCTATTAACACAAATTCTTTATTGAAGTACCCAATATTCCCTGTTGATTTGTCCAGCAGAACTTTAGGAGTCTAGCAAAACTTAAAGCCATATAAAATGTTGAGTCTTTCTATTTTTCAACAAAATATGAAGTGGAGGTCCTGGAATTAGGAATTGTCAAAATAAAAATGATCACTTAGCAGACAGTTTACTGGTAATAAGATGTTTCGTGTTGTTAATTCATTCATATTTTTTCTCTAAATTTTAGGACCATGCCAACTTGTTGTTTAAACAAGTTCATGAAACTAAAAATCTACGTGGTCGCAGCAATGACGCTGTCTCAACTGCTTGTCTCTACATGGCCTGTCGTCAAGAGGGTGTCCCGCGGACTTTCAAAGGTAATAACTTTTCAACTAGATGTTCATGCTTTGGTAAATAGCTATATTCAACTGAATGTTTGACAAAATATAGAGATAAGGTGGGAGGATTTTACTGTCTGCACTTACCTTACTGGTTGTACGTTTGATTCATACCTCATAAAAGCTATTTATTACTGGACATTCTACATCACTAATCGGACGAAAAATATGACTTATTTGCTAAATAGCATTTTAATACCCACATTGCTTAGACGCATAATTCAACCGTAATATCGTAGTCAGTCTTAATATTCTAATCAGTGACGCGTTGTACTTATGGATGCTCAACTATCATACATAAGATTGTGAATCTATATGTTAATTCCCTTACGTTCATTTACGATATCAACCATCTATGTCTATCTAAATATATTATGTGCTGTAATGTATTCCTTTGAAATCAATCTATATATTGTGTATTTGAAATTAAATGACTTCAAATATTTTTACTATTAACTGGTTAGATTGATTGGTTGATAGTTAGACACCACCTATCTATTCCGATACTTAAAACAAGACTAACAATGGTATTTTTAGAGTTGAGTTTAGAAAACGGACATTAAACAATGTCCTCTTGTGGCGAGGACTAGTTGTACCGTCACTGTTCCATTTATGTAGACGTAAGACGTATTAACATTGATATCCATACAGTATATCCCGTTGAAATAGTCCGATAATCTCTCATCCTTGTACAAGTCGACGTTAGCTAGCATAAGAGGTTTCTCCCGTACCAGTAATATTAGGATCCCGTCTTCTCCTCCAGTCCCTCTATGGATGTAAGAAAATGTTTAGAGCAAGGTGGCTGTCTTGTATTAGCTGCCTTTTATAGGTAGTAAGAGTTCTAACGATAGATATTTGACAAGTATTTCAGAGTTTATGGTACTCAGTTTTAAAGGTACCATGCCTGGTGTCCGACATCAGTCACTCAGTCAGTTACAACTTAGAACTTGGTACATGCGTACTTTAGTTCAAGTTACCATGCCTCAATTAGAAGATAGAGATTAAATTGTCTGACCAAATCCCAGAGTAGTGGAGGTAGTAACAGAGTCAGTGTTAATGGAACGGATTAGATATCGAAGATAAGATTTAGTAAAATGTGATTCAGTAAAAAGAAAGTTATGATAAGTTCAGAAACTTAGAATTTGGAGGAAGACAAGGAGTGGATAAACCTGCTCCATTGCCAACGATTTTGTGCCGCATCACCTAAAGTCTCTAACCATTCGTTACGATTATCACGCTGACCCCAGCCAGCTAGTCCTCACCTATTAACATGGCGAATAAGTAATATTGGTAATAGGCAGAGAGTACTAGCAAAACATAGCAAATCAGTTGAAGAGGTCGTAGACCTTCATCGACTGAGATGATTGAGACACGTGTTGCGTATATCTGACCATCGTCCGCCTCATCACATGCTTGTTGAAGTAGAAGTAGGATGGGAGAAAGGTAGGGGCGAATATATTTTCGAGTGACTAAGGATCTTCCTTTGGTATTTATTAATAAATCTTTATTACAAGATATACAGGTAGATGATTTCGATTTTTTGGGTGACCTAGCTCTTTTATCCCACACGCAACAACAATTGCAGGTGAAGACAGACAGTAGGCCTCAACATACACAAGAGAAAAACAGGACTCCTAGGTGTAAACAACAAGTACCAACCTAATTACACTTGATGGAGAAGCTCTGGAAGATGTGGGAACTTTTACAAACCTGAGCAGCACCATCGATAAGCAAGGGGGATCTGATGCAGATGTGAAGACACCGATCGGAAAGACACGAGCAGCATTTTTACAATCGCAAAGCATCTGCAACTCAAAACAGCTGTCAGCTAACACCAGGGTCAGAATTTTCAATACAAACATCAAGAGAGTTCTATTGTTCGAAGCTGAAACTTGGATTACTACGAAAAGTACCATTCAAAAGATACAGATATTTATAAGCAGTTGTTTACGCAAGATGCTTCGGATCAGTTGGCCAGACACTACCATCAACAACAACCTACTGTAGCAGAGAACAAACCAACTAAATTTCAGCTGAGGAAGAAATTAGGAAACGGCGCTGGAGGTGGATGGGACATAAATTGAGGAGATTATCAAACTGCGTCACAAGTTAAGAACTTACTTGGAACCCTCGAGGCTAACAGAAAAGTGGAGGACCAAAGAGCATACTGGGCCGAGAATTAAAAGCAGACACAAAAATAATGAATAACACTTGGAAAGGAGAGCCGAGTACAGAGTTAGATGAAGAATCCTGACCGGCAGCCTATGCGGCACGTGGAGTAACAGGAGGTGATTAGTTAAAAATATTTATCTTTCTGAGTGTCGGGGGTTGAATGGAAAAAGCTGTGCTGTGTAGCGTATCAACAAGTATGGCTTCAGCGAATGTCACGTCAGTAGCGTCATTACAAAAATATGCTGGATACTAGTAAAGAAACATTAATGTTATCATACTACGAGTAGTTTTTGGTTAGATTTGTAGTAATAAACTAGTGGGTTGAAATTTCATACTAATTGTTTAGGCTTGTTAGATGTTCCGTTTTTAGGTGATTTTCCTTTCAGATTAATACATCTATTGACCTATAAACCGGGACGTTCATTTATTATTTTAACTAGTCTATCAATAAAAACCACTCGTACTTTTTGTTGATTTCAGAAGTATGTGCTGTTTCACGAGTTTCGAAGAAAGAAATAGGGAAAGTTTTTAAGAAGATTTTGAAAATACTTGAAACTAATGTACAATCGGTTACAGTTGAAGACTTTATGTCCAGATTCTGTGGTAATCTGAATTTGAACATAACTGTTCAAAGAGTTGCCAACGTGGTTGCTAGAAGGGCTCTTAACCTGAATTTAGTTGCTGGTCGTAGTCCAGTTTCGGTAGCAGCAGCAGCTATTTACATGGCAGCCTATGCGCTGGGTTATCGTAAAGAAAAACGAGGTAATTATCATCTGATTTTTTAACTACTCAAAAATAATCATCAGGTTCATAATTTTGTATCTTTTCAACAGAAATAAATAAGCATTTGCATTTACACAAAGTACTATTTACATACATATCATTACCAAGGTTAACTTTGATAATTTCAAATAAATTGAGCATTGGATAAATTGTTTATAATAAGTGATATATATTTGTAAAATTCCAATGAGTAGAAATTAAAATTTCTGACGTTTCGCGGCTTAGTGCAAGTCGCTTCTTCAGAGAAATGAATAGCCGAATTTAATTAACACAAGAATTATTCTTGTGTTAATTAAATTCGGCTATTCATTTCTCTGAAGAAGCGACTTGCACTAAGCCGCGAAACGTCAGAAATTTTAATTTCTACTCATTGGAATTTTACAAATATATATCACTTATTTTACTATTTACATAGTTTAGATTTTAAACAAAACGAGGGAAATGTTATTGCTTTCGGTGTTTGATCACTAGTGTGTTATTTTGTTTGTTTAACCAAGAGGATCTCTACTTTATAAACTTGCATTGTGATTTTTTTAGTTTGTCAGACAAATCCCAAGTGTATATTTGATTAACCATTGTGAATTCATCAGTTTTACAGCCAACTTTGGCACTTGATTACTAATATAATCACAAACATAATTGGGTTTTCGGTGGTGGCAATGACAAATAGGATAATTTAGTTAATTTGGATCAGAGGGATATGATAGATTTGTTAAAAATATTGCAATTAGTAATAGACGTTATTCATTTGAATGAAGAAACCAAATGTAATTCTCTGTTATATGTTTAGTAAAATTCGTTAAAGTAGTGAGCATGAAACAAAACTTACATTCCTAGACAATATCATTTGTTAATCACTCCAATAGGAGGCCTTATGATAATGTCTCATAGTGCCCACGAAAACATGCAGTTCTAACCCGGTTATGATATTTGCTTCTCAATAACTAGTTGTTTCACCTCGTCTATTAATAGAGGTTTATGTATTCGGCTTTGAGTCACATTTTTATGTTGGCTAATGAAACTTGTTCGCGAGACTAACACGTGACTTGATGTTCTAGTGGTGAATGCTCTAACCAGTAAACAAACTTCTAACAAATGCGTTACACTTGAAATCATCCATTTATGAGGTACCTAGTATTTTAAAGCATTTTTCCATTTTAATCTACGGAGCGGTTTGGTCCAACATCCCCCCCCCCAGTGGTATGTCTATGCTCTCAAAATATGTCTGATTCTGTTAAAGTTTCTGTATTATGTACGTTATCAAGGTGAAGTTGTTCATGCACACTGGACTTGCCGTTTGATAATCTAGTTAATTTTTAATCATAAAATATCGACGACCGACATCCGAATTAAGTTGATAACTAGTGAGAGACTACTGACTTCATAAAATATCCGAAATTGTGTGAATTAACACAGGCCATGTTAATAGCCTAAACATGGCTAATGTTTGATCTTTCCATGGTAAATTAAAGGATGCCGAGAAAACAAAGCGTATTAAACTAGCTCTCATGTATGTAACCAAAAAGGAATCTCATTGATACTTTTGTTTGGTATCTAACTACTATTTTGATATTTGTTTAAGCATCACAGTAAGTAGCTGGCCAGTTCCTTATTTTGAGAAATTAAGTTACAATTGTTCAGCTTTATGAACAAATAATACAAGTATCAATATGCATATTTATTTGTTTTCGGTGTTTCATCTAAGTTGCTTTGTCGGTAATGGAACTCAAAACATTTGTGAACGCTAAATTACATTTAATGAGTAATTTTCCTTTGTAGAAATTGGTGATGTAGCAGGGTGTGCCGAGGCTACCATCACATGTACTTATCGTGCAATGCATTTAAGAGCCAATGAACTGTTTCCTGAAGATGTTAAATTAGCTATCAGACCAGAAGAATTACCACTGTGATCTTGTTTATTTTTCTTGTTTTTTGAATATACGACTATGAAAATGTTCACTTTGTTTCTATTAAATCAAATTTATCAATTTCTGTACTAAGTTATGATACAGTAAATGGAATATGTTGAAAGTAGTTCATGTTTATTTATAATATGAAAGGATATATGTAGCTAGCTGTTCCTAATATTGAGCTCTAACAGTGTGCATTACATTAAAATACTACTTAGATCAAGCAACATGATAACCAATTATCTATTACTTTGCGAATGTTAGCTTCTAAGGTTAGGACTCAATGTAGTTGCATCATTTTCACCAATCAAATGACAATGGTCCAGGTATGACAAAATTCGTCATAACTGTGCATATTCCATGTGAAATATTATGCCCCTGCCCTGAAAACCACATCACAACCCTATGTAGTGACATCCGAGTTTTTAGGACTATATACCTAAGTCGAATTCAGTAGTTGAATCACATCCAGGTCTCAAATATGTCAATGATGCATCATAATCAACTATATCTGTTGAGCTGAAATCTAATCACAATTAGTACGTCGGGTTTATAGCACCCAATGAGATAGGCTTCACTCCTAATTGACTCTGTGAAGAAAAAGTAATAACAATCTGAAAAAAATTACTTTATTTCACACCAGGATGTACATGCACTTATCAAGATTGTCAAGTAACAAAAGTGTTTCTGAAAAAGATTCTGTTAACTCGAAGATATCAAATTACGCGTAACATGAAATAAGTACTCTATTTAGTCGTAAAATTAACTTTAAAAAAGCATAGAATAAATCGTTTAACAAACTATATACAATGCATATAAAGCTTACACAAAATAAACGCATACACTGAAAATGCTGTCTTGTTTGGTTATCCAATTCATTAATGGTTACATTTTCACAGAGCAATAGAAAAGCATGAGACAATGAATTAAGGGAAGATAAAAACGACATATAGATGTATCTTTGTTATCTATCTATTACATTTTCAAACACCTTGTCTGTTCAGTTTGTCAAATCCTCACCCGATATAACATATCTGCACAGCATTATATACGCCCATAGAACACTGAACAAACACAATGATAATCCGTTGGCTATAATCGAACAATTCACAATTTTGGCCATTTCGAATTGTCCCGTTTTGTGAAGTAGATGATCCATCAATTAATCCTTTTAGTACGATATGCTCATCAATTAGCACATCGTTTTTGACTGTTAAGAATTAAAATGAATTGAAAAGTTGGATATTGTGCTGTCAGCAAGCATTTAATAATAATAACAATAATACATGGTAAATTTTGCTGGTTGGCGTACCATTTACTACTACGCAGTATGCCGTGTGAATCATTGAAAAGATTATCTTCAAAGTTGAGTTACGCTACTCACGCTGCTGAGAAACACAAAATGGACTCCTTTTTATCATTAACAAAAGGAATGGTGTATATGAAATAGCTACTTCTGGTAACCATTAATTTTCTAAGGACATGCTTTTTCATAGCTTTAGATACCTGGCATGATGCAATAAATTCGAAAAGCTCAGCAATATGCTGGATATCTCGCTCAAAATAAATTCGCAATTTTCTAGTAATAATATCTAGACTCTGACTATCAATATATTGCTTAGCTTTTCAGACTTCTTGTGCCGAGAATATCTGGAACCTAGTTCGAGTGAATCCAAATTTTATCTAAATTACTTTGCAGTATGAAAGCGTTATTTTTAACATGACTAGTAAAAAAGTAAGATTGATAATCAGATTGTAACTTTAACAGGCCCGTGAATGAACTACAAGATTAATATTGGGGAATAATTGTCATTTTAAGCCTCGAAACTCTGTTTTTTATTGACTATGACAGACAAGGTCGTTTCCATTTAATTTATCAGTTTAAAATTACATTTTACATAAGGTCGTAAACTTAAGTAAATCTACGAGCATTCACAATCCAACACAGTACTCGAATTCAAGTGCCAGAGCTGAGGCAATCATTATGTACATTTTTAACAAGTATAATGTAACAATTCAAAGAATTAGTGCCATGAGTCGATATGGTTATTCTCTTCATCAAATACGCAAAATAGTATGAGAATGAATAATTATCTACCTATGTGTTCCGAAAACGACATCCGCATCTGGTGCTCCTTTTGGGTGATTATACTTTATCCAACGGTCTCGATTCACATTGACAGGAAATTGATGAGCTAGAACAGCATCTGGACCACCGTAGTGACCTGAAAAAAACCATCCATTACAGACTTATATACTAATATGATGTTTTAGATCCAGAAACCGAACATTTAATTGTAAAGACTAAGGTTATCCGTAATGTTTTCATCGTTAAAATGTTCTGTAAGCAGGATTTCTGGTAATTTTATGCTCCTTCAATAGGTCAGTGGTGTCTATTATGATGTAAATTCTGACTAGAGATTCTATGACAGTCTGCTATTAAACAGAAATGGGCATACCGGAAGCGAAACACAAACATAATGAACGTTAGTTATTCATTCATTCATATACAACGTAGAATCCGACGCGTATACACATGGGTCCAAGTTGACATATCACAATAGCATGACGAAATCAAAATCACGAGATTAACAAAACAGTACAATTTAACAGGAAAGGACGAAAGTATTGACAAATAATGGAACTTAGGATACAATAGAACATGAGTGAATACAGTTACGTGACTGTGACTGATTTTGAGCCATGTCACCCAGAGTCTTCAAACACTGATCATAACTGTCACGCGGACCCAACCAGGTAGCCTGCACCTACCAATATGGTTTGGATTAGCAGTCAAAGACTTCACAGATTGATGTATTGTTGTTAGTTTAACCGCCCCTACCTTCCACTCTACTTCTACCCCAACAAGCATAATGCGATGAGGTAGATGGTGGTCAGATATGTGTAACATATGTCCCAACCATCTTTGTCGATTAAGGTTGACGACCTCTTCGACTAATTTACCATGATTTCCTAGTACTCTGTGTTTAACATCAATATTACTTATTCGTTCATTCCATTATATACGGACGATACTATAAGGATTTCTATTATCAAAGATCTGGAGTCCACGCATGCATATTTTCTATTTTCATGGTCCATTTTCCACACCTCTATGTAAAAACAGAGCGTATAGCTGCGTAGTACACTTGAGTTTTGTTGGAAGCCGTATATCTCGCCTACGTCACAAATGACGTAAGTTGGCAAAATCTGAGTGAATTTTCTGGAACCAGGCTGATATTTTGTCGGACACTGATCCACCAAGGATGATAGGATTTCGAGACAAATGAAGTGGTCACAGCGCTTACCTACTACTTCACTAATGTTGTAGACGGTGATACAGATCAGCTCTGGAGTAGTATTTTGTATTTAGAAGGAAAGAAACGAGTCACGAATATGCTTGCCTCATTACAGTGCTCAAGGAACTGCGTATTTTCAGCGTCTTCACTGAATAGGACCTTATCGTCCACGTATTCTAAGCCGACGAGTGGGTTTTCTAGAAGTAGATTACTTCCCGAGGAGTTAATCGGAGAAAATGTGACTACAAATGTGACGACAATTCTTGTGACCATTCGTAGTAAGCTCTAACCCGACCAGTGGTGTTCGAATAGAGAACCTTTATGAGGTTTATGTACTTTTCAGGTATATCTCTTAGTGACAAACACTGCCAAAGTGTCTCTAGACCTATCGGGTCAAATGCAGCTTTCAAGTCAAAGAATGCAACTATTTTTAGATAATGGTAGCTACGCCTATGCTCTAAGATCTGACGAGAAGTAAAAATGAATCGTCCATGTCTCAAACCAGCTGTTTTCCCGAGTTTACTGTTTCATAGCTTCAGACAAACGTACAACGATTACAAAGGCTAGTATCTTAGTATCTTTACAGTAAACTGGGACGATCAGCGATCGGGACCAGTAGGATGGGATTACGTCCAGGTCCCAGATTTCAGATAATAATATCAGTCGACTTGCATACAAAAACAGGACCGTGGTCCTTAAGGATATCTGGGGTCAATCTTTTAGGACCTATTGCATTCCCTACAATCAAATTATAGCCCTCTCCACTTCAATAAGAGTTGGGAGATACGTGTCAGTTTCCCATTCAGGTAGTTTAGGAATGGTTGGAAACGGGAGGGTAGTTGCAGACCAGTTGAACTGTCTATGAAACTGTTCAGCCTATCGCTTTAACCCACTACACTGAAAGTAAATCATGGACCCATCCTTTTCCAAAATAGTCTTATTAACGGCCGACGTCCTAATACCAGTCACCTTGATCAGTCAGAGCAGTTGTCTGGTACTACCTACTGATACAGCCGTTTACATCGCTTTTGCTTTGCTATCCACAACTGCTCACAATCCTGGAGCAGACGTTTTGCTAGTCTGCATTTGAGTAGCCGCTCCTCATCATTCTCCAAGCCTCCATCAATCCAGTAAAGGGTTTCAGAAATTCATTGATCTTTCCTAACCTATTTATTTAAGTTAAAAACAGATATCGCTGCTGCATTTACAGATGCCTTAAAACTGTCCCAAACTTTTTCCAGATGAACCTTCTGAACATGACCGACTAAGTGTCTATCTAACTCTACTCTGAATGCATTCTGAGCTTTTTCATTCACGCAGTGGCGACTGAGGGGTTTTTAAGCTGTGATAATTTTGCGTCCAATAAAATTCATAGAATGCGTGCTCCAACTACGTTATGGTCAGAGTCCAAAGAAGTACTGAAAACTGAGTCCCAGTTTTGTATAAAGCCTCTTCAAAGGGCTGATCCCAAAAACAGAGAGAGGTATGAGGGTGGTTATCACTTCTGAATTACCCCGCATCATGGGAGGATTCTTCTTGACGTACCTGAAAGGCGAAGTGGGTTAGAGTTGGTCTTAAAGACCTAGGGGGCGTGATCGCAGAGCCCAAGAAACAACTGCTTGAGGCCGATCACAAACAGCCTTTTCGAGAGATTTTTGTTGTAGCTCCGCAATTGTTAAGGCCTTACTGCTGGAGACCGAAATTCGTAGAGTAAAATGAGGTGTACATTTTCAAAATCGACCTTTTCTAACCCTACCCTTCTTGTGTGGGAATGTAGCAACTCTGTCATGCTAGTTGACTAAGGAAAATACCTGCGGTTACACCTCTACAGTCGCCAGTGTGATATCGCCCTCGAACATTTGCTGATTTACCGCTCTTCAACCGACCTATCTGGCATGGTAGGACCTTAAGAAATGAATGTTCTTCCAGTATAGCCCAACTGGATAATCACGATAGGCAAGCCCGACAACCACATGAAGGTAACGGCAACGGTTGGGAATGAACGTTAATGCTTGGAATCACTAATGAGTTTTACTGTAATAAGAAGCACCTAAATCTATTATTTAAATGGAAAAATGACCAAAAGGATTGAGCAAAACACAGAAAATGCTGCAGATAGATATGCTGTTAAGTTGAGTCACGAGTGTCTAAATTTTTGTCGAAATGAATTCCCATTTTGTTTCAATTACTTGACAACATGTCATATAACGGAAGCCCAGAAAGCCTCAGATAAAAACTAAGTTTCAATAACTACTGAACAACCAAAAACTAGCGAAGAGAACAATTTTAGTTGACATTGAACTCACCCCACTCCATTTCTTCTTCCTTCTGAGCTTCATGCATTTCAAGTACAAGTTGCTTCATTCTGGCTTTTTCTTCTTTCTCAGCAGCTGCAACTTTAATATAACGAGCTGCAAATTGAACTGATTCAGGAACTGCCAACGGGACTAAATGAGGCTTATTTCCACGACGTGAAATTAATGTGAACGGGACAGTGTTCTAAAATGATAAATGAGAAGGTTGACTAGTTCCACAAACAAGCTTTAAAGACGTAAATATTCAAAAAGGAAAGTCATAAATACAAAGACATATATGATAGCGCGTACACAGCAAATTAAAATTCGACAAACTTTTTATTGTAGCACATCACGTGTGGCTCCCCCCCTCTCCTACGTAAATTTAGGTAATGGTTATCTAGGCATAAATTTTATGTAAGTGGTTTGCACAGAATTCTGGAAACATAGATATATGAATGATACCGGCCCGTGACCAAGTAATTCAAATATTAAAATTTAGGCATTCTTAAATTAATACAATCGGGTGGCTTAGCAAAATGTTGAACATCCAAAGTCAAAGAATAGTAAGCCTTATAGGAATTTTAGATAACGCAAATTCGTACCAAACTCCACGACGATTATCAATGATCGATTAAGTAGCTGTTAGTTATGCACACAACTAAACTGGCCAACGATATTTAACTAAACACCAATCACTGGGACTCAGTTTCAGCTTAGTATGAACTGCCCGTGTTTAACAGCAAGTTAAAAAATTGTTTTCGTTATATAGACATGACTCTTAATAATGATTAATTCTGATGAATTTCAAAGAACTCATGTATTTCTGTTTTTTTCTTAAGTGACTATTAACGGTGCTACTGTAAAAACAAATAGTGTACGTCAGGTTTCAATATATTGGCTACAGTGAAGCCCATTCTCCAAATCAGTAGTTTTGAGGAAATTGCTTGAAACGTTAGCTGTAGGCAAAGTAAATATTACAGTTGCTGTATATTAGGAAAATAAGAAGTAAGCAGAACAGAAAAATTTAAGCGTGAACAATTCACAATCTGAATTTGATAGTCTGTGAGTACAAAGAGGAAGAGGAAGACTGAGACAAGATATTATCTATGCACAGTATCCAGAATTCATGCCATTCAATCATTTGTAAAGGTCGTGCACGCAAAGGTAGTCAACAGCATACAGTTGCCAGTTGTCCGCCTCAAGGACATTACTATTGAATCTGCTCATAAGGTATAAATGGTAATCTCAAAAGTGAATGGTCCAAAAGACATTGTGGAATAAAAAACGGATGGAAGTGTGGTTTATGTAAAATTGTATAATACAAAGGATTATGCTTCCTCTCACTTCAAAATTGTGTTGAAAACAGATTACTCGCTCACATGTCGATGGGTTACTATAAAGCGTTTTATGTCATTCGGTTTGTATGCCTTTTGTTTTAGCTACCTTCATAAAAATTAAGGTAAATAAAACTCAGAATACGCAAAAAAAATTTATGCAAAATGTAATTTCATGTATCATGTATGCAACATCGCGTACCTGATTATTTTCGTCGCTCACAACAGATGATGAATCAGGATTATTAGCTTTTTCATTGTCTGAATTAGATTTTGTCGACAAAGAGTGGATAGCAGACTTGTTATGATCAATCGCTTGTTGGTTTGATTTACCTACTAACGGACTACCAGTCTCTTTTATTAGGGTACGGTTTTTTGCTGCTGCCAGTTGTAGTATATCTGGAGCAGGGAGAGTAACTACAGTGGTAGCACGAGCAGACACAGGATTTGTATCGGCATTAACATTGATAGTGCTGGTTACACTAGCGGTTATGCCACTACCACCTGGTGTAGTAGATGATAATAATGCCTCAGCAATCATTTTGTCTAAAGCTTCACAAAATGCGGCATCCTCAGGACAATCAATAAACCGTGGTCTCATTTCGTGATTCTGATCATTACCCTGTTCTTCTTCAACTTTCTTTTCTTCTGTTTTCTGCAATAAATTTTAAAAAACTGTCCGATCATCAAAGAACAATATTTAGCAAGAAGTTCTATAAATGTATCTTGAAAATAGTTATCTTTTATTATCATTATTACCAATTCGCTAATTAGGCAGAGAAAAGTGTGTATTATCTTCGAATCACAGTAGGTGTGTGAGTGCTATTGATACTGTCGAGTTGTCCAAAGATAAATAAGTGAAGCAGGATTCAAAACTGCGACTTAGTGACTGAAAGTCGAACGCGTTAACTACTGATCTACCACTCCACAAGTATGACAGACAACACCATTCAACACTGTATATTTACTAACAAACAATCGAGAAAAATGGCAAGACAGAATAAAGTAGTCATTACTTATTTATAATTATTGACATAAGGGTCTTAAACGTGGAGTAATCGAAAAGTTCTCCACTTACCAAACCATTCACCAATGTGGAATCAATATCCTCTGGAGATTGTTGGCTATCAACACGAACACGTCGACGACTACCATCCGGCTCAACTATATCAGTAGACCGGCGGCGTTGAGATAGATGACATTCATCACCTGGTGGTTCTTCATCAGCTTCATCTTCATCATCGTCATCGAAATCATCATCGTCCATAGCATATTCATCATCATCCAGTTGAATGTCTCCTAGGAAAATTAGGCAGAATGGGACAAGCAGTGCTTTCACGTAACAATAAATTTATAGAATCACAATTGTCGATGCATTTGATTAGAAACTATTTAGTAGATGTACTTTTATCAGGACGAGTGAATGTCTAAGTTAAATGTATCTATACAATTAACATATCAGTGAGGAGACACTATGATTACTTTAAGATATTTCCATTTAACTGAATCACATGGCATAAAGAAGACTAAGACTGGAGATGTGTATCTCAATAACAAAAGGTTAAAATCCAACTTATAGACACAAAAACAACGTCTGAATACTGTCAGGTATTCTGGATATCTAATTTAGTAATCTTCCCTTTGATTTTCAGATACATGAAGTACTTCAAATTAAATAAAGCCTTTTCATACAGCTTTTCCCATAATAAAATAATTTTAGTTGTCCACCTCGTAAATAATATACTTAAAAAGAACAACCTTACTTCAAAGTGTGAATAATTCCTGGTTTAGAGAACTATGTAGCACAATCTTTTTACCATCAAACTCCATCGGTATGTGTCAACTGAATGTGCGCCATTTATACTGCATTCTTAATTACTTAACCATCAGTCACGAGAAAATCGTTATCACGTGGAAATATGGATTTATCAAAAATTGAAATGCGCTTAATAGAACTCGTCACGATAGTGATGGAACGAACGTAACTATTACAAGAGTATGAAAAAAATTACCATCTTCTTGTTCAGCCTCCTCAGCTATTGTATCCATGTGACCAGGTCCAGTTGGTCCGAGTGATCTGTTATCTGAAACTATATTTCGATCTTTACTACTACTACTGTCCACAATATCCGACTCACTTATCAGTCCATAAGTAGCTTTAAGTCGTGCAAGGCGGGGCAAACAGCGGGCTTCCAGATGATTAACGAGACGTTGCGCCTGTGAGAAATTTTTTGCTCGACCAACATTACCACGGAATTGTTGTAAAGTTTCGAAATATTGTTGCTCCACTTCGACAGGAAAGCGCATAGGAATAAACACAGGCTGAAGAGTTTGAGTGTCTGGATTAAGACCTGGGCTGTCGAACGATGATTCTTGATTATTAAACATAGATGAATCCTCAACATTACTAAAAGTGGGTTGTTCAGCAGATGCTTTTTCATTATTATACTGATTGGACTTAGTTTCATCCTCTACTTGTTTAATTGAGAGTGACTCAGTGTCACTTTTCAACTGAACCCATATTGGAAGAGAACGTTTGAACCAGTAGTAACGCTAAAATAATACATTATAACAAAACAAAATTATGATGAGAGCACTTATGATGCTGGGTAATCAGTTTTTCAGAGTGATCAGGGAGAACGAACTGAATAACAATATTAAAATAAAGAGTGCAATAAATGTAGAGAGATTTTAACCACTTGTCCGCAGCACTGTTTGTGGTTATCATTGTTTACAATTCTAGTTAATGAAGAGAATTAAATAACATTAAAGTTGTTAGTTGAGTGAGGTAATGGACAGGAGGGAAAACAGTATCATTTTTGAAAAAATTTAACACAAATTATGATGAGAAAGTTAAGAGAGTTTGTATGTATTACTGCTTTCCTATTGTCAAACTTCTGACATCACTAAAATAAGGTATGAGGCGTCTGAAGTGTTTAAATGCCCACAACAGAGAAACAGTAACTTGAACATATCCGGATAAAATAAAGGGAACAAAAAGGAAAATGCTTTAATAAAATCGAAATTTATCAGGGGAATAACCGAATTAACAAATATATCTTCCTAATCCAAACTTCCTCGAAAATAATGTCATCCTTCTGATCACGTTGAAAACATTCCCGCCCCCTCCATACTCTCACAACCTATTTCAAGTAATAATCACACTAAGAGTTCAAAATATGTCACTGTATCGTCAATGCTCACTGCATTTAAATGCTTTATTATAATTCCTTGTAAAAATAAATTTGATGATCTGTATCCAAATGTTACTTTACTGCTTTCTAGAATAGTGAAAACTTTACTAATAGTAGACATCCTCAAGCGATATTTGAGTTAAAAATTTGTGCTAAACATTTGATTGAAGCTGTGGCTTTGATGAATGTTGAGTTTTACATAAGATAATCAACGTAGTTTGATAGAAAGCTAAAAGCAGCCACAGTGATCTTTGTAATAAATAGTTAGAGACATCAAGCGGCTCGGAATCGGTCATAATGTCACAGAGGTATTCAGTATTTGTTGTCCCTTCACGAGTATAAGAATTTTACCAATTAATACTTTCTTATGGAATCATATTCCATATGACTGATTACTACGATGAATAATTACTGTATAGTGACAATGTTATATAAATTATGTCAGTAATTTCGACCAAATCATATCGTTCAAGTTACGATGTGGTTAGTAATCTAAGGTAACTCAACATCATATCCATTATGTTCTGATGAAAGGTAGTGCGGGTAAATCGAGAGGAGATATAGTTTCCTTACATCGACTCCACAGGCACCAATTAAATAGTTAATCAGTAACAACGTAGAACTTAGTATATACGCGCGCCAATTCAAGTTGCTATGCCACAAATAGCAGACATGAAACTGTTATGCTAAATTCCAAAGTAAAGGAAGCAGTAACAGCATTAGTAGTATGAAGAAGATTAGGGATCGAAGATAAGATCCAAGAAAGTATAAGCTAGTCAAAAAAATAATGATTAATTCAGGAAATTAGAATTTGGGAAGGAAAAAGGATGGATGCACCTGCCCCAATCCAAACAACTTTGAGCCATGATATTCAAAGTCCCTAGGCGCTGGTTACAATTATCGCGCGGGCATTAAACTGGTAATCTCTACCAATAATATGGATGAGTCCAATTGTCAATGACTTCATGGACTGGTAATATGCCATCCCTAGCTTTTTCCCAACCTACTCCTACGCCGGACAGCATTGTTCGTTGAGGTAGGCGATGGTTAGGCACGTGTACCACATGGCCTAACCACCTCAGCTGACGAAGATTCAACACTTTATCAATCGATTTACCATACCTATCTAGTACTCCATTACTAACCCACGCATTACTTACTCGGTGGACCCAGAAAACATGAGCGATGCTTTGGAGACAACTACGACCGAATACTAGAAGCCTAATATTACCTTCTATCCTTAATTGCCAAAAATCCGCCTAGAGCCCCCTAGGGTGTCTGCCAGTTCCAAGCCCGGATAAAGAAGGAGTGTTGGGCATGGGGTTAGCAATTCCATCCCGTAAAACAACAACCTTGCTAAAAAAAAATACGCTAACCAATAAAAACCTTTATAGCCATTTTCACTCTACCCTGGAAGTTGGAAGGTCTGTTATGACGCCTTATGGTGAAAGCCGAGTTTCTTCGGAAGCCATGGGGCCGATGCCTCTTCTGACAACCAGAGCAACAATTAATATAGGTACAAGGTGGACAGAAACGACTATCCTCAAGAAATGTACTTTTATAATCCAACCACAAAGGAGAAAACGCTCCACACACACAAGGAGTAGCACTAATGTTGTCCTGAGAAGCATGGAAGGCTCATAGGATGGGAACCTTATGGACCTAGAATCATCAAAGCATCTTTCAAGACGAAGAAGGATGAGGTCACAATGAATGTCATCCAGTGCTACGCACCCACCAATGACAGCCACGAAGACGACAAAGACCAGTTCTATTCAAGCATACAATCAATCATCGATAAATGCTCAGCCAAGGACCTGGCCATTCTGATGAGACACTTCAACGCCAAGGTCGGAGTGGATAACACCAGATATGAAGACATCATGGGACAACATGAACTGGGAGAAAGGAAAGATAACGATGAGAAGTTTGCAAACCTATGCGCCTTCAACAAAACGATTATAGGTGGCACCACATTCTCTCACAAACGTATACACAAAACTATATGGGTTTGAGCGGGCCATATTACGGAGGACCAAATCGACCACATCTGCATCAATAAGAAGTTTAAAAGAACCATAGAAGACGTAAGATCAAGGAGAGGAGCTGACAGCTTCAGATCACTATTTGGTGGTGGCTAAAATGAAACTGAACCTGAAGAAGGACTAAACAATTAGAGCAGCAGTATTGAAAAAGTTTAATACAGCGTGGACAAAAGAAAATTATGGATCCTTCTGCGACATTATGGCGTACACGAAAAGATAGTCAACATCATACGGAATTCTTACGACGGACTACATCGTAAATTCGTGCATACAGGTCAGCTCACAGATTCATTCGAAGTGAAGACTGGTGTCAAATAAAGCTGTTTGCTTTCGTCCTTCCTCTTTCTGCCGGTGGTCGACTGGATCATGACAACTGCAACATCACAAGACACTCGGAATACAATAGACAACATCGATGCAACTAGATGACGCAGACTTTACAGATGACCTAACTCTTCTATCCCACACACAGCATCAAATGCAGATGAAGGCGAACAGTGTAGCAGCAGCCTACCCTACCAGCAGTAGGTCTAAACATACACAAAGGGAAAAGCGAGATCCTTCGATACAAAACAACAAACACTAACCCAATTTCACTTGACGGAGAGATTACGGTAGATGTAGAAACCTTTACATACTTGGGCAGCATCATCGAAAAACAAGGCGAGTCCGATGCGGATGTAAAGGCGCGGATCGGAAAGGCAACGGCAGCGTTTCTACAACCGAAAAACGTCTGGAACTCGAAACAACTGTAAGTCAACATTAAAGTCGACATTTTCAATGCAAATGTGAAGACAGTTCTGTTGTATGGAACTGGAACTTGAAGAACTACGAAAAGTATCTTTCAGAAGATACAAGTATTTATAAACAACTGTCTGCTTAAAATAATCCGGATCCGTTGGCCAGACACCATCAACAACAACCTTCTACGGCAGAGAACAAATCAACTTCCAGCCAAGGAAGAAATTAAGAAAGGACGCTGCTGGAGGTGGATTGGACACACATTGAGGAATCCATCGAACCGTATCACACGACAAGTACTAACTTGGAATCTGAAAGGCCAAAGAAAAAGAGGAAGACCCAGGAACACATTGCGTCGGGAGTTAGAGATAGACATGACGAGAATAAAGAGTGCTTGGGAGGAGCTGGAAAGGAAAACCCAGGACAGGGTTGGCTGGAGAATGTTGGTGGGCGGCCTATGCTCCATATGAGGCAACAGGAATTGATTGATTGATTGATTGATTAATAGCCATGCTTCACACCTATTAAGTAGAACGGATCGGACTGATGAACAGTAAACGCGTCCTTTGATCGGTAGACAGATGTCTCGCCAACGTCGCAAGTGATTCAAATTGATGAAATCCAATCGGCCTTCTGTATACGAGCCGAGATTTAATCAAATGCCAGACCATCAGGATTAATGCGACTCCCAAGATAAGTGAAGCGGTCAACATGCTCAACAACTTCGCTCCCTATCACTAATTTCCGCGCCGATGCAAGCCAATTCTGAAGCAACATTTTGCATTTAGATGCGAAGAATTCTATCAAAAACAAGCTTTGATTAACGCTTAAGGTGGTCAGAAGACTGCATTTTGTCAGCATCTCCGTCCAATAGAACTATATCATCTGTATATTCTGAGTCAACAAGTGTATCTCCTGGAAGGAGGTCAATCTATGAGAAGTCAGACGAAGAAAATGTTAACTCTAAAAACATGTCTATGGCAAAGTGAAATAGAAATGCGGAAAGCAGACAACCTTGGCAAACACCACTCGAAGTAATCAATTCCGAGGACAGCTTCACCATAAGCTCTGACTCGACAAGTAGTGTTCGAGTAGGAAGCCTGCATAAGGTTAATGTACTTCATTGGCACTCTTTCGATGACAGACATTGCTAAATGACCTCACGATCGAGTGTCGAATGTCATCTTAAGGTCAAGGAATACAACTATTGTTGGACATCTAAAAGTGTGTCTATGTTCCAGAACCTGCTGAAGTGTGAGTATTTGGTCTACGTAATCATGTCCAGGTCTGAAATTATCTCGGTTTTCGCGAGTTTGCTCATCAAGAGCTTTAGTTTGGCGTCGAAGTATTATTGAAGCCAATAATTTAGACACTATATTCGTTGAATGGATTCCTTCGTAGTTAAAAATTCCCATTTCACTGCTAAAACTGAATCACCATCCTTAGATATCTCAGGAGTTAATTCGTCAGGTCAAGTTGCTCTCTCTCGGTTTAGATACCCTATAGCCTTTTCAAGACCGATATCAATTTGCTATTCAGATTGCTTGGGGGTGGTGGGCAACTGAGCTGAGGCTGACGGCCAGTTGAAGTGTTCAGTCTAATCTTCTGGATTAATAGTGATTGATTGATTGATTGATTGATTGATTGATTGATTGATTGATTGATTGATTGATTGATTGATTGATTGATTGATTGATTGATTGATTGATTGATTGATTGATTGATTGATTGATTGATTGATTGATTGATTGATTGATTGATTGATTGATTGATTGATTGATTGATTGATTGATTGATTGATTGATTGATTGATTGATTGATTGATTGATTGATTGATTGATTGATTGATTGATTGATTGATTGATTGATTGATTGATTGATTGATTGATTGATTGATTAATAGCCATGCTTCACACCTATTAAGTAGAACGGATCGGACTGATGAACAGTAAACGCGTCCTTTGATCGGTAGACAGATGTCTCGCCAACGTCGCAAGTGATTCAAATTGATGAAATCCAATCGGCCTTCTGTATACGAGCCGAGATTTAATCAAATGCCAGACCATCAGGATTAATGCGACTCCCAAGATAAGTGAAGCGGTCAACATGCTCAACAACTTCGCTCCCTATCACTAATTTCCGCGCCGATGCAAGCCAATTCTGAAGCAACATTTTGCATTTAGATGCGAAGAATTCTATCAAAAACAAGCTTTGATTAACGCTTAAGGTGGTCAGAAGACTGCATTTTGTCAGCATCTCCGTCCAATAGAACTATATCATCTGTATATTCTGAGTCAACAAGTGTATCTCCTGGAAGGAGGTCAATCTATGAGAAGTCAGACGAAGAAAATGTTAACTCTAAAAACATGTCTATGGCAAAGTGAAATAGAAATGCGGAAAGCAGACAACCTTGGCAAACACCACTCGAAGTAATCAATTCCGAGGACAGCTTCACCATAAGCTCTGACTCGACAAGTAGTGTTCGAGTAGGAAGCCTGCATAAGGTTAATGTACTTCATTGGCACTCTTTCGATGACAGACATTGCTAAATGACCTCACGATCGAGTGTCGAATGTCATCTTAAGGTCAAGGAATACAACTATTGTTGGACATCTAAAAGTGTGTCTATGTTCCAGAACCTGCTGAAGTGTGAGTATTTGGTCTACGTAATCATGTCCAGGTCTGAAATTATCTCGGTTTTCGCGAGTTTGCTCATCAAGAGCTTTAGTTTGGCGTCGAAGTATTATTGAAGCCAATAATTTAGACACTATATTCGTTGAATGGATTCCTTCGTAGTTAAAAATTCCCATTTCACTGCTAAAACTGAATCACCATCCTTAGATATCTCAGGAGTTAATTCGTCAGGTCAAGTTGCTCTCTCTCGGTTTAGATACCCTATAGCCTTTTCAAGACCGATATCAATTTGCTATTCAGATTGCTTGGGGGTGGTGGGCAACTGAGCTGAGGCTGACGGCCAGTTGAAGTGTTCAGTCTAATCTTCTGGATTAATAGTGAATAATAGTCCCATCTCTTTCGAGTTAGTTTCACTTACAATCGGATTTCTGATACCCGTTTCCTTGATGAATCTGAACAATTGCTTACTATTACATAATGCTACTGCTTATTCCATCTCTAGTTCTCGCCGCCCACCACTGTTCACGATCATTACGTAAGCTTTTAACCAGCTTGTGTTTAAGTTGTCTCCATTCCTCATCGTATCCAGAGCCAGGTGGGATGAGTTTCTGAGCACCAATCAGTTCAGATGAAATCCACTAATTTTCCTTAACCTCTTGGTTTAGTTTACTGGTATATATCACTGCCTTTCAATAGCTGATTTAACGTCATTCCAAGGTGAATCAGAGTAGGTATCCTTTACACAGTTGACTAATTGGTTTTCTAAATTGTTCCTGAAATGTATTCTTGACGTTTTCATCATCAATTTGAGCTCTAAAGAAGGTCCTTGACGTAGATCTTTTACATCCGGTGAGCTGCAGAGCAACACGCGCTCGTACTAAAGCATGATGTGAGTCTAAACGTGTACTCTAGAATCAGTAGCAGTGATTTATCAAGCCCCTCAAACGATAGCTGATGGTAATGTGGTATATTTGATTAAAGCGTTTAGTTGATTGTAGAGGTCACCATGCCAACTGATGTCTTTTCCTTATGCTTAAAGATGGTGCTTGCTAGAAATAGATGTTTATCAGTACATGGTTGTAGGAGACGGTTGTCATTATTTGTTCGCTGAGTCACGACACTATAAGATCCACCCAGGTACCTTTTGGTTTCGTTCAGGCAACTTCTTGGGCATTAAACTCATCAATCACCATTACTTAATCAATAAAGACATCTCAATACTTAGCTTTCTGAAGAAGGTTGGAAATCATTCAGTAAAATTCATCTTGCACTTCATTTGAGCTGCAATCAGTAGCAGCGTAGATAGGAACAACGGTGTATCTCTATCTTTCCGAGCTCCGGAGTCACAGCTAAGGAGGCTTTTTGTCCTATTTGGCCCAAGGTTCGAACATTAGAAGCCCCAACATATAGTTTAGAGAGAGGTTTCAGGAGACCAGGAATAACATTTCATGAACTCAATTTATTAGTATTCGAGGCGAGAGGTGATAAAGTTATGTGAGAAGGGTTAGTCGTAGGGATAAGAGAGTTATTAAGAGTTGAGGGTGGGATTTGATCTCGAACAAGATGATCTAGCGTGCTGTTAAAGCTAGGACGGTGGTTGTCACTTCCTGGCTGCTCGCACCATGTTAGGATATTGCTTCTAGAGGAAAAGAAAATTGGGTTAGTGTTGGTTTTAGTGACCTAGGAGCACGATTGCAGAGCCCAAGGGACAACTGCTTGAGACCGATCACGAACGACCATGTCATCGGTGTTAAATCGGGAGATTTAAGAAGAGTAACTAACTTTCCGAACTGTTTTACAGAAGACTATTTCATTTATTTTGAGTATAAGTAAATCGATTATTTTAATTCTATTATTGTCATGTTCCCAACACCCTAACCTCTCATTAGACTCATGGGCTGTTGTCATATTTGTTATTCAGGAACTATGATCAATTAATCCAGTATCTGTACCCTCAGTCCTTAGTCACCATTATTCCCGTTTGTATAGATGTTACTCTCTCTATTGATGTGTTATGTGGTCTGATTTTATGTGTATACAGAGAAGCGTTTGGAATACAATATGACTTCTATCTGGTTGGCTCATTCATCTTGTGCTTTTTATTCCGGTTCGGGGACTGGGGCAGACGTATACGGGCACTAATTAGTGGTTACCAAAGTCACACGATATATTTGCCATACGTTGTAATTGGTCTGAATACATTTGAATACAACAATGAGGAGTTTTTGAAGAGTTAATTTCGCTCTTCAAAATCCTTCTTGCTGGAGATGGGAATCCGTAGGGCAAGATGAGGTAACACAATTTTACAGTCAACTTTTTCTAACCTCCTACCATCCATTGTAAGAAGGCAGCATTGCTGAAGATGCTGGTTATCCGGGGGAAACACCTTACGGTTGTCACACCCACGACAGTCAGCAGTACGAATTCGCTCTCAGACCTTAGACTGCGGCCTTTAGCCTTATCGCTCTTCAACAGACCTGCTTGGCATGGTATCACCTTGAGAAACATGCGTTCCAGACAATGTAGCTCGGTTGGGTCATCACGATAGGCCAGCCCAACTAATACGTAGCAGTTATGAACGGATATCAATTAAACTGAATCAAAGAAAAGTCTCTTGGTAGTGTATAGAAAATCACTGTCTAGTAAATATCCTACCATTGAGAATACACTCTCATCGTAATTACCTGAAAGTAGATAAGGAATATATTCAACTTTCGCCGTTTTTTGCCTCGATCAAAGAAGCTACCAGACGTTTCGAGTAATGTGCAAATTAATGTGATCCGAAATAATGAGTCTGGTGGATCGATAACACTGGGGAAATTATCTATAAAAATGAAAAAAAGTACTATCTGAAAAAAATGTGATGAACACGTCGAAATAAAATAAGCACCGTTTTTAAGAACAGTAATCACCTACAGTCATTAAAAAGCATTTCAAACGCATATATAAAACCTACCGTCATTCTCGAAATGACTTAAGAAGTCAGTATTCAATCAAACTGATTTTATGTGATCATGTAAGAACATGGACGTTGAGTTAAGTTGTCCCTATGGCTCCAATAAAATTCGATATTAATTCCGTTTAGTAATCTACGGTTCGACAATGACAGCGACTTGATCCCAAATCAGAACAAGAGTAGAGCAGGTAGCAAATGTATTGAGAAAATAACGGCAGAAAGCAAATAATTACACACTGGTATAAGAACATACCCGAAACTTCACGATTGTTAGTTGGTTCAGATTGGCTAAGAATGGGCCAATCATAACACAGCTTCGTGAGCATGCTTTAACCAGGATCGTTTCATGCTAAAAATGGATGGAGCTATGGAATAATACACAGGACTGATTACTGTTGATCTGTTGGTTGGGATACTAAGGATTGTGCAACAAAATGGCTCTAGGTTTTATCAGATATAGCTCACAACAGAAGCCAGAAGAGATCATTCTGTGGTTTTCGAATAAACACTTAGCAAAAGTAAGATGAGCTTAATCAGCTGAAGAATATTCTTCATATTTATGCCTTCAAATGAATTATATTTCCTATTATAAATTACATTTACATACTAATGCTTCATCTTATTCGCTTTTCATTACTCTTTCCTACATCCTTTCACTTTTCCGAAATAGTATCGCGTAATTTGTGTGACATATTTTCGTTAGTGTCTAGCTGTATCAAAATTCGTATCTTAAATAGATGCATAAATAATGTGTATGGAGTAGTGATACAACCCTATTGCCAAAAACGAGCCTAAGTTTGAGCAGTTGCATATCATGTGACGTAACCACTAACTCATCACTACAGTAGGTTAACTCAATGGTGCGAAATTACCGCAGTGTTTTAACTATACAAACTATGGGGAATATCTGAGAAATAAGAAAGTAAAAACGTTGATAACGTCTTAATCATATACAAAACGAGCTTCACTGGTGTAAAAAAGATAACGCCCACTCTATATATATGTATGTGAGTCATTCATGTTGGAAGAACTTTTTTCGCACTAGTAAGGTTCATTTTGCGCAATCAATGTTTCTATTTTATTATTTTTTAAGACGCTCCCAATATTTTGTATAATTTAAACGTTTCATATGCAGAGGAAACAACGGAACGTAAAGTGAATAATTTCTTTGCTTTCCTACTAAGTCAAATTTCCGAAATTTTGTGAGTTTCATAATTTTATATTACTAATGAAAACACTAACATTTTGAAATCACGCCTTAGGAAAGTGTCATCGGCCTAGAGTAACCTGTATATAATATATTAGGATTTATATAGAGAATTCTTTTTCAATACTTATACAAGCAGACAGTGTTACAAACCAATATTAATAGGTAGGATTAATAAAAAAACATCTATTTCTTTTGGGACAGATGTATACGAAGAATTTCATCATAACTATACAACTGAACAATTAAATAAGTAACATTTGTCCGACTACTACAGATAAGCGTTAATTATGAACATTGTTTGGATTGGCAACTTACTATCAAGGCTAACACCGAATGTGAGAAGAGAGTACAGTGTTTTGAATATCACTGGAGAATCTATCAGGCAATAGTTATATAACAAACCAAGGTATTTAACCATTACAATTCGTCGCTGGTTCAAACTGGGAAGATTAAGCTAAAAATAGTAAATAAATCAGAGGTTTCAGAGTCCGAATGAAATACAATACTAAAGCATACCTGAAAGAAAGAATGAAAATCACCCTATTTTCTCTTTCTGTTAATGAACTACTTTTGATGATCAAGCACTTTCTACATAACATTTGATTTGTATTACTGTAATGACCTCTGTTATTACCCGACAGATTACTATCGCATTTAACTAGCGAATATTGTTAATTGCTCGCAAGGTCATCTAAGTTGCTATACGAACAAAGTTGTGGTGACACAAGCTTGACTTCTTGGAATACCAAATTGTCTCAGCATTCTCATCCTTTTATTTGAACTTGTGAGGTTATACTGGGTGCAGCGTCGTTGTATATTTGTCGCCAACCTACCTATTTCGTATAGATCAAATTTCCTGTTAGAAGAATTTAGATGTTGAGTTTGAAATAATCAATTTATCGCAGAGCGCGGATATATTTCAAAAGTGAACAAGTAAAACATACAGACACGCTAATGAAAATTACTAAGTTCTTCAGCAATGGAAATTAAACCATAGTAATTATATGTTTTAAATTAAACAAGATGGAGCACAGATGCTTACAGATGACTGAACAACTTACAAACTGTACTCCATTTCCAAGTTTTTATATCTCTTAAAAAAATGGACAACAAACGGATTATTGTCAAGAAATAGATAATCAAAAAATGTACACATAGATACAGGGATGTCATGAACTAATGGAATTATTAAGACATTACATATGTGAAGCGAATAAAACGATTTTAGAGAGTTAGAATCTCCGAATGTAATTTTCTTATTAATATATCCTTTATTGTGTTCTCCATGTCAGCAGTGACAAAATGAGGGAAGTTGCATCTTTGGTTGAAGAGTAAAGTGTAGACAAGGAAGAATAGAATGAGGATATTTCCGCAAGGTGAGTTAATTGTAAGTAATATGGACATTTATCTGGTTAACGAACAATTTTCATAGTGAATCCATACCAGCTGGATAGCTAATAAAAAACAGACACCTCTATCAGGTTAGCGATAAAAATGTGAAGCGGATTCAGTTATTCAGGGAATTTAAATATGTGCACATATAGGCAGAAGGGTCAATTCAGGAGAGCTACGTGTAGCATCAATGAAATTTATCTAACCTGATAATAAATTAGAACTGCTGCAGCACATACTTTTTATTTCTTCGTTAATAAAAACGAATAACTGATTTATGTATTACATTTAATTATTATTTACTATCACCATCTTTGATTGGTACACTGCATAATGACTTTTCAACACCAGTTAAGCCTTACATTATCGTGTAGTATAAGGACAGACTGGAGATACACAACACGAACAATCCATCTGGTCAATATATACTTTGTATATAATTGAAAACGTAACACTTACTGATAACCTAGTCAAATAATTGAGTAGAATGTGCAATATATATACACCCAAACAACGGAAAACAGACTAGAATATTTAGCATTTTGGAAAAAAACACTATTACCAACTTACTTCCATTCCTATGCGGATATCTTCTATAACATTGTCCACAACAGCTGTCGCAAAATCAACGTGATAAGCAGCCAATCCAGATAACACACTGGCTAGACAGTTTATGTTAGTGTAACGAATCTCCCATGCTCTAGTGAAAAGGGTACACGTATATTCAACAAGCTATCAAAAGAGAAAACAGTTAAAGAAGTAAATCAGTGGGATGTTGTGAAAAAAAACACCATACGACTTAACGGTAGTCAGGAAAATCACAGTGAAATGAAGAAAGCTCTCAATTAGCTAGGATTAACTGTAACCAGGTTCCCACTAACAGAAAAAGTGTCCCATGCATCATAATGTTTCTCATATCTATTGAGTGCACCTGGTAGCATAGAAAGGTAACAGAGTCCACGAACTACTGATTTCTGGCTATTGTTGCGGTAGGCACGTAGAGCATCTAAAAAACAAATCATTTTTTAAACAGAATTTTGATCTATGCTTAATATTTACTGTTAACTTGTTTATCTTTTGTTCGGCCATTTTCGTTTGATTCTTACCACTGGTTTGTTTGTTTTAAACCTGGGTGATCGTAATTTTGAAGGTTTTTCATTAGTCATTTTCGATGTATTACAGAAAAAGTAATAATTAGTTAAAGCCAAATATTATCCTATTTAACATTACATTAGGAAGAAAGGGCGAAGTCAGCCATTGAAGCTTGCGTGTTGTCGCCTTCTGATCTTAGATAAGACCGGGTGAGACAGATCCTATATAACTTATTTAATCAAGAGCATGTAGCTGCCCGCGCTTTGACAGATGGCTTGCTCAACCATAAGGCAGTGCGACATTGCTCTGAAATTTTGACTGATTTCGCCATTATATTACGCAAAGCTTATCTAACGCTGACGTACATTGTATCTGATGTGAACTCCATAACTAATACAGAATCCATTATGACGCGTTGACCATTAGAATTACAAGGATGTTGGGCCGACAGGGCTGATGAAATTGTGGGTGAGGGTAAGGTTCCGAGTTTTGGCGAAAAAGAGAGTTTTGCAAATGCAGTATGAAATGTTATAGTATAACAATTCAAGGGCAGATAATATTAAAGGACAATAAAGGGACTTTAGTGAAAGGGCTATTTTTAACATGATCACTTGAAACGCTTATCAACTAAGTTGTACGAAACCAGTAAGTGTAAAAGGGCACATGATGTGCCTGACTGTCTAGTAATTATGAAACTGGATGTTAGTAGTAAAAAGTCGAAAACACCAAGACTTATGTCATTTATGCATAAAGATCTGGCTATATGGTGCAAGTGTTGCTCATGTTTGAGGTGTTTAGTCAATAGTTGCAAGATCATGCATAACTAGCTGTTACACGTCAGTAATAATAATAATAATAATTTGGCTAGGGAGATGAACTCTCCTGACATACATTTTGGTACTATCCGTTACATTATTTGGTCCTAATGAAGCTGGGAAACCTACACTTTCTTAGACAGTAGTTTTGATGCACCTCGTATATGCACAGAAGTTGTTGGCAAGTTGAGTCGTAAAGCCAAAAGGCTCTTCAATAGATGTAACTACAGTAAATGTGACTTCTACACACAAATGTCTGGAAGTGAGGGTAGAAGTGTTTTTACTAGATGATCGAGAGTTTGTTCAAATTAGTCAGTCTTACACCACCAAGAGATTACTGGCGGGTAACGCAAAACCTCCTACTGAACAATAGCTAAGAAAATGGGAACACCTGGAGGGCATAACGCTTCATTAATTGCCAAGCAACACGGTGGATGTACATTCGGCCTTAGAGCAAAGATTTGGAGATAAGAAGCACCCATTTAGGATGGATGAAACCGGGTCCCGAAAGTTCAAATAAATCTGTGCACAGAGTCGCATGGTGTCGGTGTGCGTCAAATCGAAACATTTCAAAGGTGTAATTAGTAGTTTAATTATATAGATGGATTTTACAGAAACATATTTCACCGAAGATAAAAGAACTATAGAACTGGTTAACAACTCAAAAAGCATAGTATACGAAAACTCGCAGGTTGTACTACTGTTTTAAGGTGTCTGAGTCAGAAGCCCTAAAATATTGCGCAATTGTTCATCCAGTTGATGCAGGGTCAACATTTCGTACCAATTTTGTTCATAGGAAAGTCATCGATTCTCATGACAACGAGTTGGAGTGTCTTTGAAGTCCTTAATAAAAGATTTGTAGAAGGTTATTTGGCCTGTACTATTAGTTTACATGATGCAGTTGCTCTTTTCGAACTAAGCTCTGTATTAAAATAGAACGGATCTTGACTTATTAAGTGGGTTGATTCCAACTTCACAGCGAAAGGTAAATGAAATATAGATTTAATGCAGTATCTACTCCTTAGTAAGAGCAGCCTGATCAAATACGTAGGGTGGGGAGACAAGTAACAATGTCGATCCTTAGGTGTACTGCTGTAAATTCAAAGGATGGTCAAGTTAAGTGCAATTATCACAAGATAGGCTATGTGGATTATTATAAGATACCTTAGATCCTTTCTTACATATTGGGAAGACCAGTGATCGAAACCAGTCAGATAGGATTATGCTCAGCTCTCTAACGTGGGTTAAAATATCAGTCGACCTAACTGCTAAAGCTAGACTCTGATACTTAAAGACCACTGAAGTTAATCCATCCAAATCTGTTGCTCTTCACCCCCTCAGATTAGCTATGGCCAATGTGAATTTTGACAAAGCCTAATTGGGAATTACGGCTATCTATAAAGTAGCTGAACTGTACTTTGAAGTCTTCCACCTATCATCATAAACGTCTAAGTTAACAGCATATAAAGGTTCCATCGTCCCACTAACTCGACAGTTACGTATGATTTTTGTAAATTATTAGATACAATACTGAGAATGCTGAAATTTCTCAAAACGTTAATATACTTACTTCTTTATCCTCCCAATCCATTTTACGGACCAACCGTAAAACCCAGTTAACAGTAGTCCGGTCCAATTTAGTTAGCAAAATATGACGAATAAACGTCATTTGGGGCGTCAACTTTACTGGTTCGACAATCTAGGTAAAATTTAAGAGAAGAGAGATAGATAAAGTAATGAATGCATGAGCTACAAACCCATTATATACCCATTTAACTTATTTATGTAAAGAAGTGAATTAGTACAACGAACTCTGAGAAATGATTACACAAATTAGTGATGTAACAGATGAAAAATATAACAAAAAATTATGAAGTTCATTGTGAATGGCAGGTTTGCAAATAATATAAAAGCACATACCTGACGATTGGAAGGTGGTGGATTACAGTAATAATATGTATTTTCAATCATAATAGCATAACGTTGATCCATGTGCAAAGCAACTTTTTTCCTAAGCATTACCTCCAAATACACTTTTGTACGTTTATGTGATACAGGTAGACGATACAGGAAACGCCCACAAGTATCCAATAAAGCACAGGCCATATCAATATTATGATGCACAAATTGAGGAAGCAATTGCTTTAAACAAGTTAAAGCTTGATGCGGTGGATAGACCTTAAATTTGACAAGTTCCCCTAAAAGGATACAAAGATATGTACTATTTACCTTTTCATATGATATCTGGAAGTAATGATACCATCATAAATAAGCTTAAAATGGAATACAGAAAAGTAAAACTATTGAAAACTACAGAAAATCATAAACGTAGTGCTCCAAAAGTATAAAATTAATTCACTGGGCTATGATGCAAATCAATATCTAAATATAATTACTAAAAATGTGGGAAAACGCATGGTATTGTTAACTGTGAAAAAGAAGCTAAGAAATTCATACACAAGACTATACTATTTATAATTAGGTAAACTTAGTATTCATTCAATTTTATTGTTATAAGATTAGGATAAAACCGCCAAGTATTTATACGTATGATAAAAAAGCGGACAGTTATACATTATACCCATGCCGAATTGCTACATTGACACGGAATTGTCATTCGAGGAATAGGCCAGAAGAATATTATAGGTGATGAGGAATAAACTAGGTACAAACCTCGTCCTCACCAAACCATTCAAACCAAAACCTACATGTGTATGTAGTAGTTTGACTGAATATCGTTTTACAGTAGACTTACTAAGAAATATGTAATTCCTATGACATGATGTGAATGTCTCAATTATTTAATATATTTAACATGTTCTTAACCATAACGCTAACCAAAATTAAGAGATGATACTGATAGCTACATCCATGCATTAAATATAGACTGATTCATTGTTTTAACCCACTATTTGTGTAGGAGCTAGTTTCCCAAACAAAATGAGATGGGACGGAGTTAGAACAGAGAGCTAGTAGGATAAAAGCAAAGACTGTGAGTTCTGGTTTAAAACAGGTTCAGTAAAACCAGTTGTTCGCTTTACCTAAGTTATTATGTGACGAGAATGATTCATAAACTTACCAATAAATCGAACCACTTTCAGCTTTGACTCAATATTTAATTGATCTCGTTTAGATAAACGCCAACGGAACTCAGATGTCAGCATGGAATTAATATCCTGTACTAAGTCGGGCATCACTGGAGCTAGTGCAGCTATAAAACGTGAGTAGAATGGTAATAAATCATAACGCGTCCTGGGGACATTAAATAAAGCTTTAGCCAGCCGTCGTCGATTTGCTCGTTTATTAAGATTCAAACAAAAGTCAATAGCTGCCTGAAAAGATCAAAAATGAATATTCGTTTCATCAGAAAACTAGAAACTTATCACTTAGTGAAATAGCTGATATTTGCAACATGACAGAGTTTCAAACTAACCCTAAAAGTCAACATTTTCTTAAGCTAACACTGAAGCATCGTACAAATTTTTTTTAGACAAGACATATACGCCATTTCAGTCAGTTACTTTACCATGAACTATACACGTGTATATGTGTAGGCAATAAAATTCGGTACGCTCTGTTTATGGATTACCCGGTGGACCCACCATAAAAATTTGATGTTTACGAACCAAGATTAAGTTATTGAAAAACCATGTAAGCAAGACTACAACTGAAGCCCAAGGCATTGCCAATCTTCAGAACCAAAAGGCTCGCTCCTGGAGAAAATTTAACGAGGAGCTAACAGGTTTACAACAGCAAAATATCATTATGCCAGTTACTTACTCAGAAAAGGCTGTTCCTATTGTTGCTACCAAACGGATCTCTACAAATCTATGACGATTTCTCAACGCAGCTATAGAAAGGCATCACTACCCCCTCTCAACACTGGATGATTTATTTTTTATTCCTAATGGTGGATTCTGTCTTTTAAAACACGAACTTGCTAATGCATAACATGAAGTCAGTCGCCATACAGTGCCGAAACTTATGATACTTACACACTATGGCTTTTTCTAATATAACTAAATGCAGTTTGAAAATAAAAACACTTTCAACTACTTTCCAATAGCTAATTGATACGACTCTTTCTGATATTCCCCGAGTATTGGGATACTTGGACGACATTTTGGTTGTAGGTAAATCACTAAGAGACATTCGTAGTCAAGTTGAGATACTTCCACAGCGAATGTCAGAAAATGGACTTCGGTTACGTTGTAGAAAGTGATAATATTTCTTAAAGTCAGTGAAATCTTTGATATAAGTGGGAGCCGGCAGGCCCCAAGAAATGTATAACCAACTTCTTCAAGTTGGTGCTACTAAAGTCAAAGGGAAGAGGGAGTGGTTGATAGTCTGCAAAGTTTTATATTGGGTTATCACACCTCATTAAATGACACCGCTTCCAAAAAAGTATCACTAGAAGAAGCCTTGATGGTACGAAAAGTGAAAGCAATTAATTGTGGAATGATGCCTCAAAGATGTTCAAGAATTCAAGGAAGCTCCCAAAGATTATAAGTTGCTAGAACCAGTATTTAGTAGCAATTACAGACCTCGGCATAACAGACAGATGGAAAGGTATGTGAAAAAAAAGTAAAGAGGAGCACTGTGTGAAGTAGCTGTGCTAAATGACAATTTAGTCAAGTATTTCAACCAATCATACAGGACAAATGTTTGAACCATAACAGTGCCATTGGATGCCCCAATCGATACCTTTAGTTTACCTAACTACGAAAAGAATCAGACAGCTCAAACACCTGAACCGAACTTACAAGAAAGGAGAGGATTCGTGCGATGTTAGCAATAGACAATACAAATATAGGTAAATCCAAAGGCAATTTGTTATCAAATCCCTCCAAAATACAAGTACTCAAAAATCAATAGCAAAATCATGTGTTTATTTTATGTAAACTTGATTTGATACGATTTCATCAGATTAAAATAATTCGATGTGAGTTATTTTCATCTAACATAAGAATTACTTCAGTGTAAACTCCATACGGTCAATCTATGCGATGTCGTTTTCATGTATATCAAGTAACCATCTTAATCTGAATGTTGGTATCATGTCCCAAACAGTAAGACAATCAATAGTTGAAGCTGGAGAATACCTAAACAGCTTTTCTTAAGCACGGTTGACCTCACTTAATAACCGCATACAACAGAAGAATCGACAAAAAAAACGGATTATTTTGAATATCTCTTATAAGTAATCAAACGCATTGATGCAGATTTCGATGTGAAGATCCACAGAAATTCAGTATACTTAGATTAGATAAGATGTATACATGGTGTTACTTACCCGATCAATTAGATCACGATTGATACAGTTTGGCAATTGAGTTAAAAACGTTTCCATAAGAACTTTCCCCGAAGGATTTACATCTTCTTCAACTAACGATAAGAGAAAAGATATATATAAACCCATGAAAAATTACAAAAATTATTTGGATGAAATGGAAAATAAAAATGTTAGGAACAATAACTACACTTAGTTTGTACATGATGACATTAAACTAGTCATAAATTTTTGAGATTGGAATACTGGAGTTTAGAGAACAGATAAAAGCGAAAGATAGTCATGGATACACTTCATGCAAATTTGGATCAATATTAGAAAACTGTTAATAAGGTCTCGTAGACCGTAAATTTTATCACGGTTAGGCTTCTTTAAGCAACTCTGCCATTAATTAAACAAATTGCAAATATAGTACAAAAAACATACCATCATCAGTGTTCAGTATATATGGTTTTAATTTATCCTGCACAGATGCATAATTAGTCGATTCATTACTATCATCTGATACTTTAATCAATGCTTCTTCTGTAGCTAATTCTGACTCAACTGTGTCAATATCAATATCTACAACGGATAAAGTAAAAAAAAACGTACAAAGCAGCTATCAAAAAGTAGTAACACAATGCAGATACGTCCATACTGACAGAAAATCATGAAAAGGTTCAATTATCTAATTGCGGAGAGAGCGAACAACAAGTGAATGTTAGGAGGAAAGAAGTACTCCTTAACAAAAACATATGGAATACAGGATGAATAATTGTAACAGGCAACACCATTTTTCTAACAAATCCCAATAAAAAAACGTGTATTCGCATACTTCTTTTTCGCAAATGCCGTATTTTAACTTAGTTGGCCAATCGAATTTAATTACGCAGTTCTTTAATCTTATACACACGGTTAAAATCAACATTCAGCCACATCTTAAATTGGTTTTGTGGTATTTTCTAAATATAATAAAGTTAATAAACCCTAATTATTTATCAAACATTTAGACGTATACTGTGGTGCGACGCACGAATACTCTTAATCATTTTTATTAACACAAATTTATGAAATCGTAGATTAAACTACCTTCATTTTTTACAATCGTATGCATAATCTTAAGTATTTATAAACTGACTCCAACAAATGAGGAAATCCATTCAAAAAAAATAACTAAACAGCTGTACTTTCTACATCAAAGTATTACAACTAAAATAAACCCTTTCCGACCCATTAATGATATCTACTTTCAAATGACAGCTCTCTAGGTATAACTATGAATTAAGAAAAAATTTGTCAGTCAAGTAACAAATTACTTGACATTCGGAATGGCTATCAAACACTGAAAGGAAATGTAAATGAGGATATACGCGAATAGTCACTGATCCTTTGCTTGATTGAGAACGTAAACATTCAATATGCGTAAATTATTAAAGTAACGAGTGAATACTATACTATGAATTAGGAACAAATTAAAAGCCGACAACTCTATTATAAAAAAGACGAACTGAATTAATACTGGTCAAGTCAAAAAACAGTAAATAACAGTTTATATAGGGTAAACATTTTAACTCTATCGACCATAAGTAGACGCGCCAACTTTAGAGGTAGATTACTGACTAAAGCCCTTGCTCTTAAATCAGAATGTTGCAAGTTCTAACCCACGCTATATGAACAGAAATATTAACACTTGCTAAAACAGTGGCTCAAAGCCAAGCATGTGTTTCTGTACTTGGTAAGTGAGTTATATGATTACTATTAAAAGAATAAAAATACTTTTTAGTACTCGTCGCTTGTCATAACGAGGTCACGTGAGTTAAAGAACATGTTATATAAGATACGAATTCCCGATATAAGCGCACATATTTCTTATCTTAGCTTAATTACCAATGCAAAGGTTCACAGTTTGCAACGAAAACTTAGAAAGTACAAACTACGTATTCATACGAATTGGACATTTATTAGACAGACTGACCGTGTTGCCACTTCGACGTTCACAAACAAGATTTACTTAACCAAAAAATATGTAAACAGAAAACACTAGAAGGAAATGTAAATGAAAGGATAGTGTACCTTCATTTCCAACAGCATCCCCGTCTTCACTCTTTAACTGATTCAAGTCTACACTGGCTTGTTCACTTTCTTTATAAAGAATCTGTTCAAAAATAAAGTAGGTGCAAAACATGGAAAATCGTACATATAACACAGAAATATAAACATGGATTAAATACACACTTATTTAGTAAGTAATATTCATACTTAAGGTCAGGAAACTAGAAACTGGATATTCAGAAGTGAGATGCACTATAAGACATTTCTGTAATGATTCTTTTGCAACTAATCGAACTTTGGAATGCTTCAAAGGTGATTAAACAAGACTCATCAAGAGAAATACGCCATAAAATCAACCATGAGCATACTTAGTAACGATTTAATTACACTGACACAAAATATGGACTACTAATAGAGTGATACAATCAATGAACTTTGACATACTACCAAATCTAGACTACGGGCACAGTACCTAACACTTAAAAATCCTGTTTAATACTTAAGAATCAGTATTTTCAGTCGAGTAATGGAATAATTTTCTGAAGACATATGCACTAAGACCACTCGAGTGCAAACAAACGTCACATATTCGTTGGACCATGTGTAAGCAACGTGAATGCAAGTTACCATAGATGATTGTAATACGAAAGACAAAGCAATAAGAGACAGCATGAAAAATTAAAAACAAGTAGCTTACTGCAGGCACCATTGCTTTGATATCGGGCAGACTTTCGTAAAATAAACGCGTATCTTCGTCTTCAAACAGATTTATTTGTTCCTGAATAACTTTCTATAATTTCAAATTAGATGATTAATTGATTCATCACTCACTTCGACTGAATCAGTCGTGATAAATTCTGACGTGGATTCATCTACAAATGACAAATATGATCGTTAGTTTCAGCTGTATATGTTAAGCACAGAATATTCAAGTCATCCATTACTGTCTATCAAACACATTACGTTATAGGAAGAACACTAGATTTATCAAATCAATTCTCTTAATTAATGAGCACATAAACACAAAGTAAAAATCTTAGAAATATTCTTAGTAGGGATAGACTACTCGTTTATACCTCATAGTAAGCATAGAAGTGTCTTTCAGTTTCAACCCACATCCTGATGAATTAAAAAATATTTAACTAAAACGAATGAAATCAATAAAAGGCTAGAAATGCTATAATACTCATAGAACAGCAAATAAAAAGTGCACATACATGTGCCATTGCAACATGCGTCTCACAATGTCGCCTAGTTTTCAACAAATGAATAATTGTGTAGTACGATCAGCAAGACTGCAGCCTCACGTACGGCTTGAAGCGACAATCACCTTTACCGTAAATTGGTATTATGTATCTGTTGATCGTTAGTTCTTTTGTCAACCTACTTCAATACCATTCAGTCTAATCCATCAAGGTAAACAATAGCTTGGAAGGGCGCCATATAGGTATGATCGACATCACATGCGTTTTACAACCTCATACGTTGATTTAATCTTTACCCAGTACTCTAACACCAGGATTACATACTCATTAGTTTCAATACACACAAGCAAACTTTGTGATTGAACATATGTATTTGGTATCTAATGCTATATATAGCCTGATATATATAAGAACAAACTAACCTTTAATCATTGACGCAAAATCGAGTGGTGGATCTGCATCCAAGAGATCAGCTAAAGTACTTAAAGATTCGTGAAATTTACGACAGGCTGACAATAAATGATCTGCTCGTTCTTGCCTTTCTTCACTCACTTCGCCACGACTTTCCAGTTGGTCTTTGTTTCCGGAAATGATTCGTTGGGTTTCTTTAACCATGTTTTGTAAACGACGCATAGCTGCAGTTAGATAATCGTTGAGTAGCGCACGACACTTTGCTTGACGCTCAGATGACATGAAGACGGAACGCGGAACCTGCATCTCATATTTTTCCGATAAGAGTCTACGCAAAACGAAAATAATCACTAAGTTAGAAACGTAACGTAAACTAAAAGTGATAAAACACTATATCAATCGTAATGAAGACTTCTAATTTGAAGTGCATATTTCACTACGGCATTAAGGATTCCTTGCTCGCAGTACACATTCCAAATCAATTGTATGCGTCCATAAAATGAAATGCTGAACTACAAAATGAAGCAGAGAGTCATATCAAATAATAGCAGTTACCTATCTAGCTCTGCAGAATTTGCAATGGCAAATTAAGCCTCAAAAGCAGTTTCTTAAGAATTGGACAATCATATTATTATTATTTAAATACGAAATTCGACACAAAATGGCACCACACATATACACATATATGCGTCACACAAGTACACGAGTAACGTTGTAGAGAAATTAGGAAATAAAAACAAACAAGAGGAAAATTTAAGACTTAGTAGAACAACAGGAGAATGACATGGTAGAGAATACAATGTGGTTAGAAATGTAAACAAGATTTCATTTCTTTTAGGAGAATTCACAACACTCTTATGAAGGCTGTAATAGGAAAATGTAGTAAGATCACCACTGGCTTTTAATCTGTGCTATATCCGATGAGGGCTTAATCCAATAATTTGCACCATCTCTAGGATCCCAATCAGGAAATCAGGATCAACTGACAGATACCAGTCCCACATAGCTTTCATTTGATGAGGTTAATTGCAAGTCTATTAAGACGAAAAACGAACATACAACTAGTAAAAACTCTATAAAAATATGGTCATTTAAATCTAATGAGACTAATGATGTCTAAGATTATAACTGATTTACCTTATACGACGCGGGATGACTCCGATCCAGTCGTCACTGCAGTGTCTACAAAAGCTACACAGTATTCCAATATTAGTGAAGTTATCATGATCATTTGCGGCCAAGAGAGTCAGCTGTCCAGCTAAGAGTCGGATACTATCAGCCTCTCGAAATATTCCAATTGTATTAAGGTCAGCGAATAAGGCTAAATCGACCCGTAGCTTAGAAAGATTAGTGTTCTAAAAAAACTTAAAAACAGTTAATCGCGGTTACCTTTAAATCTTTATGGGAAGAGAATGACTTTTTCCAAGCATCGAAAAACAATGTTCCAAAATCTGAATACCGCTGGTACATAGCTGAACACAATCTCAACATGAACGGGATATCCGTTAGTTTTATTTTCGCTTCAACAATTGCAGTTGCAACTTCTTCAACATATTTAGAGAGATTCAAAGACTCGAACTCTGAAAGAAGTGCGTCCTTTTGGCTATCGAGAAAGTTGCGCTGCCAAAATTTTGAAATATACAAATATTAACCTACCACTTTTTTAACGAAAGCAGTATTCTTTTTTAAGGTTGAATCCTTTTTTGCAAAAAAGACATCATCTGGCCATTTGCCAGCAATCGCTAAATTCTGCTCCAACAGTGTTGTCCTCAAAGACAAACGTTCAGAAGCTTCCGCAATAAACTCGGTTAGATGCTTTCGCTAAAATAATGTTATTAGCTAACTATAAAAACATACATCTATTTCAGACATAGTACAGTCATTTTCACTCATTTTTGGCGCGATTATTGGCTTTAATTACACTATCGTGCAGAAAAGAAGATAAATTACTAATTACTAATTTAAGAGTCAAAACGATAACGTACTGTTTTTTCACATCACAAAAAAGTGTAAACTGGTTATGATTCCGCAAAAATATCAGCGTCAAACAAAAACTCCAGCAATGTATTGAACTGTACTATTTTAGTGTCACATTCCACAATGACTTATTTTAGCTGTTATGAAATAAATGTATGTACAATCAACATAGAACCTGGCACATGTGTGCATCGGTTCAAGTTGCCATACCACCATGGCACCGCAAGATTAACACCACCACCATTAGTAGAAGTTACTTCAATAAAATAAAATAATAATAGTAACAAGGAGTGTGAACATATAGAATATGGTTCAGGAGGCATAGAAAGAAAGTTATGGAATAATTTAAAGCTCATGATTTAAGGGAGGACAATGAGTGAATACATCTGCGCCATTGTGACCGATTCTGGGCCATGTCACTCAGTGTTTCTAGCCACTGGTTACGGTAATCGCGAGGACTCCAACCAGGTAGTCTGCAGCTACCGACACGACTCCAACCAGCAGTCAGTGACTTCATGGACTGATGCCATGTTTTAGTTTGGCCACTTCTAACTCTCTTCCATCCTATTCCTATATCAGCCAGCATTGCCCGTCGAGGAAGACGGTGGTTGGGCATACGCAACACATGTCCCAACCACCTCAGTCGATGAAGATTCAAAACGTCATCGACTGATTTACCACATTTGCCTAACATCCGTCGTCTAACCTCCTTATTACTTACTCGGTGATCCCAGCTAACGCGAGCAATGTTTCGTAGACATCAATGGTCAAAAACTAATAACCTTCGAGTGTCATCTACCTTTAATGGCCACGTCTCACACCCATACAGTAAGACAAGGCGAACTGTTGCGTAGTGCACTTTCCCTTTCGTTGGGATATGAATATCTCGTCTACGCCATAGGTGACGTAAGTTGGCAAAAGCCAAACGAGCTTTTTGAGGTCGTACTAAGATTTCGTCAGAGACCAGCCCGTTAGGGCTAATCAGACTTCCAAGATAAGTGAAGTGGTTGTCGTGCACAGCTACTTCACCCTCTATCTCAGGTGTTGACGTAAACCAGTCCTGGAGCAATAGTTTGTATTTACAGGGAGAAAAATTTATTCCGAACATGCTTACATTGGAGCGTTTTGTTGTTGAAAGATTCTGCATTTTATCAGCGTCTTCACCAAACAGGACTATGTCATCAGCATATTCTAAGTCGATAAGTAGATTTCCTGGTAGATCAATTTTTGAAAAGTCAGACAATGAGAGTGTAATTTCCAACAGTAAGTCGACTATGAAATTAAACAAAAATGGGAAAATTAGGCAATCTTGATGGCCACCACTTGAGGTTACAAGTCCAGATGATAGTTCGCCATATGCTCTGACACAACTAATAGTGCTTGAGTAAAGAGCCTTAACAAGTTTTATGTACTTTTGGGGCACGCCTTTCAATGAAAGACACTGCCATAGAACTTCACGGTCTACGGAGTCAAATGCTGCTTTCAAGTCAAGGAAAACCACTATTGTCGACCACCGAAAAGTATATCTGTGTTCTAAGATCTGACGAACGGTGATTATCTGGTCTATACAACCGCGACCAGGTCTGAAACCAGCCTGATTTTCTCGTATTTGGAGATCACGAGTTGCAGTTAAGCGTCTGATAATTATAGAAGCTAGTATTTTAGACACTATATTAGTCAAACTAATTCCCCTATGGTTATTGCAGGACGATTTTGACCCTTTCTTATATACTGGGACGATTAACGATCGACACCAGTCACATGGAATCATGTCAAGTTCACAAACCTTAGTCAAAATATCAGTCAGCCTGGTTGTTAAAGTGGGACCACCATCCTTAAAGACAGACAGAGAGACAGTTACAACGTAGAACTTGGTACATGCGTACGTCAGTTCAAGTTGCCATGCCTCAATTAGAAGATAGAGATTAAATTGTCGAATCAAATCCCAGAGTAGGGAAGGTAGTAGCAGAGTTAGTATTTATGGAAGGGAATAGAGACCGAGGACATTTAAGAAAATATGATTCAGTAAAGAGAAAATTATGATAAGTTCAGAAGCTTAGAATTTGGAGGAAGACAAGGAGTGGATGCACCTGCGCCATTGCCAACGATTTCGAGCCATATCACACAAAGTCTCTAACCATTTATTACGAGCGTCACGTGGACCCCAACCAGATAGTCTGCACCTATTAACATGGCTCAGCCCAATTGTCAATGACTTCATGCACTGGTGCCATGTTTTGGTTTGGCAGCCCCTAGCTTTCTTCCAGCCTACTCCTACACCAGACAGCATTGCTCGTCGAGGTAGGCGGTGGTCAGGCATACGTAACACATGTCCTAACCACCTTAGCTGATGGAGATTTAGTACTTCATCATTAGACTTACTGTATCTACCTAGTACTCTATTCCTAACCCACGTATTGCTTACTCGGTGGTCCCAGAAAACACGAGCAATGCTTCGAAGACATCTATGATCGAATACCAGGAGCCTACGAATATCCTCTATCCTCAATGGCCATGTTTCACACCCATAAAGTAAGACGGACCGAACTACTGCGCAGTAAACGCGTCCTTTGGTCAGTAGTCGGAGGTCTCGCCTACGCCACAGATGACCCAAATTACCAAAAGCTAATCGGGCCTTATGTATACGCGCAGAGACTTCAGCAGACACCAGACCGTCAGGGCTGATGAGGCTGCCAAGATAAGTGAAGCGGTCAACACATTCAACTATCTCACTCCCTATCACTAACTTCGGTGTTGAATCAAGCCAATCCTGAAGTAACATTTTGCATTTGGGTGGAGGGAATCGCATCCCAAACATCCTTACATTTTTGTTTAAAGTAGTCAAAAGATTCTGTATTTTATCAGCATCTTCGCCTAAGAGAACTATATCATCTGCATATTCTAAGTCAGCTAGTTTATCTCCTGGAAAGAGGTCAACCCCGGAGAAGTCAGACGATGAAAATGTCAACTCTAAAAGTATGTCAATGATAAAATTAAATAAAAATGGGGAAAGTGGACAACCTTGACGAACACCACTTGAGGTAATCAGTTCTGATGACAATCCGCCATAAGCTCTGACTCGACATGTGGTGTTCGAGTAGAGAGCTTGTAAAAGGTTAATGTACTTCTCTGGTAGGCCTTTTAATGAAAGACATTGCCACATAACCTTACGATCGATAGTGTCAAATGCCGCCTTAAGGTCAAGGAATACAACTATTGTTGGGCGTCTAAAAGTGTGTCTATGTTCCAGAACCTGCCGAAGTGTGAATATTTGGTCTATACAGCCACGTCCAGGTCTGAAACCACCTTGGTTCTCTCTAGTTTGCTCTTCACGAGCTTTAGTTAGGCGTCGAAGTATGATTGAAGCTAATATTTTGGACACTATATTCGTTAAGCTGATTCCTCGGTAATTTTCACAGGACTTCTGTCCTTTCTTATAGATTGGAACAATTAGTGTTTGAGACCAGTCAGATGGGATCCTTAAAGACCTCTGGGGATAATCCGTCTGGATCCGCTTCTTTGCCTCGTCTTAGATTGGCTATAGCTTTTTCGACTTTGACAAGAGTCACGAAACCTAAGTCGACTTTCCATTCTGGCCGTCTCGAAATAGTGGGAAGTTTTAGAGTAGTTGAAGGCTAACTGAACTGTTCCTTGAAATGTTCAGCCCATCGTTCTAAACGTCTAGACTGAGAGGTAATAAGCGTTCCATCTTTTTCGGAAATCGTCTCACTAACGCTGGATTTTTTAACCCTGGTTTCTTTCATCAACTTGAAAAGTTGTCTAGTGTTACCTATCGCCACTGCCTTTTCCATTTCATTTGCTTTCGTTACCCACCACTGCTCACGGTCGTTTCGCAGACTATTCGTCAGTTTATGCCTGATTACACGTCGCTCATCATCGTGTTCGGAGCCCGATGGGATAAGTCTTCGAGAGTCTATTAAATCAACAGAAGCCATTGAGATCCATTGATTTTTCTTGACATGTTGGTTTAAGTCCTTGAGAGATATCATTGTAGATGCCACAGCTGCTTGAACATCTTGCCAAGCAGTATCTAGTCGGGACGCATCTTTATAATTGCCTAAGTGATTTCTCAGTTGTTCCTGGAATTTAATCTTGGCTGTTTTATTACTAAACTGAATTCTAGAAGGTTTTCCTGTGATAGTTTTTCTTCACCCGCTAAGACGCAAGCAAACGCGTGCTCGCACTAGAGCGTGGTCGGAATCCAAACATGTACTCCAGAAAGATCGGCAATCTTCTATCGAGCCTCTCCAACGGTGACTAGTGGCGATATGGTCTATTTGAATTCACCGTTGAGTAGGGCCAGGAGGTCTCCATGTTAAACGATGTCGCTCCTTATGCTTAAAGTTCGTGTTGGCTAGAAATAACCGATTATCTGAGCAAAGCTGCAGCAGACGGTCGCCGTTATCCGTTCTCTGAGCTGGAATACTGAAGCATTCACCTAAATGTCTTTCACACTGGTTCAAGCTACCTATTTGGGCGTTAAAATCAGCAGCCAAAATTACCAAATCTGAGTGTTTGGCCCTATGAAGTAGTTCAGAAAGTTTTCTGTAAAATTCGTCTTTCACTTCATCAAGGCTGCAGTCGGTGGGAGCGTAGACAGAAACAACGAAAAGACAACGGCGTGTCCCTATCTTTCCGAGTTCTTACTGAACCATTTAGTCGGACGGCACATAGGCGACTGTCGACAGGAATCCATTCGAGAAGCGCCTGCTCTGCTTTCATACTTAACGCAATACCTACACTGGCGAGCCCACGAGAAGTTGCTGTTGAATCGCCAGATAAACGAAGAGTGTATCCCGAAGGTTGTTCATTCTGACTAGGTGAGGTCAAGTGAATGACCACGCTAGGATGCTGTATGCGTGTTTCGGAGACGCAACATACATCAATGGCGCGGGATTCTAATGTCCTAGCTAGGGAGGCTAGTTGCCCTATTTGACACAGGGTTCGTACATTGAATGCACCAATGTGAAGTTTGGAGCGTGGTCTTAGTATGCTAGGAACGTTATTTAGTGGGCCAGAATCGTTAGCACTAATGACACAGGAGGAAGTTGAAGATAAGGATTTAGGCTTGAAGCTGGGGGCAGGATAAACATTAGGAATAGAAGAAGGAGTTTGATTAAAATGGCAGTGATCTTGCGTGTTGTTGGTGGTATGAGGGCGGTTATCTCTTCCCCGTTGCCCACGCTGTGGAAGGGTTCTTCTTGATGTACCTAAAAAGCAAAATGTGTTAGGGTTGGCCTGAAAGACCTGGGAGCGTGACTGCAGTGCCCAAGGAACAACTGCTTGAGGCCGGTCACACATGGCCTTTTTGAAAGAGGTTTTCGTTGTTGTAGCTCTGTACTTGTTGAGGCCTTACTGCCGGAGACGGAAATCCGTGAAGTAAGGTGAGGTGTGCATTTCTAGGGTCGACCTTTACTAACCCCGCCCTTCCTTTGTAGGAAGGCAGCATCGCTACTATGCTGGTTGTCCGAAGAAAACACCTTACTGCCATTACACCTCTGTATGGCCGGCAGTACGACTTCGTCCTCGGACCTTATATTTGCTGTTTTTGGTCTCATCGCTCTTCAACCGACCTGCCCGGCATGGTAGGACCTAGAGGAACGATTGTTCCAGCCAGTATAGCCCGATTGAGTCATCACGATAGGCAAGCCCGACCACCACATCAAGGTAGCAGAACGGTCGGGCAATGAAATAAAGTGTAAAATCCTTCACTGATAGAACAGCTGATCACTTCGAGAACATTATCCACGACCACATACAATGGAGGCGTTCCAGAGTATGAAATAACCACAATAAACGTTGCAGAATAAACAATGGAAGTGCACAAAATGATATACAGTTACTGTCCAGGACTAAACGATGTTTTCGCTCGATATGAGCACTGATTCCCTAAAACGATCAAAATAAGTCCAAAAGATGTTTTGAAATAAAACAGACCCACTTGAAATCCTGAGTTATACTATTGCCTAATGAATTATGACCTATTCTACTTTCCGATTATACCATAGTATTCCCGGTATTTGACAATGACAATTAATAACGCTTGTGTTGTATGTGTTGTAAATCTAGTCATATCAAGTTTCATACTAGCATATTGGGTAGTCCATATGCTACAAAAAAAGATGAATACAGTGTAATGAGGCATCAGCCTAGCCTACAACAGCGTACTGTCATTCCTGTGAATAACAGTAAACGGATACAAAGATCAGAAGACCGAACTGAACAAACACAAAGATGGTATGAAGAACCAGAAAAATTTCATCGGTAATGCGTCCAGCTGGCGACTCTTTGTGATATTATACAGTGTAGTGTCTGCTAAAACCAAGAACCGAAGATGCACTCTACCCCAGTTAGAGAGAACAAGGGCGAATAATGTCTCGGTATTAACAAGGATGATGTGAAAGTTGACCGGTATTTTCGGAGTAATCAGTTATGGTGACACTACTCCTAAATTTTGAGTTCACTTGCAATTATTATATTTAAAGTACACCGACGGATGTCACAATTCATGAATGAAAAGTCACTGATCAGTAACTTAAGCAAAAAAATTTAAGGTAAGAAGCAGACAGTCTACAGAGTACGAAACAACAAAAAAAGACACTAGCCGAATTCCAGGAAACTCACTGATCAACAATAGAACCCTTACTGACGATAAACCCGTAGGAAAACCAAAAAACCCGCCAGCGCTTTCCTTTACGATTCTATAAAACAATGATCAAATTATACTTTTGACTGGATGGTTTATCTCTAATAAAATAGGATTTCTCTCTACTGGCTTCTTCTAGCAGTTTATTTTCCAACATTATTATGTACTAACTAAGTGGAAGAAATACCAGTGTGTAACTAACATTACATTTCTTATCATAATATCTCACCAGTACACATGGTTTATTGGTCCCTTAGTTATCTTGAACTGTTTCTGAAATCCACCTCAAGTAGAAGTCTGAAAAATACTGTTTCATCTTGTTCCCCTATATGAAGGAGCATGATGTAGTGCTGCGAACATTCTTATGACAATTACTTGCGATTTGGAGTAAATCATACTCAAGGTGAACAATTTATCACTTTGTTTACATCGTTTTCATTTTAAAAGATTACGCTACAGTGCGAACCGTGATAGTCGGACTTTATCAGAAGGGCACAACCATCCTGTAGGTGCAGGCAATACAGATTTCTAAAAAGCTTTAGGCAAAGTTGGGTAACGATTCGTTGAAAGAAGTCAACAGCAGTGGGTATTAGTGTATGTCTGGTAGATTGGTTAGATAACTAATTAGGGAGGTGTCTCTATCAATCAGATGTAACTGATTCGTCTGATTAGTTTACAGTGACAAGCAGGATAGCACTATGGCACTTGCATGAGTCATTCCACTTCTCATAGTTTATAAACAACATGAATTCAGGACGGTTCTGCATTTATGTAGTTAATATTAATAATTTATTTCTCGATGTCAAGAGCAAGTCATTTTTATGAACAAGTTCAACAAAAACATATGACAATAATAGTGTTTAATCGTTGCACAGACTGATTATACTGTGATATATAGAGATAATCGAGATAGGGCCGACCAAAACTCATCAAATTGCCGGAAAATTCCAAACCTAATAGTCTGGCATCCGCATCTTCCTTATATCGCCAGTAAAATGCTAGGTTGAAATCGGTTGTGCAAGTGGATCTCTTCCATGTTTAGTTAGCAATATATTAGGCGGCTTGTGACCCACTGGAGAGTCAATTACTGCTCCTCCACCAGCCTATTTATTTCATCACTAAACGTAAAATTTACACTCACGGTACATTTTAGTAGTATATGTTATGGGACGTCTATTAGGATGGTCATTCATTCTTCGGTCTCCGTGGTACTGTCACATATAAATTCAACTGATGCCACTTGAACATTTGTAAATAACTATGTGATATCCGAAAATAAGATGGTACGTTCTTTCGTGTTAATTTTACTGATTGTGATTAAATGTTGAAATACATATTTGATACTGCTTGACTATCTGTTTGACGAAAAGTTTCAATAGGTTCACTGTCTACTTTGCTAGGTAATAATACGGTAAAGTAATCATACTGCGATCATCCTTAGAGGAACTCCTAGTTTGTGTACCTGTGGTAATCCAAAAAATTATTGATGTATTCCAGACACTTTAAAATTCTCATATAAGATAAATGAGATTGACGGCTCATTTTTCAGGCTTTTTAGGGATATTGTAGAATCATTTCTCGTAGTAACCCTTAAGTCTCGTTGGCCGTTTGGCTTCTGAAACTCAAACTTATATTATTGATATTAATTTCATTATCGTTCATTACAGTTCCGATTTCGTTGCCAGTTTCATAATAAAAAGTTTCTCATTTAATAAATTCATCAGTATCGTTTATATGTTCTTGTTAAGATGCTTTTGCGGTTGCATTTGTCGGTCTTGTATAAATAAAAAGCCGGATGTTATATCCAACCAGTTTCAATTTCCATTTAGAAGTTAAGAATAAATCTGCTGTTTAGTGTTACGGGATGTTGCTACAACTGAACAGTTACTGGAGTCCAGATTGATTCTTCTGTCAACCAAGCGCTTGTATTTTACCGAGCATCAACTTTGACTGTTGTCCATAAAACCCAAATAAAATAATAATACGTAGTCAACGATCGATTAATTACTCAACCGTCTCGTCATAAGAATACACAGAGTCCAGTATAATACAATAAATATACAAAATAGCTAGGAGTTTGGCTCTAAATAGTGTTAACTCCAACAAGAACACTCACTCAGTCGTTCCGGAACCAACGGTTGCTAAGAATGAAACCCATTAGGACCCAACAGTGCTGGACTTCCTTGACACAGGCTTTCAAACGTCACGGTTTATATGATTTATATCATCGAACTTAACATAAGTTTGTGTCTAAAATTTATACCTCCTGTGTATCCTCAACCTAAGAGTTGTGTACGTTCTTTTCAGCTCTTCACCTAGTATATTTTTAGGACGAACCGTAAACGGAATCTTGATGTCACGTTGGTAGTTTGTCATCAGACAACTTTATGGGCAGATCTTCATCCCTTCTTTTGAAATCTAGGAAGTTAATGAGTCGGTTCGGATTAATGCATAACCTTTTCAGTGGCTGTTGGTCCCAATCAATTTTATTGATATGTGTAATTTTTTCGGGAGATTAAAATTGGATGCGCATCGTAAATTATATTATTGAACTATCAGACAATTACTGTAAAATTTCGTGATTGCATTTTGTTTAACTAGTCTGGCAGCTTTTAACGTTTAAATTTGCGAATACGTAGCCTTTTGACCAATAAAATTATTATTGTAACAATTAATTCCACCAAAACTTTGCGTTAAAACGAATGTCAGGAGTTGCTTACTTTCACTCCATTTAAAATGATATGAACTAAAGTGTTTAAAAGTGTTGACAACCTTTGTACCATAGGCAATCATTAATCGCGGAAAATTTTAGCAGTGATATCAAATAAGAAGTACAGCATTGCATGTAGTGCTACACAAAGAGAAACGTTAGGATAATTAGAAATGAAGTCAATTAATGCCTAAAAACAGCCCACGTTAAAGTAAACTAGACGTCACACGATTAACTATAGAAAATGTTTACATAGCTAAATCAGTCTTATAATGATTATTTTTTCACAAGTGCATTTCTTTTTCAGGCAACACTGTCCATACTACAACAATGCTGTCTGTTCGTCGCAGCATCAATAATGGAAGTTATTGGCCGTTTCATGTGATAAATCCAGGAGAAATACCACCAAAATTATCTTGTAATTCACTAATAAACTGATTTTATTAAATCTTGTTACTGACCGGGAAGATGTTGACATTCGCAATTATTGTATAAATATGAGTGTTATAGGACGATTTAGTTACTTCTGTTTGCACAGGCGGGCTGGATATATATAACGGGTTCCCGCCAGTGTTTCTAGCACTTGACAGGAGTTGTGCACTTCTGGAGGGATGTGCGTCACTTCATTCGTATTTGTATGTCATGGTGGTTGCTGTCTACCACTCTGTCATTCCAGTTTACTTCACCGTTAGGATTGTGTTTACAGTGTTTCCTCGTACTGTCCATTTATTGCTCATTCGTCATGATATTTCCTTATTTATTTTACAAATGGGTTGTTTTATGAGCTTAATGCCTGCAGTTTCAGTATTCAGTAATATACACTTATCTGTCTCAAAGCCTAATCCACTGGTTTAGCCTTATATCGTATATTGCGGAAGTTTTTACCCAAAATCCTGAACTGAACTAGTCTGGATGCTGGTTTTACTAACGTCCAAATTTTGTGAATCTTACAGACAGTTACCACTGTTGGAAGCCCGTACTGTTTCTTACCGAACTGTGAAGCTACTTATTAGAAAAGGTACATGCAGTTTCTTTTACGGGTAGTGTCATGCTTGAACCCTCTACGTCAACCGTACATCTCGAAACCAATTCCAAGCGTTATTAATCTAGCGTTAAAGTGTATGATTGAAGGGCGAAATCTGATTGCATAGAATCAATCTGAAGAAGCCCTATGATCACTGACGAAGGTCAGTTATGTATTTCCGTGATATCCTTAACTAACCTTTACACACCACGTAATCAAGGAATTTAGAACCAATAAGGGACAGTCGTGGTTGCTCTGTTATTTTGTTGTTTCTTCTTTGCACGTTTTATTACAGAAATGAAACAAAAACATTGATCTAAGGGTAAAAGAGTAAATTACCATTAACGATAATAAAGCTTCGTGGAACAAAGTTTACTGGCATGTACGTTAATGATCAGACTTCGATAACATCACAACAGATTTCTTGTCTCGACATATGTAATGGTGCATGATCATCCACGCATTGAAAAAATATTTGACAAATAATTCATGGTTACGACGAGTGAGTTAAAGTATGCTGCAAGTAGTCGGGTCAATGATAACTGTACGCTTAGATCTTACTTAAATCGCGTAATATGTTCACGATACATAATACAAGATTATAACAGCAAATGATTATTGAAACCTTCGAAACAAGGGCATTAAACGTAGGCAAAACAACTCGTGCTCACCTTCAGGCTCTGAAGTATTGAATAAAGTCCTAGAAATGGGTGCTTATATTTGAAAGGAGCTATAAATACTATGATAATAGTAATACCAGCTTTATTCTCAAGTAGCATTTCGCACATCAAGGCATACCAGTTAACATGCATTATCAGAATAATATAGGTTTACCTGCACGCAAGGATTTCGGTAAAGGGTCATTGATGGGGGATTCACACTATATGAAGATGCTGATTAAAAATAAGGCTAACGGCTCTATAGTTTACAATACTAGGGTGCTGCATTAAAGTACACTTCTGACAAACAACCACATGATTTTCGTCTCTGGCGCCGCGACCCCAGGAGATGTCTGGGAATAAACAGAATATACCATACAGTCAATCCAGGTACGGGATAAGGCCAGCAGTATTTGTTACTAAGATAAGAGCGCCAACGAAATACATATATGGGAGAAATCTTCCGTGGTGATGGAATCAATGTGGATTGATTATGAACGGTTTGTTACTGATTCATTAAGTATGTTGATGGCAGCGTTAGGAGTAAGTCTCTTTAAAAAAAATCTATTCCCTACTAGAGTACCTCGAAGCTCGGGGAGATTAATATATGAAATGGAAAAAATAAAGTTAATCAGTATTTGCTAAACAAGTAGTTTCAATTATAATTGGGTGTCTTAAACCATAATCTTCTGTTTTCTGTTTTGTTTTTACTACAGCCTATGTGTTTAAAGTTCTAGAACCCTTATGAGCCAGTCTCATTAAGTCTAAGTCGGTGGTAAATGGTGGAGGATTTGGTACAAATCTTTGGAATCTAGATATGAAGTGATGTACATTATTCTAAGTACTGCTCGTTAGTACCTAATTTACATACGCGCATAACATATTGAGCGGGCCGAGGACGTCGTATGTTATGCTTGAATTTGGATAAATCTATAGTTTCTTCAGCGAATTGGAGTCACCAAATAGTTGGTTTATTGCTCGTACAAAATGAACAATGCCGTTCAACTTGCGGATTTCTGCCGGCGAACTATTCCCAATGGCAGTGAATTTGTGCACGAAGTAATTTAAACGTATTCTAGTATTACAATGTTCCACCCACAATGGAGCTGTATGATTTTTGAGGCTGTAATCAGATGCTCCGATAAATTTGTATATAGGGTTGGGGGGGAAATATACGTTGTATAACACTGAAATTGAATGTCAGACTGAACTTAACTCGTCTTTTCCAAAGTGGTTCTAAGCCTAAAGTACCATGCTGTGTAATGTAGTTTAGTCCACAATACATCTCCACAGTCTTCTGTCTCTGTATTCCTTCAACCCTACAGCTTTTCACAAATTCGGAGGCTGCTAGATATTAGTGGTCAGCATTCAAGTAGCGGGCGCACACAAACTTTATATAGTACCCTTGAGGTGAATCAAATGTCATGAGTGTGTTTTAGTGTGTTCGAGCAAATTAAAATCTATGAAAATGCCCCCTGGAGTTGTGGAAACCGATTATGCTCACATTACCAACAATGCAAAGTGGTGAAACTGTTCGAGTAATGTAATGTATTCAGTCATAAGTTATTTAAATTACTAATTACAGATAACGGTAGTTTTGCACGCCTTGTAGTGTTCGCATGATCCAATTATGAAGGAAGAGTCTATTTAGTTGGGAGTTAAACTGATAATGTGTGATACGAATTAAACTGAAACCCTTGTCATGGACCGAGCAATCGCGAAATGCTGTAGAAGTGACTCATCAAACAGCCAATATCAGTTTGTGTCCTTTTCACGTGTATCGTACTGTGTGCAAAAAAGGTAACCAGATCGTAAGGCAATGTATCTGCTGATTAATACGTGGAGAATCGATACCATGGAACTATAAATAGATTAGATCAAAATGCAGGTACTTACACAAGTCGATATTGGATGAACAGCAAGCGCAATAGTAATGTGATGACAATAAGGAACAATCCGAATAACAGGGATGACAGTCGTTACAAGAAATTAAAAGTGAAGCTAAAACACCCGGACGTACTTGTGGGAACGTAGTAAAAGAAATCAATTAAGTCCAATATTAGTATTGGATATGGAACTGTAGCGGTAAATAATCCCCAAAATAAATAGTTACATAGGTTTCGACATTGATGCTGACCATGTTTGTTTTAGCGGACACTACTAAGTTGAAGGCGCTCGGTCACGCATCACTACCAGATCACGTCACGCCGTACCGTAAGAAGCAACTCTCTCTAGTTTGCCAGCCTAGACGTTGCTAATCCATTGCCGCTCCATTCACGATCAAATATAACTTCTCTTCTATCCTTCATTGCCTTCTGATTTCTTCTCATTCGTAAGAGTGGGTTCAATCGTTAGAAGTTGCTCTGGTAATAATCCAAACGTAACTTGGTCATATACCGGGTGTAACTTCATTGGTGAGCCCGACGTGATCTGGACACGTTCATAACTGTGAGTTCGTTCCTGTTTGTAGTTTTTAACAGTATTTTTGGAGTGATTATCATTTTTTTGCACGTTTTGATAGCATTTTTATATTTTTATATATTGCATATATAGCATGACTGATCAGACTCCTAAGTTCATTAAGATTAAAATTCCCACACCCCCGAACTTCCAGCTCATTCCTTTCTGGACAGAAAACATAGAAGCTTGGTTCTGCTACGCAGAAGCCGAGTTTCGAGACCACGCCGTGACAGATCCACGTGTTCAATTCCTTGCCGTCGTAAGGTCACTTCCGCGTGAATTGAACAGGTACGTCACACCTTTCTTTTTCAGCCCTGACTGCCTAGAACCTTATGACCAGCTCAAAAGATCAATTTTCGAACGCGGAGATTTATCCGACAGACAACGTCCTGATGAGTTGTTCCACACCACCGAGCTAGGTAACAGTTCAGCGACGGAAATGTTGTCGCGCATGCGAGAGGTAATTGGTCAACGCACCCTCAACGAAGGTCTTTTCCGCCGACTCTTCTTATCAAAACCGCCACAACAAGTGCAAGCAGTTCTGGTAACGTTTAATAACAACCCAGTAGATGAACTAGCTTCATCTGCTGATCGAATTCTGGAGATCACTAGAACTCGAGATAATCAGGTTTATTCCATTACTGAAAAACTTGATGCCACCGAAAACGACGTGACAAAATTGTGTAATACTCTTTCTCGTTTTCTTGACCTGAAGGAAAGACACCGACCGAATGATTTTCGTCGACGAAGTACGTCACGGAGAAGGTCGTCGTCTCGACCTCGACGAAACGAAAATTCACATTGGCGTTGGTACCACAACACCTATGAAAGAAATTCCAAGAAGTGTAGAGACCCCTGTTGTTTCCCTAGACATAAACCCATTGTTGACGCACCGGGAAACTATTCCGTCGGCACGCTGTAGCGGCAACCGTAGCCGGTGGAAGCAGCCGCCTGTTATTTATCACTGATGTGATAACGAAGGTTCGCTACCTCGTCGATACTGGCACAGAAGTTAGCGTTCTTCCTGCAGCTCCATCTGATCGCCATCACGAAGCTGCGTTCGATTTACAGGCAGCCGATGGAAAACACATAGCTACATATGGCAAACGATACGTCTACTTAAACGTGGGTTTACGAAAACCCATACACTGGATTTTCACCATCGCCGATGTGAAAATACCCATCATAGGCATGGATTTACTTAGCCACCACAACTTGCTTGTGGACCCTAGTAAAAAGAGATTAGTGGATAGTAACACAAATCTATACGTTCGTGGAACCGTGGCTACAGGTTGTAGCTTATGTCCTCTTCGTTTTAAACATTTAATTAACCCTTATTTTCAGCCGATACTCGACAAGTATCCAGATCTGAATAAGGCGTCATCGAAATTATCATGTGTAACCAGCAATGTTACACATCACACCGCGACTACAGGTCAACCTGTATTCTCCAAAGCACGCCGACTCGCGCCTGAAAAACTAAGGATTGCGAAAAACGAATTCGATCATATGATTGACGTGGGAATAATTCGACCTTCCAGTAGTCCATGGTCATCTCCATTACATATGGTCCCGAAGAAAGATAGCAATGATTGGCGTCCCACCGGTGATTACCGACGTCTTAACGCCCAAACTACGCCTGGTCGTTACCCTTTACCGCATATCCACGATTTAACGGCCACTCTGAAGGGAAGTACAATATTTTCAAAACTCGACTTGGTAAAGGCGTACAACCAAATACCGATGTCTGAAAATGATATCTCGAAAACCGCTATCGTAACTCCATTTGGCCTTTACGAATTCCTCCGAATGCCTTTTGGGTTGAGGAACGCAGCACAAACATTCCAACGCTTCATTGATGACGTGTTCCGCAGGCTTGACTATGTCCATGCATACGTCGACAACTGCTTGATAGCAAGTCCAGACGAGGTAACACATATGAAACACTTGGACACAGTCTTTAGTAGACTGCAACAATATGGAGTAACCATAAACATACAGAAATGCGAAATCGGAACAACCTCGTTGGACTTCCTGGGGCATACTATTAATGCGAATGGTATACAACCCCAAAAACACAAGGTGGCAGCTATTCTGGAATACCCGGAACAAACCACCATCAAGCAGTTGCGAGCTTTCAATGGATTGGTAAGTTTCTACAGACGGTTTATACCAAACTGTGCATCTATTATGAAACCACTAACGGATCAGCTTCGTGGAAATAAAAAAGTGGTCACAATGGATGCAGACTCAAAGAAAGCCTTTACTGCGACTAAAGAAGCAATTGCCAATGTGACTATGCTGGCACATCACAATGCCGAAGCCCCTGTCAGCATCGCGGTTGATGCATCTGACTCAGCGATTGGCGCAGTTCTGCAACAATGGACTGACAAAACTTGGCAACCTTTAGCATTCTTCTCAAGACGACCAAACGATACCGAATCAAGATACAGCACTTTTGGTAGTGAACTGCTAGCCATGTACTGTGCCGTACGACATTTTCAACATTCCATCGAAGGCCGGGAATTTGCAATATTCACCGACCATAAACCACTGACGTTCTCTATGAAGTCATCTTCAGATAAGTACTCTCCGCGAGAGTCGCGTCATCTAGACTACACTTCCCAGTTCTCTACTGATATACGACATATATCTGGAGCTAACAATGTAGTTGCCGACGCCTTATCACGAATACATGCCTTGAATCGTATCCAAGGCATCGACCTTGTTCAATTAGCTCGACTTCAAAATGAAGACAATGATCTTCATCACGAGTTATCCACAACAACGCTTAAACTCCAAACAAAGACGATTGGAAAAGGTAAGAACACTTTAATTTGTGATTATTCCACAGGTACAGCCCGTCCAATCGTTCCCAAGAGTTATCGACGAATCATCTTCGACACATTGCACAACCTCTCTCATCCTGGAGTTCGTGCTACGTCTAAACTAATTGCTCAGAGATTCTGCTGGCCAAGGATGAATAAAGACATCAAAGAATGGGCACGCTCCTGTGTGGCATGCCAAAAGAGCAAAGTAATTCAGCACAATAAATGTCCTCTTGGCACTTTTCCAACTCCCGACGCTCGATTCAACCACGTCCACCTTGATTTGGTAGGACCCTTACCTGAATCAAATGGATTTTCTTATCTTTTGATATGCGTGGACCGTTTCACACGCTGGCCAGAAGCGATTCCCTTAAAAGACATCACTACTGAAACGATTGCTCGCGCTTTCGTCGAACGATGGATAGCGAACTTTGGTTGTCCATCTACAATAACGACAGACCGTGGACGTCAGTTTGAATCTGGATTGTTCCACTCTCTGACAAAACTTCTTGGAGCGACGCGCTTCCGAACAACAGCCTACCATCCACAATCTAACGGTTTGGTAGAAATATTTCATCGACAGCTGAAAGCATCACTTTCAGCTACAAACATGCCGCAGTGGACAGAGGCTTTGCCACTAGTCTTACTCGGTATCCGAAGCATGGTAAAAGAAGATGTCGGGTGCAGCGTGTCTGAACTAGTTTACGGAACGACTCTTCGATTACCAGGTGAGTTTGTGGAAACCGCTTCCACCTCGACAAACTTGGATATAAATTCTTACGTGAACCGGCTTACAAATGCTATGCGTTCAGTTAAGCCAGTTCAAACTCGACGACAATCGACCGACACTTTCATCCAACCCGCCTTAAAATATAGTACACACGTTTTTGTACGTCGTGACGCTCTACGCCGACCTCTTGATGCGACTTACGAAGGACCATACAAGGTTTTGAAACGTGAAATAAAGTACTATACGATCGATAAGAATGGACACGAAGAGAACGTCAGCATTGACCGCCTCAAGGCAGCTTACCTAGAAGATAAACCCTTCGATGTCCAACTCGCCACAACACCGCTGAAACTCGACATGAGCAAAGTCGCCATGCCTCAAGCAACAACCAATGAGCAAGTGGAAATTCAGAAGAGCTCCATAACGCCGAGAGCTACACGTTCTGGTAGAAATGTACGATTTCCAGAACACTTAAATGAATATTACGTCTATTAATTTTCGTTTCTAATTTTCCACTGTGTGTATTGTGAATATCTATATGTACAAAATAAAAAAAAATTGAATAAAAATATTTTGTTTTTACTTTATGGTATGCATTTTTGTTTACACATTTTCGTATGTTTAAAAAAATATATATCAAAAAAAAACTTTTTTTTATTCATTCATGTTAGCGTTGCCGACATTTTATGCGTTTTTGTAGCTGTATTTAGCCGCTAAATTGCTTTTAAATATATATACATATATATATTAATGAAATGCATATAGTTAAATTTTTTTCTTCTTTTGGTTTTCCAGGACGCCTGGAAACGACCGGAAGAAAATGGAAGAGAACGATAACATTTTGTACATTTTTTTTTTATGTAACGACATTTTAGCATAGGCACCGACGGCCAGAAGCTGCACAACATCCAAGCTATCAAAGGAACGTTTACCAATGTTTAACGCATTGGGTTTTATCCTTTGGCTGGTACGTCATAGGGTCCTCACGAACCCATTAGGGGGGGAGTGAGCTGTAGCGGTAAATAATCCCCAAAATAAATAGTTACATAGGTTTCGACATTGATGCTGACCACGTTTGTTTTAGCGGACACTACTAAGTTGAAGGCGCTCGGTCACGCATCACTACCAGATCTCGTCACGCCGTACCGAAACAAGCAACCCTCTCTAGTTTGCCAGCCTAGACGTTGCTAATCCATTGCCGCTCCATTCACGATCAAATATAACTTCTCTTCTATCCTTCATTGCCTTCTGATTTCTTCTCATTCGTAAGAGTGGGTTCAATCGTTAGAAGTTGCTCTGGTAATAATCCAAACGTAACTTGGTCATATACCGGGTGTAACTTCAGAACAACTTGAATCCTCTCTTAGCAGAAATAAAAGGTTATGGGAGAAGACTGCTACTGACACACCACGAGCGGGGTAGAAGTTTATATATCTGCATTTAAAGTGGTCGTTTTTAGTTGACGATAATCAAATCTCTTAGTTTGAACAGTGTGTTCCGTAACATTTTGTTCAAACTCTGTAAGGCTGCAATCACAATTTGTAGGTAAATAACTTGATTAGCTGCTATGCTGGTACTCGCAAACTACAGACAATACATTATGATCAGGATCTAGTAGTATTCACGAATCTTAAAGTGGTTTCTTAGTTTATATATTACTAAATATCTGCAACTACAGTTTTCAAATTCTGTTATATTATTTATCATTACAGACGGTTTTCACTTACTTTACGCCTGGAAAGAGACCAGTGGGTGTTGGATTCAGTATTGAAAGCTCTTGGAAAAGTATGTGGTGGAACATTCAAATATGAATTTCACTACACCCACTGTTGTCTTCTACTTTTTCATAATCTGGGGTCTTATTGAGGAGCAACTTCAGTTTCCCATTTTTAAACAAAAGTTTCATGTGATCTTACACATATTCTTTTCAATTTATTAGTTTGTACCTTATGAAACGTTTATAAAGATAAAGCGAAAGATGTCGAAATACTGCACACTGAGAATTTAAACCTCTGTGCCAGACATACAGCAGCTCCTATGTACAACTATGTTACCCTCCCCTGCCACAACTTAAAAATCCATATTCTGTAACGCTTAGTTACTGAACTCACCTGTATATAGACTGTTTCATTTCCGATCAGCCTCCACAAGCCTGTATTTCTCACTTCATTACTGTTCTCTTTTATTTTGGAAGTATTTGTCTTGATTTACTTTGCGTGTGGATGTCACCTTCGTCGAACTTTGTCAGTTTGTTTCATATTCACGTATGTTATACACAACTTTTACCGCAATCTTGAACTTTACGATCTACCTCTCACAAAATTTGGAGCTTGTCTGTTGCAATCTTAAAATTTCATGTGTTAAAATTCCTTCAGTGTCATTATACTATACTTTGTTTGTCAAAATGATCACACCGTAAAATCGGCGTATACCTGCTTTCAAGAATCACTTATCATTATTAATATTGTGCTAAAAATGCCATATTGAATAAATCACTTGTTATTATTAGCTAACTTATTTGACTAGTTCGAAATAATTTGAATACTGGCAGACCGATTAATGGTCATAGTGTGATTCGACAGAACACGTAAAAGTCCGAACTTGAACAAATGAGGCATCTGATAATTAAAACAAACAATGTATTACATTCCTTTTGCTAACTTTTCTGGATTTCATCAAGTACAACCCTCTTATTAATATTAATAATAATTTATTTCCTGGATATCGGGAGCAAGCCATTTTTACAGGCAAGATCAACAATAACATATCAGATAGTAAAGAGTGTTTAACTGTTATGCAAACTTATTATACAATGATGCACAGAGATAGTGGGATAGTAAACTTTGTTTTAAACTGGTATTTATCTAGCGTTCATTACAAACATGGCCTCGGGACGACCTTGTAGTGCTGGCGAATGACAGGGTGGGATCTTGTCGCCAATACGAGGAGTTACATTTTGACAGAAAATGTAGACGTCCAACCTTTTACGTAATATAAAGCAATCTCGAAGTTCTGAAAGGAAAGAAGGAGGACAAACAGCAGAACGGAGCAACAGTATTATGACAGCTATACTTTTCCGATTATTTAAGCAATCAGAAAAGTATGACTGTTTCAACTGGCAAATACTTGAATATTAAAGCTTATTTGGCAAGTGTTAAGTTTTTATCCTTGAAAGGTTAGCTATTACGGAAGTGTACAATAGTAATGTTCAGATCGGGTCACTGTGAAAGGCTAATGACATATGCTTGAGATATGAGCCGTGAACTCGTATGCTAGATATGAGGTGGTCCGTGACTTATCATGTCTGGATTTCTAGATAGTTCAGGAGAGAGTTGTTGGGTCCCTTTGGTATTAAAAAACAAACTTATCATGCGTTTAAATTGTGGTAAGTTATCACAGGAGCGGATAGAAAGTGGTAACCTATTCCATAGTAAATTGTAGAATGTTATAAAAAAGTTATTTCGTGATTTGTGTTTGCATTTTTCAGCATACAGTGTTCGAGCCAGATTTCTTAGGTTATATTTGAGAGCAGTCTTCCAGGAGAGATAAAAGGTTGAGAAAGTGAGACCGTGAATTATCTTATGAAAATAAATTAGGTTGGTTTTCAGACGGCGTCTCCATAGGGGTTCTAGAGAAAGTAACCCACATCTTTCTACATAAGTTTGTTACAGGTATACTCCAGTAATCGTCGAGTGAAAGTTCTCTGGAGATTTTCAATTCGTATGGTGTCTGTATGGTTCATATTAGAGAAGACAAGTGAGCAGTATTCTAGGGTAGGACGTACGCACATCCTGTATATTGCAAGCTTGGCTTCCCTGGTGTGAAAATTTCGAAGAATAAAGCCAATTCGTCGTCTTGATTTGGATATAATTGACGATACATGCTCAGTAAACTTAAGGCTCTTGCTGTAGCATATACCCAAGTCACATATAGAGCTAAGTGTTTGAATTTTACATTCATTCAAATAGAGTTCTTGTTGAACATCATATTTTCCGAATTGTATAATCCCACACTTACTGCGGTTGAATGGTAGTTGCCATTTCTGGCTCCAAATCGATAGGTTATCTAGATCTTTCTGGATATCGGATGTGCCTCCATTAGATGTACTAGGCTTAAAGCTGTATACTATTTTCAGGTCATCTGCATACAGGTATGGTCTACCAAAATGTATGACTTCACATATATCATTTATATGCATAAGAAAGAGAAGAGGACCTAGGACACTGCCCTGAACAACCCCACTTGTGATTAGTTTGGGTGACGAAAGGTGGTCATTATATTTAACTACCTGGCTTCTTCCTGTGATAAATGAACTGAGCCAAGAGTGTAGTGGGTCTTTGATTCCGAACGACTTTAGTTTATGGAGAAGTTTATAATGTGGGACTTTATCTTGAAGTCAAGGAAAACGGTCGATACTACCATTCCCTTATCGCGTTGAGTGGTTATATCGTCAAGATAGTCTAATAGGCACGTATCACATGACCTAGTTTTTAGGAACCCGTGTTGTGAGGTAGAGATTAGATTATGTTTCTGGAGGTACTGAGATACTTCAACCTTAACTACTTTTTCCATCACCCTAAAGATAAAAGACGTTAGGTTAATTGGTCGGTAGTTTTCTACATTTGCAACCGGTCCACTTTTGAGTTTGGGGATAATGTATGTGGTTTCCCAGATTGATGGGTAGCATGCAGTAGAGAGTGATATCGTAAACAATTTAAGAAGTAGTAGATGGAGATTTTCGTCACCCCTTTTAAGCATGCCTGTTGGGATGCCATCAGGCCCTTCGGTGTTTAAGTACTTTAGCGTATTTATGGCTTTATCAATGTTTTGCCTAGTGAAGACTACATTTGTGAGTTCACATGATAGCGTTGCGGTGGACTCGTAGTCATCTTCATAATTTCCACTCGTTAACGTGGTACTAAATTGTTCACTGAATAGTTCAGCTATGAGTCTAGGGTAGTCGTATATTCGATTTTCACTAACAAACAGATTTCCTTTCGTTTTAGAACCCTTGTTTTTGTTTCTAAAAATTTTTAGGAGAACAGAGGGATTTTTGTGTATGATAGCTTGTTTCTCTTCTACAGTGGCTTTTTCCATGCGTATCCCTACAATCATTACATATATTTCTTTCATAGTGACTAGCGATGAAAAGTCTCTGGATCTATGAAATTGGGAAGCATGTTTTCGGAGGCGTCTTCGTATTTGCGTTGGGATGAGCAAATCTTTGGGAATCCTAGGTTTTGGTTGTCGTAATGGTGCAATCTTATCGAAGGCATCATTTATGTTATGATACAGAATTTTTGTCGATTTGTTAGCGTTGCTTTCAGCAAAGTAACTTTCCCAATTGAGACTGCCCATGTAGTTTTGGAAGTTCATCCAGTCGGCTTTGTGAAAGTGTCAACTGAGTGAACTTATTTGATGCTTAGTTGCCGTAATGTTTATATCAAAGCTGCATATAACAATGTTATGGTCGCTACCAGGGATTTTTTTCCCGGTATGCACAGAGTATGGGAAGAGACCGTTTGTGAAAACTAAGTCTAGGATATTTTGGAGTCTAGTAGGGTTACGAACGCACTGAGTCCAACCACCGAGTTCTAAACATTCGATAAACGGGTCGTAGCGCTTTGGTGCTTTAGGTGGGGACCATGAAACTTCGGACATGTTAAAATCTCCACATATAAGCTTGCTAGTGAAGGGTAGAGAGGATGCTAGTATGAAAATTCCTGTTAGTAGATCTACATTCTTTAACGGGTCGTTGGGAGGCTGGTACATACAACCGAGCAAGATCGATGTAGTTCTTGTAGGTTTCAGGACAACCCACACAGAATCTTGTGTTGCATTTAGCCCTGGAACATCGCATAGGAGCGACTTCAGCTTTAAATGGACATATATTATGCAACCTTCACCGCGTCCATGTAGTCTATCACTACGGTATAGGTTGTAATTATCAAGCGATATATTTATATCAGGGATGCTTGAATTAGTCCATGATTCAGTAATTATAATGAGCGATAGTTCGCAGAGTGACGCTAGCATGATTAAGTCAGTCATTTTGTTACATATCGACCTAGCATTTATTAGACATAAGATAAATGCGTGGCTATATGAGTAAAACGGACTAAGGGTACCATTCATATATGAACCATAGTTAGTCAGGGGTGTAGTTTAAATGGGGGTATAAATGGTTGTTGGTTTTCGGACAGCTCATATTGATAGTTAAGGTCACGACTGGATTTATTATAGGAGCTGTTAAGTGTATACGAACTTGTTAGCCCGGGGGATAGGGTGGGAATTTCAACTGGTTGAGATTGTACGGGATTAAGGAGGTTGCGTATACCATATGGTTGGAGATTACGTCGACTAGTTGTTTCGCTAGTGGTGCTACTATGTCCTGTATCCCGAAAAAATTCTGATTACCGTCTATTATTTTATGATAACGATGAAAGTTGGGATTTATATAGTTAGGGCTAAAACCGTTCTTATTTGTGTCACTATAAGAAGGGTTTAGAAGTGGTGAAAGCGTGTTGTTATGCGTATATGCATTATGAGAGCTTATAATTGGTGGTCGGGTTGACGTCCTAAAGTGTCTAGTGTTATTTTACCAAGTGCGTCTACTATAGTAAGTAGGGTGTTGTACTGGATGAGGGGTGTGAGGCCGCTTCTCGATAGGTTGGCTGTTAAATTTTAGAGGACGTGAGTATAGGTGTCATTTGTTACGTCGTCTATCATTCTTCATGTCGCGTTTTTTATCTAAAAGTTGAGTGGACTGAGGCCTATCGTTTTCTTCATTATCTTGAGTACTCATGAATTTGTTGCAAGCTAGTGGGGAGAGTTTATTTAAGGAGGCTAATATAATCTTAGCATTTTGTCTACTTGGGGTATGATCTTCGGTCTGCGTGTGGTTATTGGCACGGACCGGAATTTGTTGTTGGTTTGCTTGGAATTGTTTAGTTTTAGGTCCAAGCTTAGCTATGTCGTCTTTTGGAGTAGCCCGTTAAGAAATGGGCTTTGGTTGGCTTAGGATATCAACATTTGAGTCTTTTAAAGGGTCTGAGATTTGTTTCTTTGCGTAGGAACAACCCGGGGTGGGATTTATAGTACACGTATACTTATTAGCATCCATAGGAAGTTGTTCGCTGTTGTATGGTGTTCCTCCTGGAGACCCATCGAGGTCAACATTATCGGTTGCTGATGATGGGTTTGTATTCTGAGACACGTAATAAGTTTCTTCCTTTTTAGTAGGGGATACTTGCTGGTTGTCACTTGTAGTGCAATCATTGGATGTGGGTACCCCACGTCCTTTTATGCGACTTTGGGAGGGGGGTTAGATCCTGGGTGACTATTATATTTTATAGGGTATTAGTTCCTTAGCTTTTTTACATGACGCAATAAATAGTTCCGCATCTCTAAGACAGTTAAATTTAAATAATAATGGACAGTTTTGTCTGTTTGACTTTTTTCTGAGTCTTATAATTTGACATTGATATTCTATCATGCCACATGCTTTTAGGCATGTATCCCTTACTTCTGCAAGAGATGTGCAGTCGAGAATATTATATACCACCACATTGCATGAGGACATAACCCTTTTTACCGCTTCCGTTGCTACAAAGTCAATCAGACACTCAGCCTTTGCAAAGTTTTCAACACTTTCGTCGTTATTATGTTCCCATATATTTATGAGAGGTGCTAGTTGATTGAGTTTAGATGACAGATCAGCGAGGGATTTTTGTAGTGACAGTATATCATTGCTGTTGCGGACTGTGTCACAGTAAGTATCATATAAGATATCATAGGTCTTAACCTGAGGGCTATTTGGGGTATCATTGAGAACATCGGACATCGGTTTGGTCTTCTTAGATGGGTTGGTTGGACTATTTCGTGATCGCTTGTTACGGCTTATAGGTTTTTTTATTTTCACCATTTTAGAATGACGTGATATGAAATATGTATCTAATAGGATATAATGTTTTATATTACTATGGATAAAGCGGTTTTGCTAATTATGTCTCAAAGATTAAAATATAAAAACGACGTGCAAAAAAGTTACAACCTTCGAACAGGGCGCCTGAGATTGTTTACAGAATTCACACTTACGTTAATACACATAATGCAAGGGACAAAAAGTACATAAATGAAGGCAAGATGCACAATTAATATGATATGGTGATAGTCGATTGACATGGAACAATAAACGTTGCTCAAAAATTGTTATTTATGTAGTGCCCATTACGAACAAGACCTTGGGACGACCTTGTGATACAGGAAAAGAGTAGCAGGGAAGATTCGAGTCTCCATATGGAGGGATCACATTATGATACATGTAGATGTTCAATGTTTTGCGTAGTATAAAGTGGCATCTAAGTGTGTCGGTCCCGGTACTTATTTTGCGTTGCAACAAAGGAATAGGCATATCTTGAAATTATGGTAAAGTTGGACTAATGTTAGTAGTTGACAGGTGGTGTGACTTCAAAAGAGAAATATGTACATAAAAAAATTACACTGTATAACTAACAAGTAAAGTCGATCAAGTTATTGACTGACTACGTTAGCCTACTGATATTAGCGCATAACACAATCCAGTAAATTTTAGCAACAACCCTGGTTATATTTATCTTAAAAGTAAACTATTATTACAAAAGTTTGGTCCTATAGTATGGATCATGAAGCATGTTCTTATCTAAGGTCATTTGCTTTCAAGCAATCGGAATACAAAATCAGCCTTTTCAGCAAACTTTGTCTACAGTCTCAGATTTAAGCTGAAGGTCTGCTACATCTATCTCAATATTTCACTCCCTTACGAAGAGTATGCTTTCTTCAGTTCCACATGTACTAAGTTCCTTTCCAACCAAGGACAAGTTGTCTGTCCGGCTCTAAAGCATGCTGAACTGTCAGTCTTAAAATATTGCTTCTGGATATACTAAAATCTGTCAGATCATATGCTTAGAAAAGGATATATTTTTCTGTCTGTTAGATCAGTCACGGACCACCTCATATTTAGCATACGAGTTCACGGCTCATATCACAAGCTTGTGTGTCATTAACCTTATTAAACCTTACCTTTCACAGAGACCCAGTCCGGACACTACTATTGTACTCCTCTGTAATAGCTAACCTATCAAGGATAACAAATTAACTCCTACCAAATTAGCTTTAATATCCAAGTATTCAACAATTCAAACGGTTATACTTTTCTGATAATCATAAAAGTATAGCTGTCATCGTTCTGCTATTTGTTTCCCTTCTTCCCTTTCAGCGCTTCGAGATTGCTTTATATTACGCGAAAGGTTGAACGTCTACATTTTCTGTCAAAATGTAACTCCTCGTAATGGTGGCATGAATCCATCCTGTCATTCTCCTGGATCACAAGGTCGTCCCGAGGCCATGTTTACAATGGACGCTAAATAAATGCCAATTTAAAACAAAGTTTACTATCCCACTATCTCTGTGCATCATTGTATAATAAGTTTGCATAACAGTTAAACCCTCTTTACTATCTGATACGTTATTGTTGATCTTACTTGTAAAAATGGCTTGCTCCTGATATTCAGGAAGTAAATTGTCATTATTATCAGCCCCTTGAAAACTCCAAAAACATGACGCTACTCTAAATACACACATTTAAGTCTTTCGTCTCCAGTATACGTATTAGTATACTGAAAGTAGTGGCTATCCTAAACCAAGTGAAAACCGAAACCAATAAACAACCTACATAACTAAAAAATTGACAACCTAAGTCTATTTTCCTAGAAGACCAACTTCGTAAGAAGATAAAATACAAAACTTTACGAGAAGTTTCAAGCCTCCACCTGTGAGATAAAAAGCGATTCCAGAATAAGTAGCACTTATCATACGCAGTATGATCGATTTCGCAGGCATCACCAATGATTTACCCGGGTTAATCATCAGCCTTTGCTTGTAATAATCCATTTTACTTACAAATGTCGACTTTAATGTAGTCAGATACAGATTGGATGAATAATATATACCTGGGAAGTCCTAATATGTATTTCGATTCACAGCATTCGTGACATCCTATCGAAAAACAACATTTCATGGTTTTCCTGATCATCAACCTGAAGTCGGTATCTGGCAAGCCCAATCATGTCCCAAAATCGCATTGTGTACTCACTCGCTTTTATAAAATGTTTACGAACCATCATGTGTAATTCAGTTAGATCTAGACGCAGACATCATGGTGGCTGGCAGCATGCGTTAAAAAGAATCAGTATTCATCAAATGTCTGTTCCTGAAATTCTTAGTCTTAACTGCTGATCCCTTATTGTAAAAGTGGACCACCTACAGTTTCTTCTTAGTCTTAACATATACCGTAACTGTGGTTTAATCACAGTTTAAGAATCTTGGCTACATGACCTGTACGATGAGAACTTGGTATTGCCAAATGGTTCTAAGATTTTCCGTTAGGATCGTTCTGTTATCAAGAAAATGTGTGGTGGTGGTGTTGCTTCTTTCTTGAACACGAACTGGTGTTAATCTAATCATGTATGTTTTAAGTTTTCGAATGATTTTATAGATTGCCTGACATTAAGATATCGTCCAAAACATCTGAATGAATATAAATACGTATATGTTACCAATGTTTATGTGACTCCAGACTGCACATTATCTGTCTTATCCCACATTCCTCATGAATTCATAGTTTGGTCTAACTACTCTCAGTGGGTCTCTTTCAGTTGTATGTGGCGACTTTAACTCGTCAGACTGCACTTTTCGTTCATCCTTAGGCCACCAAAACCTAGTACACTTCCCAACTCGCTACAATGTTGTCCTTGACTTAGCTTTTGTCAATGACATTGGAATATACGAAACTCGTAAACGAGCCCCTCTTCTAAATTCCGACCATTTCACCATTCGAGTTTTGCCAAAAATTTATGCGGAGTCATTTAAAAATACATCTTCTTGCCCGGCCAGGAAAATAAAATATAGAAATTACTCAAATAAAAACATCTACAAGTTGAATAACATGCTGGAATCAACTTACTAGAACCTCTTTACAAATAAATCGTTAGAAACCACTGTAAATGCCATTAGTTCTTATCTCAAGTTTTGTCTTGATGTCTGTTGTTCTAGTGAAACAATTTTCATTAGATTTGACCGACTAAACTCTCCACATCTTAAACGACTGAGGAGAGAAAAAGAAAATCACTACAGGAACAAAGATTTTACTCAAGTTAAAAGGTTAACTGGCCCTATATGTCAAGAAATAAAACGTTTGAAGGCATTGTATGCTGAAAAGCTACTATCCTGTAAAAACTCCCTTACTGTTTGGAAACTATTCAAAGAACTTACATACACTAAACAGATTACAGAAGATAGACATTTAAATTCCTGCTCGTTAAATAAGTCTTTTATGCTGTATGGATCTGATCAAATGCTCTTTGATCATTTGCAAATTAAACGAATATTGTAGTCCCATATTCACCAAAATTGACGTTCTAGAATATCTGAAGGCACTTAAACCATCACGTTGTCCAGGTCCTGACGAGATTCCGAATGTTCTCTTCAAGAAATGTGCTGATGTTTTATATCAGTCAGTGACTAGTATCTTTAACGAGTCATTTTCTACAAACGTGATACCAAAAGCTTGGAAGAAGATAAAAGTAACACCTATACTGAAAAAAGCGTCTTCCGGTGGTAAAGTTAAGTTTAAACCCATAGCTATAACTTCTCCCTTTCTCGAAACTATGGAAAAACTTCTGCGACGTAAGCTGCAGCCAACAATGGAAGGGCATATTGACCCATATCAGTTTGCATACAGATGCAATAGAAGTACACAGAATGCGGCAGCTGTCTTACATCATAATATAGTGTGTAGCTTAGAAAATGATGAAAAGTGTGTCCAAAGTACGTTTCTCGACTACACTGCCGCCTTTGACGCCGTTCCTAGATCTATATTACTGAATAAACTTGAGAATATGAACATAGAAAGCTCTTTAATCAACTGGCTGTATTCCTACTTTTCCGGAAGAGAACAATATACTGTGTACGAGGGAAAGCGCTCCATTTATTTATTAACAGAAGTTGGTGTGCTTGAGGGTTCTGGTCTTTCCCTTTTTTTCTCACTTTTCTTGAATGACCTGTTTTCTTCTATGAAAAATACCTTTGTTAAGTACGCAGATGATCTTGCTATTAGTATGCCTGTTTCTTCTCCCTCAAATTGTTGTGAAATGAACTGTTTTTTAGCGAATGTTGGACGATGGTTTAGTTTGAATGGTTTTCAAATTAATCCCTCCGAATGTCAAATAGTCAATTTCAGTCTAAGACATGATAAGGATTCAATTGCGGTTGTGAATTCACATGATGTATGTAAAATTGGAGACTCTACAATTAAGACTATGTCAAATGTTAATTACCTTGGTGTAACCTTTACTTCTGATTTATCTTGGTCTCCGCACGTTTTGTTTATATCAAAGAGGGCTTTCCGTTTAATATACTATGTGGAGAGATTACGTAGTTTTAGTATAACCAAGTACTTATTATTACAATTTGTCAGTTCGTGTATATTACCGATCATTTTATGTTGTTCCCCATTATTTTTTCTCGAACTATTGAGAAAAGACTATGTTGTGTTGCGTAGACTACTGAAAGCTGTTAGTAAAGTGTGTTGTGAAAACTACGACGTTATTATAAACATGGTTGTAGATTGGCATTTAAAGTCTTGCAGACAGCTATCAAAGGTTATTCTATCTGACATAAACCACACTCTTCATTCATAACTTTCACCTTGTTTATCTTCTGGCAGAACGCGACGCTGCTTTATCAGAATTCAAGCATGTAAAGTGAAGTATAAACCCTCAACTATTCCATATTTCGCACATGTTCTATGTGATGAAAAGTTTGCAAGAACCGATCTAATTAGAAATTTTAAAAATACGGATTATTATGATATGCAAAGACTCCTGTTCCTTACGTTACTGTAATTTTTTGTTGCTGTAGACAATATAAAATAAGTATCTTTTTTCAGATGTTGACACGGTAAAAAGTAACTTGTTGGGACACTGTATGCTGGAAATTCATATTGTTCTAAAAATACTACTGAATGAAGCTATTATTATTATTATTCATTGGCTACCCCAGCTAGATTACGTGCAGGTTTACTCAAAACGTCTTGAAAATTTGTGATCTAAATGGTGGGTTCCCAGTTTACATTGTAAAGCTATTTTATAAGGAGTCGACGTCGTTGAACTTTAGGATCCATATAGTGATTTAAAAGTCTACTTGTCACTAACATTTTCACACTTCAACTTCATTTTGTCGTAGTAATACATGACGTAACATTACGTAAATCGTCTACAGATGAAAACCATAAAGCCGAGTTAAAACAGCATCAAACGTATATATTTCACTTCAAAACGATTTCACTGGGCCGGCAAGGACATGAAAGTGAAGTGTTACGTTTACTTACTGTTTACTTATTACGACGTATGTGCGTTTGTGTTCTAATTGGGTTGTCTTTTCATTTTAATGCTAAGGTTAATTTGCTTATGTCTGGTAATTAATGCTTCGATTATTCCAAAACCTAGTCTACTCATTCAACGTTTTAGATTGTTAAAATTGTTTTTAATGAAAATCCCAACTTATACTGGTGGGGATAATCGCTTCATTGACGCCGAAATTTTTCTAGTGTGACGAGCCGTTGTGTTGTTCAATGCTTTTATTGCTTACGGAACTGAGAAAACACCTGGTAGAAAGGACGTATGTAGTTTGTTTCTCCGTTGATCTCATAATCTAGCCCACTGCGTTACCTAAGTAGTCATTTAATTTAAACTTAATATTAGATGATATTAGGGCTGAATTTAAGGGAGTTATGGAATCGCAACATAACAACATGGGATAAAATAGAGAATACCCTAAGGCTTCTGCAAATTGTCATTTTTACTATTTACTTGATGCCCACATTTAACTGTTACTCATTACATAATTAAGTAATGTAAGGCAGACAGGGAACAGCTTAAGATGGATTATCACGTTGTTGCTTCTGTTTGCACGTTTCGGTATAAAAATGAAACCTGGAACACCTACCGAAGAGTGAAAGAATAAGTTGGCATCGTTATTAGTGCCACTTTGCGTGTCAAATTTTGCTGGTTGCGTGTTTATATTTAGATTTGGATATCGGCACAACAAGTTTATTATTCCAATAAATATTACAGTATATAATCTCAAATGCACCAAAATGTACTTGATAAATTGCTCAGGGTTTGGACAATTGAGCAAAAGTATGCAAAAGGCGGTCAGGTTTATGATAACCTTACTTTCGGATGCGATATGTTCACGATAGACAGAGCAAGGCAGTAGATGATTACTGAAGTCCGTAAAATAGGAGTATTAAAAGTGGACAGAATAAACTTTTCAAATCATTAGGCTGTGGAACATTAAATTAAACTTTAACGAGGCCATCTACTGTTGGTAAGATTTCCAAATGCCACAGTGAAGAAGGGGACCAAATAACGAGTGTGCTGATAAACGATCCAGCAAAATCATATGCATAAAGAATTCCCTGAGACTATAGAGACTGACCCCACCTACAACACCAATAAAGCATATCCAGTAGATCTGTTTTGTCGACACTAAATTCTCTCGATTGCCTATTACAGGCAGCAATATTTTTGAGTGTCTATTAATGCTTCCTTATCCAAATCTGAAAGGATAGACTATTTGATTGGATATTGAAAAATTTCGAGGCTGATTATAATTGCTACATCAGAGACCTATAGGTTTGTCCTGTATTGTACGAGTGAAACAGTTAACCACAATCAGCCACCCACCGCCGAGTTAACATGTTAAACTTATCGAATTGTTATGCTGATAAGACTGGCCATTTTGATTTTGTTGTTTTATTCCAATTTACTTTAAAAGGTATTTATTCAGCTTGAAATGTTGTCCGTAAATAAGACTAACAGTAACGATGTATCTTTCTAAATCTTTTTGCGTCCCAACTTTTTTATCACAAAGGAATAAGTAAATGCATATTTACAAAGTGGTTTACTCATTTTTTTCGTATCTTCTGCGCAGCCCAGTTTTTGTGTATTACTTTTGTTGCTGATTGAATTCCCTGGACAAAGATGTTTGTGTTTAGTTACTCCAATTCGTTTTAATGTATCTGAACGTAAAGAAGAAAAATATTTGCGGTTTAATGCATCCCTATCAATTCATATAAATATGCACTAAGTTTCTTTACATACGCGATCTCTACTTTCCCATTTCAAACTGGAATTCCATTATCAATGTAGGGTAAAAGGGAATGTAGTACAACAAATTTAATTGTTACAGGCTATTACATAATGAGAACACAATTAACCCCTGAGTACACTGCCATCCGAGCACTAGTAAATATCACCACCGAAGGTTTTATTACTGTGGTGAGTTGATAATACTGGGGTGTTCTACGCATGTCTTTGAATTAATTCGGAGATTAGTCCAAAGCCTCAGGCTCACAATTTGTCAGTTGATTTTACTCAAGCTACTTATTAACATCAACTCGGTCACTTTTAAATCTATGGATGTTTTTTCGAGGTTATCAATTATTATTATGCATTATAATTCTGAAATTTAGTACAGAATTCACGCCAGTTTACAGGCATGGTCATTATGATACAGAAAGTTTAACTCTTACGCAACGGAGCACAAGTTTTACCCAAATAAGTGCTTGACTAACAATAACATATTCAAAACACTAGATTCATATGCAATAAGATTAAATGTAAACAAGAAAACTGTCAACCAACAGCTGGACGACACTTTTTAATCTTGAGTGTTCAGGGATGCATTAGTAGAGAACACTTATTAATATAAGTGATCATTTCAAAAAAGAAGTGTCATAAACGTGACACTAGGAAGATTTAGATGCTAGATGGTTGTTTGAAATAGTCAATTGTGGCGTCAATTAAGAACATGACCTTGTGTTAACAGCACATCGTAGGTGAACTATGAAGATTGGAAGCATCACATCAGATTATCATGAATAGATCACAAAGACGCATTTTCATTTTCAGCGTGGATTATAGGTGATATTTTCAACGTGACATAATAGTTTGGAACTGAAAAGATAAATAAAACGAACAAGCAGAAGGGAGAGAGGACACAAATAACTAATTAAGCACATCTGGTTCCAATAAAACCTAAAGTGTACATATTGCATTAATTGAAGCTCATTTGTTATTCCACGTTTTGATTCTGGAAAACGTCGGCTGATACTAGAGATAACTATAGTAGATTTTAGATCTACTTTATCCTATAGGATAAAGTATAGGGAAATAAAGGCATACTGCATCACCTCTAAGTTTCAGACATCAGCATTGTCTAAATAGAGGTTTATTGCCAATCTAAACTGTGACAGGAAGCTAGATTGTCGTATGCTCTCTGGTAACCGGTTCCAGAGGTTAGCATAACGTGCAACCAAGAAGAAGAATTTTCGTTTACTAGTGGCTCTCTGCACTCTTAGCAGGGAATTTTGGTTCCGCAAGTCATACTTACGTTTTCGAGTATATGTCTGTTATAATTCCTTTATGAAGAATTTTATAAAGTATCGTAGGATTAAGTTTAATCCTTCTGACCCATAAACGGTCTAATTTCCAAGCACAGCATCTAGCATTATAGGGTTGGCCTGGGGTTATAAGCCTAGTAAGATGACGCTAAACCTTCTCTTTTTTCTGCCGATCTAGTGAACGCATGCAACTATAAATAATTAGGCAGTACTCAAGCAAAAGTCTAACACAGGTTTTATAAAAAATAACTTTACATTCGTTAACATGATAGTTACGATGAATAAAACCAGAGACTTGTAATAAAGCATGCTCGGTAATTTCAAACGTGAACATGATTGCATAGACCAAATATTCACACTTCGACAGGTTCTGGAACATAGACACACTTTTAGATGTCCAACAATAGTTGTATTCCTTGACCTTAAGATGACATTCGACACTCGATCGTGAGGTCATGTAGCAATGTCTGTCATCGAAAGAGTGCCAATGAAGTACATTAACCTTATGCAGGCTTCCTACTCGAACACTACTTGTCGAGTCAGAGCTTATGGTGAAGCTGTCCTCGGAATTGATTACTTCGAGTGGTGTTTGCCAAGGTTGTCTGCTTTCCGCATTTCTATTTCACTTTGCCATAGACATGTTTTTAGAGTTAACATTTTCTTCGTCTGACTTCTCATAGATTGACCTCCTTCCAGGAGATACACTTGTTGACTCAGAATATACAGATGATATAGTTCTATTGGACGGAGATGCTGACAAAATGCAGTCTTCTGACCACCTTAAGCGTTAATCAAAGCTTGTTTTTGATAGAATTCTTCGCATCTAAATGCAAAATGTTGCTTCAGAATTGGCTTGCATCGGCGCGGAAATTAGTGATAGGGAGCGAAGTTGTTGAGCATGTTGACCGCTTCACTTATCTTGGGAGTCGCATTAATCCTGATGGTCTGGCATTTGATTAAATCTCGGCTCGTATACAGAAGGCCGATTGGATTTCATCAATTTGAATCACTTGCGACGTTGGCGAGACATCTGTCTACCGATCAAAGGACGCGTTTACTGTTCATCAGTCCGATCCGTTCTACTTAATAGGTGTGAAGCATGGCTATTAATCAATCAATCAATCAATCAATTCCTGTTGCCTCATATGGAGCATAGGCCGCCCACCAACATTCTCCAGCCAACCCTGTCCTGGGTTTTCCTTTCCAGCTCCTCCCAAGCACTCTTTATTCTCGTCATGTCTATCTCTAACTCCCGACGCAATGTGTTCCTGGGTCTTCCTCTTTTTCTTTGGCCTTTCAGATTCCAAGTTAGTACTTGTCGTGTGATACGGTTCGATGGATTCCTCAATGTGTGTCCAATCCACCTCCAGCAGCGTCCTTTCTTAATTTCTTCCTTGGCTGGAAGTTGATTTGTTTTCTGCCGTAGAAGGTTGTTGTTGATGGTGTCTGGCCAACGGATCCGGATTATTTTAAGCAGACAGTTGTTTATAAATACTTGTATCTTCTGAAAGATACTTTTCGTAGTTCTTCAAGTTCCAGTTCCATACAACAGAACTGTCTTCACATTTGCATTGAAAATGTCGACTTTAATGTTGACTTACAGTTGTTTCGAGTTCCAGACGTTTTTCGGTTGTAGAAACGCTGCCGTTGCCTTTCCGATCCGCGCCTTTACATCCGCATCGGACTCGCCTTGTTTTTCGATGATGCTGCCCAAGTATGTAAAGGTTTCTACATCTACCGTAATCTCTCCGTCAAGTGAAATTGGGTTAGTGTTTGTTGTTTTGTATCGAAGGATCTCGCTTTTCCCTTTGTGTATGTTTAGACCCACTGCTGGTAGGGTAGGCTGCTGCTACACTGTTCGCCTTCATCTGCATTTGATGCTGTGTGTGGGATAGAAGAGTTAGGTCATCTGTAAAGTCTGCGTCATCTAGTTGCATCGATGTTGTCTATTGTATTCCGAGTGTCTTGTGATGTTGCAGTTGTCATGATCCAGTCGACCACCGGCAGAAAGAGGAAGGACGAAAGCAAACAGCTTTATTTGACACCAGTCTTCACTTCGAATGAATCTGTGAGCTGACCTGTATGCACGAATTTACGATGTAGTCCGTCGTAAGAATTCCGTATGATGTTGACTATCTTTTCGTGTACGCCATAATGTCGCAGAAGGATCCATAATTTTCTTTTGTCCACGCTGTATTAAACTTTTTCAATACTGCTGCTCTAATTGTTTAGTCCTTCTTCAGGTTCAGTTTCATTTTAGCCACCACCAAATAGTGATCTGAAGCTGTCAGCTCCTCTCCTTGATCTTACGTCTTCTATGGTTCTTTTAAACTTCTTATTGATGCAGATGTGGTCGATTTGGTCCTCCGTAATATGGCCCGCTCAAACCCATATAGTTTTGTGTATACGTTTGTGAGAGAATGTGGTGCCACCTATAATCGTTTTGTTGAAGGCGCATAGGTTTGCAAACTTCTCATCGTTATCTTTCCTTTCTCCCAGTTCATGTTGTCCCATGATGTCTTCATATCTGGTGTTATCCACTCCGACCTTGGCGTTGAAGTGTCTCATCAGAATGGCCAGGTCCTTGGCTGAGCATTTATCGATGATTGATTGTATGCTTGAATAGAACTGGTCTTTGTCGTCTTCGTGGCTGTCATTGGTGGGTGCGTAGCACTGGATGACATTCATTGTGACCTCATCCTTCTTCGTCTTGAAAGATGCTTTGATGATTCTAGGTCCATAAGGTTCCCATCCTATGAGCCTTCCATGCTTCTCAGGACAACATTAGTGCTACTCCTTGTGTGTGTGGAGCGTTTTCTCCTTTGTGGTTGGATTATAAAAGTACATTTCTTGAGGATAGTCGTTTCTGTCCACCTTGTACCTATATTAATTGTTGCTCTGGTTGTCAGAAGAGGCATCGGCCCCATGGCTTCCGAAGAAACTCGGCTTTCACCATAAGGCGTCATAACAGACCTTCCAACTTCCAGGGTAGAGTGAAAATGGCTATAAAGGTTTTTATTGGTTAGCGTATTTTTTTTTAGCAAGGTTGTTGTTTTACGGGATGGAATTGCTAACCCCATGCCCAACATTCCTTCTTTATCCGGGCTTGGGACTGGCAGCAACCCTAGATTCCTCCTCTCCCAATTAATGTATTTTTAGCGAAAACACAACTTACGTATCTTTTAGTATTTTTTATTCACTCTTAGATTGCTGGCTAATTACAATACTTGAAAGCCAGCGCTGTAAACGATGTTAGTAGTCATCTTGATAAAACACTAATGATAAGGTACAAAGTCAATAACGCCTGATGTTTTTTCCCTATAGTAAACGAAGTAATTTGTTCTCCGAGTTTATTGTTGTCTAGAGTGTTTGTGTTATAAATTCTTAATGGCTTTTTGCATCACATACCTGATTATTGACACATCTCTATTCACAATTTTTAACCATTTAACACTGCTTTTACCTTGGTATCGTATATATATATATATGTATGATAGTCCATACTAGAGTTTTCTTGCGCTATGTAAACACATTTCAACCATTGTATACGCATACTTTTTTGATAAAACTCGAAATGATTTCTTCACAACACTCATCCTAAATATGCTGTGCGTGATTGAAATAAAGCCAGGTGTAATGTCTTTAGTAAACAACTGTTTGTTGTGGATGCTCGGAATCACGCTTGAACTCATTACGAAGCCCGAGCTATTAGAAAGACGAAAAAACAGGCTTACTCTATGACTGCTGGAGATATGTCTTATAAAGCGGCTTTTAATAAGTTATTACTAACAACTACATGTAACAAAACTTCACCTACAAGTAACATAAGTCTATTTTTCCGTATAACTGCGAATGTTACGGGGATAAAAAGAACAAGTAAATGAAACAATGGTTTATTAATGCATAATAGTTACATACAGTTCATTGTTCCGTGTAGCATTTTATGAAAGGTAGGAAAATCACAGACGCGACAAAATTGCTTATGATGAGTTTTTGTGAGTGTTCATTAGCGAGACGAAGTTTCTAACCTTATCATTTAGGTCAATTCTGTTAAGGTCGTCGTAGGAAATTTACTCACCTCGTAAAGCGTTACTAAGCCAGATTAGTTAGCTATTTAGCGTGCCCACGTGACATTATGCGAGAAGATTGCAACTACATTTCCTTACCTATCTTCTAAAATGTCAAAATGTGGTGTCATCCGGTAATGGTAATTGAAATTTATTCACAGCGTAAACTTATGAAAGTTTATCGCATTGAAGATGTGCCTGCAAACAATGACAATATATTGTGTATATTCTGAAATTGCATTTACAGTAGTACAAATTCAGTTTATGCCGATATACATCACTAGCAAGGTGCGTACATTTTGAATCGCATACCCTTTATAAACATGTCGTATTATAAAGAATTTTTCTAAGACTTTTGAAGGCATATTCCCTCAGATGACTGAAAAGGAGGTATAAGTTGCTTTAGCGATTAGTATTCGCATTATCTGGTTACAATTACATTCTTTGTGTCTTCTTACCGATGTCCAGGTAATTCAGCTATGAACTTAGGATCAGGCTTCGCGTTTAGGAATAAGTTCATAAAATTTTGTCTGTGCTCACCTTCTAGCAAAACGCACAACAAACATGTAAGACGCAAAGAATAACAGATTATGCGTCGGTCAAACGGACAGCAGATATTATGGTTTTCGAACAATCCATTTTTCAAAGAGACGTGTTGCCCACTATTTTTTGAACATTCTTTATCCAGGTAACATCTGGTGTTGATTCTTTCGTCGCCCATGCAAAATATATATTAAAGCCCACGTCCGTTATTGTCAGTTTGTGATAGCTTGAACAAATAGTACTTACTAACTAAAAACCTATCTCGTTACACGTTATTTTTTGTTATACATATTGTAAGTGGAGATAATACAAACAACTTCAAGATGTATCCTACGTGGCTCAGTCTGTTGATTGCTATTAACGATTAAACAGATATGCTATTTTATGGGGCAATATTCCATTAATGAATATTAAACGTACGACATGATATGCCATAAATGATAATATATCTTAGACGCACTATCAATTAAGCGAGAACAAATGCACATCTGTACATGCCGCTGCTTGTCTCATTTAAGATATTCACAACAACTTGACAATCAATAAAATAAGTGATATATATTTGTAAAATTCCAATGGGTAGAAATTAAAATTTCTGACGTTTCGCGGCTTAGTGCAAGTCGCTTCTTCAGAGAAATGAATAATCGAATTTAATTAGCACAAGAATAAATAATACAATGGAACAAGTCAAAGACAAAATAGACTCGCACAATAAAAATGCGAGTTTGATCGTATTATGATGTCAAGTCATATAGGTCAAGGTGGTTTAAAATGAGACATGTATGTAAATGTTAGTGTGATGTGTGGGGAGAATGTGTGAAAATAAAATTGTATGTATGTTCATGTGTATGAAATTTGATGTACTTTAATTGTGGCTAGTTTGGTAGAAAGTCCATGTTGGGTGGATAGAAAGGCCTTCCCTTTTGTTAAGTGCAGTTGGATTTAACAAAATGCGAAGCGCCTTAGCTATTCGTCGTTCCTTATAATTGGAAAAACCTTTTTGAATAATTCGGATATTTTTAATATCGATATTATGGTTGTGACAGATAGCATGTACTGCCATTGTTGATTTGATTTGTAATCTTTTAAGTTCAACAGGATTATTAAGAGGTCGTTTAGTGTGGCCTTTATGTTCTTTGGCACGAGTTTTGATTTCTCATTAAGACTCTTCAATATAGAAAGCATCATAATCAACACAACCTAGCCAGTAGACACAATTCTCTGTTGAGGTGAAAGGGATCTTGTCCGTTATTTTAACCAATGCACTTCGAATAGTGTTGGTAGTTTTGTCGAAAGTTTGAATTCCATATTGTTTTAGAATTCTTTGTAATTCATCTGTTGTGTCTTGGCGGTAAGAAAGAACAGCTTTACCAATCCAAGAAGTTTTGACTAATTTACAATTATTTAGTAATAAGTCGTTTCGTTTTTGCAAATTTTTAATAATATTCATTGGAAAATTATTAAGCCGTAGGATGTTGACTATATTCTTGTATTCGTAATACTTGTCGTCTTCAGATGTAATGAGTCTACTGGCTCCTCCAAATAAGTTTAGAGCCAGTGATATCTTTGCATTGAATGGATGTGCTGACTTGAAATCGATATATCGATATGAATATGTGGGCTTGCGATAAATTCTCAGATTGAGAGTTCCATTTAAATTTCTTTTAACTAAGCAGTCTAAAAATGGTAACTCATTGTGTTCATTTTCACTTTCTAAAGTGAATTTGATATTCTGAGATAGGTTTTTGATTCGTTTGGAGAATGATCTTAGAAAAGTCTTTTTGATGATGACAAAAGTGTCATCTACATATCTTAGCCAAATCCTTGGTCTAATGACATTATTGAAAATGTGAGATTCAATATGGGTCATGAAAAGGTTTGCTACAATTGGTGAAACGGGGGAGCCCATTGCTACTCCGTTGGTTTGTTTGTAGAGAATCCCTTTGAACGTGAAAAAAGTTGAATTCAAGCATAGGTTTAAGGATTTCATGGTTAAACTGATGCTTGATGGGCACCAGCTAGATAGTGTATGATCATTTTCTAGTAATCCATTAATAAATTCTAGACATATGTCAATTGGAATATTAGTATATAATGATACAACATCATAGCTTACGATTGTTTCAATATCTTCAATTATCATATCTGATATTTTTGATTTGAAATCATATTTGTCTTTGACAACATTGTGTAAATTTTTTTGTAGCGGTTTTAAATATCTAGCAAGCGCATAAGTTGAAGTGTTGGTGAAATCGACTATTGGTATCAGTGGGACACCAGATTTATGGATTTTTGGTAAACCATAGAAACGAGAAGTTGTGCATGATTTAGGATATAAAGTAAACCAAAGAGAGGAACTAATGAAAAGTTTCAATTCTTTCGTAGACGGGTCAACAAAATTTACATAATGTTGTCAAAGACTTGTTTAGCGCACAAATCTGCATGCAAGTGCTGTAGGGTGTTCCTTACTTTGTGTCATAGACCTTTCTTCATGTTTCTAAATACTCTAAATTATTAGTGACCCATGATTCCACAATATCTAGTCCATTATGAAATGTGTATCGACTAAACATTTTTTTAAATACATTTGCTAAATTATTGAACTCTAATTGAATTCGAACGTATATTTTTAATATCGACTTTATGGTTGTGCCAAAGAGCATGAAAGCCACACTAAACGACCTCTTAATAATCCTGTTGAACTTAAAAGATTACAAATCAAATCAACAATGGCAGTACATGCTATCTATCACAACCATAAAATCGATATTAAAAATATCCGAATTATTCAAAAAGGTTTTTCCAATTATAAGGAACGACGAATAGCTAAGGCGCTTCGCATTTTGTTAAATCCAACTGCACTTAACAAAAGGGAAGGCCTTTCTATCCACCCAACATGGACTTTCTACCAAACTAGCCACAATTAAAGTACATCAAATTTCATACACATGAACATACATACAATTTTATTTTCACACATTCTCCCCACACATCACACTAACATTTACATACATGTCTCATTTTAAACCACCTTGACCTATATGACTTGACATCATAATACGATCAAACTCGCATTTTTATTGTGCGAGTCTATTTTGTCTTTGACTTGTTCCATTGTATTATTTATTCTTGTGCTAATTAAATTCGATTATTCATTTCTCTGAAGAAGCGACTTGCACTAAGCCGCGAAACGTCAGAAATTTTAATTTCTACCCATTGGAATTTTACAAATATATATCACTTATTTTACAAACATTCTACCTGATGCTTAATTTATTTAAAATTTTTAAATTTAACCTTGGTAATGATTTGTAAAAATTTGACAATTTGCTTTCACTACTTACTAGTGCATAACAGAACCCATCAATTTTGACCGGCTATAAAACTCTGGTTTCGAGCCATCCCCATCTGCCTCGTAAACAGTGGGTGTTAATTTTGTTAGTTTTTATCTGTGAAAAGAAGCACCGCAACCACAGTCTGTTATGAGTGACTTACTTGCTTGATGCGAATGTTCGATCCTACGAATATACTTCAAATGGGCAAGATTAGATCAAAGAAGAATTAGGCCATTCGGCTACAGGAAAAGAAGTTTACCCCCAGATAGTACCACTCTCTTCAGGAGGAACAGCATTCAGCGCCTTGTTTATCAGCAGCATTATTATTTATCCAATTGTGTTTTGAGCAATCACTGAGAACGTTATTTTAATACATGTAGTTAAAAATTGATAAAATGCCCCGTTACACTAACGGTTGAGCCTTTAATAAAGCCACTACAAGTTATTGGTTCATAAATGGCCAGGAGCACAACAAGGTACCCAGAAAATACGGGTATTTTAAATTATATGGTTTGTTTTCAAATAAGCGCTCACAACACAAACGACTCTTAATCCCATCACCGCATAGACTTTCAACAACGTGGTAATAAAAGTTGATAAATTACTCAGTAGTTTGGTAACTTTTATAATATATTTTTAGTGAACCCGAGTTGTTTTAACTCTCCAGTTGAGCGTCCACTCACCATCTTCTTAAATTATTACGATGCTGGAAGTGACTAACGATTAAGGTGTTTGTTTTTCTGAACGCTATCTTTTGTTATATCTCAAAATGGGTGAACTTGATCAGTTACGACAGGAAACAGAACAGCTGAAAAGTCAAATCAGGGTAATTAAATAAAATATGTTTGTTACATGACGTACTTGTAATTAGGAAGCCCGAAGAGTTGCAGCTGATACTACCCTACAACAGGCAACTAGTACTGTGGAGTGTATAAGTCGTACTCAGTTGCGCAGCAGACGGACGTTGCGTGGACATTTAGCTAAAATTTATGCCATGCATTGGTGCTCTGATTCTCGAAATTTGGTATCAGCTTCTCAGGATGGAAAGTTAATAGTATGGGATGGATATACTACCAATAAGGTGAGTTTTCAAAATAAAGTTGACAATTTATTGGCTATGTTGTTATGGGTCGAGATATAGACCACTTAGAGTGTTGAGAGTGAATTGACGTCAAGTGCTAAAATGTTTGCGTAGAAAGTAAATAGTTCAATGAGATTCTGTTGAAATTTGGCTGAAAGTCCACACTAATGGTAGAAAATGCGAGATTTCGGGCGATCGCGAAGTCCTGAATAAATTTTCGTTTTTCTACAAAGTTAGTTTTGTATGTCATTGAGTCTACAGAGGTTGTTGACTTGATGATTATTTAGTAGGCTTCATGCGTGAGTTTTGATTAGCTATTACCACTTTCTGAAAAAATCTTTGATTTGTCAACAAGCTTGGGAAGAGACATTTCGCCTGTCATCTTGTAATGCAAATTGTTTGTGCCGATTTATTTCACTTCATACTACTGTTCACCAATATTCCCATATTAAACATCAAATAATGCAAATGATTGTATCACATTCCGACTCTTATCGAAGTCGAAAAAGCTATAGCCAATCTAAGGCGAGGCAAAGCAGAGGGTCCAGACGGATTATCTCCAGAGGTGTTTAAGAATGGTGGTCCAACATTGACAACCAGACTGACTGATATTTTGACTAAGGCTTGGGAACTTGACATAATTCCGTCTGACTGGTGTCGATCATTAATCGTTCCAGTATATAAGTAAGGGTCAAAATCGTCCTGTAATAACCATAGAGGAATTAGTTTGACTAATATAGTGTCTAAAATACTAGCTTCTATAATTATCAGACGCTTAACTGCAACTCGTGATCTCCAAATACGAGAAAATCAGGCTGGTTTCAGACCTGGTCGCGGTTGTATAGACCAGATATTCACCGTTCGTCAAATCTTAGAACACAGACATACTTTTCGGCGGCCGACAATAGTGGTTTTCCTTGACTTGAAAGCAGCATTTGACTCCGTAGACCGTGAAGTTCTATGGCAGTGTCTTTCATTGAAAGGCGTGCCCCAAAAGTACATAAAACTTGTTAAGGCTCTTTACTCAAGCACTATTAGTTGTGTCAGAGCATATGGCGAACTATCATCTGGACTTGTAACCTCAAGTGGTGGCCATCAAGATTGCCTAATTTTCCCATTTTTGTTTAATTTCATAGTCGACTTACTGTTGGAAATTACACTCTCATTGTCTGACTTTTCAGGAATCGATCTCCTACCAGGAGATCTACTTATTGACTTAGAATATGCTGACGATATAGTCCTGTTTGGTGAAGACGCTGATACGATGCAGAAGCTTTTAACAGCAATAAGCTGGTTTTCGTCAACCCCTGAACTAAAGATAGGGAGTGAAGTAGTTGAGCACGTCGACCACTTCACTTATCTTGGAAGTCTGATTAGCCCTAATGGGTTAGTCTCTGACGAAATCTCAGTACGAATTCAAAAAGCTCGTTTGGCTTTTGCCAACTTACGTCACCTATGGCGTAGACGAGATATTCGTCTCTCAACGAAAGGGATAGTGTACTGCGCAACAGTTCGCTCTGTCTTACTGTATGGGTGTGAGACGTGGCCATTAACGGTAGATGACACTCGAAGGTTATTAGTTTTTGACCATCGATGTCTACGAAACATTGCTCGCGTTAGCTGGGATCACCGAGTAAGTAATAAGGAGGTTAGACGACGGGTGTTAGGCAAATGTGGTAAATCAGTTGATGAGGTGAGAATCTTCATCGACTGAGGTGGTTCTAATTGTCCTCCCTTAAATCATGAGCTTTAAATTATTCCATAACTTTCTTTCTATGCCTCCTGAACCATATTCTATATGTTCACATTGCTTGTTACTATTATTATTTTATTTTATAGAAGTGATTTCTACTAGTGGTGGTGGTGTTAATCTTGCGGTGCCATGGTGGTATGGCAACTTGAACCGATGCACACATGTGCCAGGTTCTATGTTGATTGTACATCGTACATGTGTTGCGTATGCCCAACCACCGTCTTCCTCGACGCGCAATGCTGGCTGATATAGGAATAGGATGGAAGAGAGTTAGAAGTGGCCAAACTAAAACATGGCATCAGTCCATGAAGTCACTGACTGCTGGTTGGAGTCGTGTCGGTAGCTGCAGACTACCTGGTTGGAGTCCTCGCGATTACCGTGACCAGTGGCTAGAAACACTGAGTGACATGGCCCAGAATCGGTCACAATGGCGCAGATGTATTCACTAATTGTCCTCCCTTAAATCATGAGCTTTAAATTATTCCATAACTTTCTTTCTATGCCTCCTGAACCATATTCTATATGTTCACATTGCTTGTTACTATTATTATTTTATTTTATAGAAGTGATTTCTACTAGTGGTGGTGGTGTTAATCTTGCGGTGCCATGGTGGTATGGCAACTTGAACCGATGCACACATGTGCCAGGTTCTATGTTGATTGTACATACATACATACATACATTCCGAGACTCCTAGAAAGTTTTGTTCTTTTAGTATCGCTCTATGAAAGGCATGCATTCTGGTTAGTCTTGATTCGACCATTAAGTTTCCTACTGATGCTTTGCAAAGTAACGTAATGATAAACTCTGAGTTGTCTTAGCTCAGAAATGTAGTCATGTCGGCCGTATTTGAAAGTCAATTATATACCTTCCACTTTTGGATACAATGTTCGTAATGTGGTTTATGTCGATTTTAGGTTGCCTTGGCTTCACAGTCAGTAGCAGTGCACAGATTTGTGAACTTGTGTGCTAGAAAGGATTTGTAACACCTCGTTGCTCACGTAAATCAGGTGGTAGGTTTATTTAGGGTAACGTTACTAATTTAAGTGTGTTAAATTAAACCATATTAGCAGGGAAAACCAGTCATAACGACCAAAACTCAGAGCAAGATGGTCTTACCATGACATGATAACTTTTATTTGTTTTAGTTGTGTGGTTTCTGCATATTTTATTGTACTCACTAATTTTATCTCCTAAACCATCTAGTTGGTTTACTTTGTTAGATAATCTGAAAGGATTTGGACTTCTCTAGATATCCTAAGCAATGTATGGGTTAGCGGTGTATGACTTTAATACCTTAGACACTTCTGGTGTAGGAGTAGGCTAGAAATAAGCTAGGAGCGACCAGACCAAAACATTGCACCAGTTCATAAAGTCATTGACAGTTGGGGTGAGCCATGGTAATAGGTGCAGACTACTTGGCTGAGGTCCGCGCAATGATTGTAGCCAGTTATTGGAGATTTTAGGCGGTGGCTCAAAATCTCTCGCAATGGAGCAGGTGCGTCCATTCCTTGTCTTCACCCAAATTCTAAGCTTCTGAATTCATCATGGTTTTCTGTTTACTGAATTATGTTAATTCGTATCTTCTATCTCTAATCTTTTCTGTTAATACTACCTCCACTACTCTGGTTTAGTCCGATAATTTCATCTCTATTTGCTAATTGGGGCATAGTTACTTGAACTAGTGTACGCCCGTAACAAGTTCTATGCTGCAACTGACTGACTTGAGATACATGGTGCGTCAAAAACTCCGAAATACTGACTGCGAAGCATCCTAAACGTGTATGGTTATGTAATTGACAATTACCTGCATGAAATAGGCTCGCCTGCATGTTCACTGCTAGAATATGATTAGCTCCATTTCTCAGATTCCAGGTAAGTTGAATATCAAGATCCTGCAAGTTCACCATAAGTTACCCCATAATGTATACCAACCTTGATGCGCCCAGCAAGATTAATGGGTTAGCGCTCAACTCCAGTCCCACATCCGAGATCAGATAGGCAAAAAATGGGCAGGTTTTGACTAGTTATTGTTATTAAAGACTTATGGGTAATTTTCACGATCCAGATGTGTAACGGAATTTGAATCTACATGTAATACAAATAAGGATATTATAAAATTCAATATATGGTGTGGGGGAAACTAACCATTATATTTTATTCATTTGAATATCTGAAATTCGTCATGAGTTGTCACCAGAATTTTAAGCGCGACAACATATACGTATATCAGCCATAATTTTAAAACACGGTATGATAAAACTCATGAGTCAAAAAAAGCTTTTTAAGCAAGAGAATATAAAAATCATATAACTGAGTTCCTAATATTTTCATGACACTTTCATTAGCGATATTCTGCAGAAAATATGATTTCTCAAGTTAGTGACCTTTCTTTTCATTCGTTTTTATCACATCTAGTCTCTTAGGGTTGTTTTCATCTCGTAGCTTGACAGTACTTTATCCTTTAAACTTAGTGCGTAGTACTTAGCGGTTTTCTCAGTCTTCAGTGAAATTTGGAGTATACACCTAATTTCAAATTGTATTTAGTAAACTTGAAATTTGTTTTTTAACCTTCACATTTTTAGTGGAAACCAAAACAAACTAACCCACTACATATGAAACTTCTATCGAATACCTATCCTTGAAGCCAAGTAAATTAAACGAATTTTAGTCACATGTCGATGTAGGGTGTAGGGTACATCTTATTGCTTATGAAGGTAAAACTAGATTCACGAGATTACTTGAGGCCTGTGAGCAAATACCAACAAGCAGTCGATACAACTCTCGGTCACTGTCAGTCGAGTGGCTTCTGATCAATTTACCATACTAAGTCGATCTTTATATACATGTTCAAACTACCTAAATGTCACAAGGGGTCACCTGGGAAGAACTGCCTTATTCTTAATTCGTGCATCAGTTATTTTGTAGACGGGTGCCAAGTAACTTGATGTTTACTTATTGATTGCTTATGTAAATAGATGTTAATCCTCCACTTCATTTTCGTTCACAATTATAGGTTCATGCCATTCCTTTGAGAAGCAGTTGGGTCATGACATGCGCCTACTCTCCATCTGGAAATTATGTAGCCTGTGGTGGTTTGGACAATATATGTTCAATTTATAGCCTCAAAACCAGAGAAGGTAATGTTCGAGTTAGTCGTGAACTCCCTGGTCATACTGGCTATTTATCATGTTGTCGTTTTGTGAATGACAGTCAGATAGTTACAACTTCGGGTGATGGTACTTGGTAGGTAACCAATTTTTTTGTTTGGTTGAGTACTAGTTTTACAACAAATAAGCGTCATTCTTCTACACTAAGATTAATATTAAGTGTATATCTAACTTAGTGGCATTATTTTAAATGCCATAAATGTCTCATCTTTCGTAGTATCATTTGTTAATACATATGAGTGCCTAAAGCTTATGTGCTAGTGTGTATAGGGAGAAGTGCCCAGTTTGTGACATGACTCCGTGGAATGAATGAAATCTATGTGGGAATGGCATTTGTTGACATATATATATATATATATATATATATATATATATATATATATATATATATATTCATAATAGTTCTTAGTGTCGAGTGGTTGTAATGAGATTTATTTCTGTGTTCTATTATTTTCAGGTGCTAATTTAACAGTTCGATTTTCACTTATTGATTGCTTATGTAAATAGATGTTAATCCTCCACTTCATTTTCGTTCACAATTATAGGTTCATGCCATTCCTTTGAGAAGCAGTTGGGTCATGACATGCGCCTACTCTCCATCTGGAAATTATGTAGCCTGTGGTGGTTTGGACAATATATGTTCAATTTATAGCCTCAAAACCAGAGAAGGTAATGTTCGAGTTAGTCGTGAACTCCCTGGTCATACTGGCTATTTATCATGTTGTCGTTTTGTGAATGACAGTCAGATAGTTACAACTTCGGGTGATGGTACTTGGTAGGTAACCAATTTTTTTGTTTGGTTGAGTACTAGTTTTACAACAAATAAGCGTCATTCTTCTACACTAAGATTAATATTAAGTGTATATCTAACTTAGTGGCATTATTTTAAATGCATATATATATATATATATATATATTATATATAATGCCGATTTGCACCATATGTTTTGTGTTTAAATAAATACTTGTGTATGATTTACAACGTGAAGTACTCGGAATCATGAAACTGCTTACTTGGAGGTCCAAGCGTGTTTATAAAATGGTCTCGTGGACGCTTTCATAATAGTTCTTAGTGTCGAGTGGTTGTAATGAGATTTATTTCTGTGTTCTATTATTTTCAGGTGCTAATTTAACAGTTCGATTTTCACTTATTGATTTTTTTGGAATCACTTTTGCGATACAGGACGTTCCTTCGCATTATAAAATCAGCTATTCCTTACCAATAGTTGGAGGCTAGCCGTTAAACTTTTGATTGTTTGCAGGAAAATGTTTATTATTAAGCATATTTAAGTTTATATTGTGGAATGGTGAAGAACAGATTTAATTTTCTACCAAAACCTAAATGTCATGATTGTCTTACGCGTTACCTGCTTAGCATTTTCTTTTACTTGAAAAAATGTATTTATACATTCATCTTAGTTTGTGTCACTTAACGAATAAAAGAATTTCATATTATTTCATATTAAAATACCACTGATAATCTACCTATTCTATCATGTTAGTTGTAGTAGCTTTTCTTCTTTTTTATTGTCTTAGTGCTCTTTGGGATATCGAAACTGGGCAACAGATCGCTTCGTTCACAGGGCATACAGGTGATGTAATGAGTTTAAGTCTAGCACCAAATCTTCAGACGTTTATTTCTGGTGCATGCGATGCGTCTGCAAAAGTTAGTTTTATTCACTTTCCTTATATATGTTGTCATAAGTTGGAAACTTGGTATATTTTGCACAGTTTGTTAAGTTGCTAAAATTCGTGAATTTATTAAGAGCTTATCAGATGGTCTTATTAATAGTGATGCCATCTGTAAACTTTTAATTCTCATGCCTTAGTGAAGGATTCTTATTTTTCTATATCATTATCGTGTTATTTACTATAGGTGCTGGGTGGTTTATACTGTGTAAGTTGTACTGGATAACTTTCTATCTCACCAATCTTCTGTCTAGTTAAGACCATTAGTGTAGTTGTAATTACTTTCTTTACTAAAGGCACTTGGTTTTCGGGTCTTCCAAAAGTACTTCATGTTTAATATTCTAAAGACTAGTCCAGCTCTATCAACATATCTTATTTTACCTATAATCGTAAAGAGGAATCTTTTTGTTATTTATCGTACAACTTTCATGTGCATATTTACAATGATTTTCATAATCTAAGCGCACCCAGAAATTTCACGCCTGTTCAAAGTACAAAATACTTGATTTCGCCTCCAAATTCATTAATCATTTTATGTTTCTATATTTTAAGTATACACCATAACTGATATAGGGTTGTTTATTCATTTTTTACATCTAAAAACCTGGTAAGTGAAGTGCCATTTTCCATTGACTTAAAAGTTGTCATTTTAGACTAAATCAAAGAAATGCACAGAAATATTCTTGTTTTTATGGCATATTGTGGAACGCCCATCGTGCATAACCAAGTGATAGGAACAATAAAGTTAGTGGGCTTTGTATGGTGTGGTATTGGCCATATTAAGCATCTTAGATATGCGGATATTTAGGTTCAGATTGACTTCCTGTGAAGAGATTGAATTCCTTGATGAACTTCATATCCTTCAAGATTACAGATTCATTGTAAAGTATGTCTGATAACATCCACGTTAACAGAAGTGATTCTTTAATAGTTGGGACGCTGATGTAAGTAGTCGATATCTGTTTTTTGTGGATCCGAAATATGAATGTTACAAATGCGGTACTATAAAAATAAATATAGGGTTGGAAATTTCCAACTCGCTGTTGTGGCTCCAATTAAAAAATTCGCCTAAATCAAAGGAATTGGAGATGTCTCTGAGTTTATGGCGAAGGTCAATAAACGACCAAAGCAAACAAAACAAGACTGAATAAATAACTCCTTTTGGTCAGAACACAAAACCAAGTGACCACAACTAGGCTTCATAACTTTATAGATCACTCATAAAAAGTAACCATTCACCGAGGACAGTGGAACGTATGGGTTTAGAATAATGTTGACACTTGAAGACCATTATCTACAAGTGGAAAAGGTGGGAGTAATCTTGAGATGGGTATGACTTACGAAATATGTGGGAAAAGAACATATTCAACGCGCGGTCTATTGATAACTAACAGCTAGTTCCAGTTTGCATGCATTATCGAATTCAGTGTATTTTCCTACTTGGATTCAGTCGATAAATAATTCTTTTAAATTTTTAAGAAAACCTTACTAGTCGACTGTTAGGAAACATAGTGTCACATATGATTTTGTCGAGATAAAATGTTGGTTAATTATTGGAACTAAGGTAATGCTTTACATACTTCTCAAGAGGCAATCTGCTCATAGTGATCAATGAATCGATCCAAACACTCGCATGTCAATAAAATTTTCAGTTCAATCTATAATAAGTGTTAAATATACATATAAGCTAGTCCTTCGAGAAGTGGTGGTGTGGAAAAAACAATGTTTAGAGGCAGCATGCTTCCACAGGATGCAAATATCTTGATAAACAAACGGATAATATAACCATTTGTTACATGACACTTTCACATGGGTATTCTCGATTAACTCAGCCGTTTTGAAGGTTGCTTCTCTGCATTTTTGGGAATTTCGGCAGGTCGTTTGGGCGTGGCGTAGTATTGAGAATTTGTTGATTCCCGTCGAATGCAGAGTTTAAAGTTATGTAGGTTTTCTAAGTAGACGACATAAACCAAACCATTATGTTGTGATTGCTAAATAGGATATTTCGTTAGCTTTTTTTTATCTGTAAGCGTAATTATCATTGTCAAACTTTGCCTTCTATAGATATTTACTTTGCTGTCAGTTTGCGAAATGTACCCCGAAATTTGACTGAACAGTTACTCTTTACTATTAAATCACTTACGGAATTCACGTTTATTTATTAAATTTGTTGCAATTTTCAGTTGTGGGACTTAAGAGATGGACAGTGTAAGCAAACATTTCCAGGTCACGAATCTGATATCAATGCTATTATCTATTTTCCGAATGGGATGGCATTTGCAACAGGTAGTGATGATGCTACTTGTCGCTTATTTGATATACGTTCTGACCAAGAAGTTGGAATGTACAGTCATGATAATATTATATGCGGTATTACAAGCGTAGCTTTCAGCAAAAGTGGCCGACTTCTACTTGGTGGATATGATGATTTTAATTGCAATATTTGGGACACGTTGAAACAGGAGCGTTGTGGTAAGACTATACTTTTCACTCGTTATTTTTTCAAGTATTTTTCGGGTTAAATATAATGCATCATTTTAGTTATTTTGCTCTGCTTCAGGATTTATTTTATGTGGTGATATATAATTGTTATTTTTCTTCACAGTGCTATTAAGACTGCTAATTTCATGCCTACTTCATGAGAACGTTTGATTCATCAATTTGCATATGATTGTACTGTTTCCATTATTTTACTTCTAAATGTCTGCTTAGCTTGTCATATTTACTTACGATTATTCGATTGGAAATGAAGTTCGTAATATTTTTCTGAGTTATTTCCTGAGACCCTGTTATAATGCAGTATTTATCTGCATTACGACTTTTTGTACTTAATGCGTGTTCAACTAAACCATCTTATCATTTACTTCGATCAAAATTTCTTAGATTCTGGTTGCTTTAAATTTCCCGCATTCACCTTTTTACGAATCATATCATCTCTACTGTTCACCTCTTACACGATGTGTAAGCGTCTGGTTGTACTATAGGATTAATAAAATGCAAGACACATTCGTACATTTTTGTAGTTCGCTATTCTTTCATCTATATGTTACAATTGATTATTAGTAGTTTTTTCCGTCATTTGTTTCCAGCAAGGTCATCGTTATAAATAGAGTATCATTTTATTATGTGGCAATCAGTTAAAGGAAGTATTGAAATAAATTTTGTGTAGTTTGATAATGTTTTTTGAGGTGAGCGTATTCTCTTCACTAAAACCTTAATTCGTGATAATGATGTCAGTTTTGTGTTTGGAATTCCTTTTAGGCGTATTAGCAGGTCATGATAATCGTGTGTCGTGCCTTGGTGTTTCGGAAGATGGCATGGCAGTATGTACGGGATCGTGGGATAGTTTTTTGAGAATATGGAATTGAAACTAACTACACTGTCTCTAATATAACAACATCGTGATTGCTAGTATTTACAGCAATTTCTGTGCGCATGGACGCGGCGGATTACCACCAGTTTCAACACATAACTTTTTATTTATTTTCTTTTGCACGAACCTTTCCGATCTTGTTATTTATGGTTTTGGATCCATATTCCCAAACTTATCTACTTAAAGCTTCATTTTCGACATATTTCTTGAAGAGAAAAATAGGGTCAAAAGAAATTTTAGAGTTAAATATTGTCCTAGACTTCTTTACTATTTATAGTCAACGTGAACCTGATAGCATTTTCTTGCTTCTCCTGAGTTCTTATATGCCAGTCTATTACATATATATATTGATTGTAAAATCTATGCATCTGTTTGTTCATTGAAATTACATTTATCTATTTGTTGCTGCCATTATTGTCTTCACAATTAGTTATTGCGCCGAATCTATGCTTCCTTTTTACCGTCGTTTTGCAAATATGCTTTTTTAATGGTTCTACTGCCTTTTTGTAAAACTGACTCAAATCTATTTCCTTGGTTGTTTATTTCATATGGCTCTTTGTATATTCATGAAACTAGTCATTTCTTATTCCCCATTTATATTATATATAATGCGCTTTGGTTTATAATTTGCCTTTATGTTTCAACGTTACTTTTTATTTTGATCAATTTATCTCTTTAGGAATACATATGGAATTTTGCTGCGTGTTATTTTTTCTCAGAATTATTTGTAATTTAAATAACTACCGGGTGTGTCCAGATGACATTTATTGCTTTTCATAAACTGGTATTTTAAAATATTTGTATTTGTTATGTCAAACAGGTTGTTTGAATTATGCTACAACTGAGAGACATTTTAGTTAATTCAGTAACTAATACATGGTTATTGTTCCAATGTTATGATATGGGAATGGAAAATCCGGTAGTTCAATTCGTAATAATTTGCCCTACCAAAATTTGTTGCTTCAGAATATATATTTATTAGATGCGCTACAGTATTGGGGCAGAATAGTTTTGCAGTTAACGTATATTAAAATGCTCCAACACTAGGTTGTCACTACACCATTCCTGTACTTCATATTTGACTAAACATTGTAACAAAACATAATCTATTTCACTCTATGTATCGAAACCATTCACAAACACTTCATCAAGCTACTTATTACTCATGGATTGTAGTCTATCTTTATAGAGTGGTTAATTAATCACGCCTTAAAAAAGCTGGTGAGTCACTAGTGAAATAAGGATTTACGATCACTGGCGTTCTAAATGAGTCTTAATCGTTGTGTTCGTATCAAATGTTTTGCATGCGTGCGCCTAATTATTAGTGCATAGAACTTGTTTTTTCCGACATGCGTTCACCTGGAGCTTTATGTATCAGTAGTACGGGATTTGTGATCAGTTCTAGATTCTCTACGCCGTTCATGTTAATCCAAACTATCAGTCGCGCAATATACGCAAAATATTTGAGTCTGTACATTATAATATAGGCCTGCTAGTTTATTGATGGGGTTCATGGGATTAAGATAAAGTGATCGAGACGAAACGAGGGACAATCACACTGAACGTGCCTAAGCTATTCTCGTCCCAACCATCTCACTAAAGCAAGAATTTCAGTGAGAGTAGGATAATTGTGGTTTACAAAGCAGCTGAATGAACAGCGCTCAACTCATCTGCATACATACCACCAAAATTCTATTGATTACTAAGAAAATCATCATTTGAATAAATGTTGCATAAATTGATATGAACAATTATTTCGTGAGAATTATATTGAGTTAATATAGTGATTACATCTAAATTTATCACACTGGATTAAATTGTGATGAAAATTAATTAAAAATCAATACAGAGTCTAGGACTTGATTTTCTAAATGAATAATTATTTTAACTATCTAACATCCCTAAAGTTTACGAAAATTAACTTCCTATGTAAGATTATAATGTTGATTTCAAGAAATATAGACTTCAGTCAAAGGATTTATCTTAGAACTCAGAATGATAAAGTATCGCTCAGCTGTAGTTCTGGGTAGACTAGATACCAAAGGATAAACAGTAATTGTTGGGCGACAACTAAAAATGTCCATTCTAGTAAAATATAAAGAGGTTTTGCATGACAGACTACATTGAGAACTCTCATAAATTGCGAACTTAATCATTTCATTCATTCATTATTATCCAATTACTTATGAATGCAATTGGCTATGCCAACCAGAATTGCAAACCATTGAATTACACATCAGTTTTCTAAAATAAACGTAGTCATAATCTCAGTAAATGAAGTAATCTGTGTTTTGTTCTAATTCATATAATGATAATTTCGTGAAAGCTAACACATCCAACCTGAATATTCCAGTATTTAGAAAGTTACTTTATGAAGGTGATATTTCAATATAGATACACAACCATTACAACCTACACTGTTGACAAGTAAACTGATTATATAATGCATTTCACAGGAAGTGTCTATCGGAAAATTGTCTGAGATTTATAACGTATTTAGTAAGATAACAAACAATTAATATCTTTAATTAATTCGTACAAGATTACATAGTTTCGTAAATATGAGCTCTATAGTATTAGGTGTTCATGTGTAGGTGGACCAGTAATTTCAAATTGATCAGATTATTATTTTTTATTAGCTTAACATCTTCGCTCTTAATATTCATGATCACACTCTATAGGTTTGACATATGTTGCAAAATAGGATGAACTGTATTTTTTTAGTATTGATTGTTACCTATCTGGGTATGTGAGGCACTTAAATGAACTCAAATATAGTGAATTATTCGTGTATTGTGTTCCTATTCTTACTCACTCTTATTTACACGTTAATCCGGCGCTTTTACTATTACAGATCCTTCTCCCGGTTTACGTACGGCATTTGTTGATAACTAAATCATCTATCCATTATATAGTAAAGACCCACAGGGAAAAGTACAATATGCAAAATATTATTTCACGGGTTATCGTCGCCTGTTACAACTGGTTGTATGTTATGAAAGGTCAGTTACTACATCTTGTTTTATAATAAACTATGCTTTGAAAAGTTTTCGCTTATTGATTCGGAATATTGTCAAAGTAATTGTGGTTGGTGCCCAATGATTAGTTATGAACGTACTTATTTTTATTTTTACATACAAAATTAAGTAACTGGGTGGATTTGGCATTTTTTGAAGGATGAATAATTCACTAATCGATAATACTTACATTTGTTGCCTCTAGAGTTTTTCTGAACAAGCCACGAAATATCTGTATGCACAGAACCTGGTTTTGAACAACCAATAATTCAATCTATGCCTGTTACCTCCATGTGGAGCATAAGCCACCGATTTGAACAGCCAGTTCGATTGTTATGTTGAGTGATTACCACATTAAATTAATCGATAACCACATTACTTATTGCTTCTTATCAAATGTATGCTACTTTGAAGCCAAAACTTTTGCAGGGACTATATGTTAGTAGTAACAAATCAAGGTCAAAGGTAAGTGTTCTACAAGTAAATTAGTAAATGGATCAGTCAGGCGAAGAATCATCTGATCAATATTAATTTCCAGAAATCGTGCCAGAAAAGTGACATCGGTATATGGATACAGTTGCATGCAAAGTTGCCAGGCATTGCCGAAAATGTATCTAGATATTTTGTTTCTACCGAAGATGTGTAGAGGCCACTGTTACCCCTAACACTGATGTTTGTACTGTATGAATTCTTTATTGATATTTATGCTATAAAGTTTGATTGCAGTGTAGAAAATTATTATTATTGTTGACGCGTTGTACAATTGGTGACGCTGGATTCTGTTGGTTCAAATATATGTCTGTCGCATCTTCGCTCCTGACTTTTTGATCATACGCGTAATTGAAGGTTGTTGTGCGTGTATAAGTCTGGTTATTTACGAAGACGAAAATATGGGATATATAGTTGTTGGTTCCAACGAAGTTACAAATCCAGCAGTATAAAATAAGTCAGTCTCATAATCTGAAGGTACCAACAAAGTAGTGAGCTGACTCAACGAACACGCTATTCCGTTTGCAGCTTTTCTGAATTAGCTGTGTCTATAACTGCAACATTACCTTTGGAATTATTTGTTTTCATCTAATTCGTCTACCTATTTGACATTTTGTTTCGTGCTTTATATAAGTGCATACATACTGGTTATTTGGACTCATTTCTCCTTATTACTAATGAAGATACAATTCACTGTGTTTTCTGTCTCCACGGATTACTAGAGCTTCCACATACTAACGACATTTTAACATTTCATTTAATTTGCTAACGAGGATTATATTTTATTCACATATTCAGCTCATATTTTGTTTTGTGTCCGCAATTTTTAGTGAGTTTGTTTATTAATTTGCAATTAATTTTTGCTTGCACTCATTTTATATCGCACGTTATATATTATTGTATTTTTTTCCTCGGTTTCGTCATTGTGTTGTCATGTCCACTAGCCCTGATCTTTCCTCCATACTAATATGGAGTCTGTGGGTGCTATAAGCCTTAACGTACCTTTTAGTTCTCTTGATCCAGTCTTATGGTTTTCTCGTATAGTGAATTATTTTCTTGCGCACAATATTGTATCACAGAATGTTAAGTATGGGTACGTTAGTTCAATGCTACCTAATGACATCGCCAATCAAGTTAAGGACAAATTGGTTAACAAAGATCCTAAAGCGCCTTACGACGTCCTAAAGCAAGCAGTTATAAAAGCAACATCATTATCAGATCATCAAGCTGTCGACCAATTACTAAGTACTGCACAGTTAGGTGACCGAACACCTCCCCAGTTAAAGAACCATATGAAAACTTTGCTAGGTGATAGAGAAGTCAATAACCAGCTATTTTATCAACTATGGTTGCGACGTTTACCTCAAAGTGTTCAGCAAATACTGGCTTACGGTGATAATGGTGTTAATATTGATAAATTAGTCGATATTGCCGATCGGATTTATGAAAGAACGAAAAGTCAGGCGGTTGCGCAACTTAGTCAGCCAGCATTGACAGGGGGAATAGACTCCTTAAAGAACATATAGAAATGCTGCGTGGAGAGATCTTAGCACTGCGACTGCACAACGCACCACGCACTCGATCTAGACGGCAATCCCTTAGCAGAAAAAGGTATTCACCTACCAGAACACACACTGCTGATATTTGTTGGTATCATCAAACTTTTGGTGGCCGAGCTAGACGGTGTTCTTTACCGTGTAATTTAAATAAAAATCGCCTTTCGGGAAACGGCGAGGCCGGTGACGACTGCGACTTCCGGCGAAAGGACTCAACACAGCCGTATATTTTATGTGAAGGATCTGAATACCGGTACACTATTCTTAGTGGATACAGAGGCAAAAGTTAGTGTAGTCCCATCTACAACCGCAGAAAAGAAAGGCGTTGATCCAACAGTCGTCTTACGTGCACCAAACACATCCGATATACGAACCTATGGAAAACGCTCGTTAATGCTCAATTTGGGCCTTGACACTAGTTTTGAGTGGAAATTTATAGTTGCGGAGGAAATGTTTCCAATAATCGGGATTAATTTTTTCCGGCACTATAATCTCTTAGTAGACGCAAAGCGTCATCGACTGCTTAGTGCTGAGCATCACGTCTATATCAGTGGAATAGTTACCGATTCTCCTTCCATGTCTTTGCTTGTGGTTCAGAAAACTTCGGTTTGCCCGTATTTTTCACTCCTTCAGAAATTTCCGGAGCTGCTAAAAGTTGCATACGAGGATGCACTAGTGAAACATGATATTGTGCATCACATAGATACAACCGGACCACTTGTCCGTTTTAGACCAAGACGATTAGACCCTAAGCGCTTATCGATTGCCAGATCAGAGTTTGACAGGCTGCTTTAGTTGGGTGTCATCTGTCCTTCTAACAGTTCGTGGGCATCCCCACTACATATGGTTCCAAAAAAGAATGGGGAGATGCGGCCGTGTGGCGATTATCGTGCTCTGAAGAAGCAAACCATTGCCGATAGATACCCGATTCTCCATATTCAGGATTTTGTTAATAATATGTCAGGCACTACAATTTTCTCTGATCCGAGCTTATTATCAGATCCCGGTAGAACCTGTTGATATTCGCAAGACGGCGATCACCACACCCTTCGGGTTATATGAGTTTCTTCGCATGCCCTTCGGGCTCACCAATGCAGCACAAACCTTCCAGCGATTCATTGACACAGTGCTTCGAGGGCTGCATTTTGTATACGCATATATTGATGACTTGATGATAGCGAGTACAACACCAGAAAAGCATATGGAACACCTACAAAAACTTTTCCAGAGATTGAATAAATATGGTGTAACAATTAACCCTGACAAATGCGAGTTCGGCAAGCAATCACTCCAATTTTTGGGCCATGTTGTGAACTCCAAGGGAATTACGCCCATTTCAGAAGCTGTAGAACCCATCAAAAGCTATCCTTCACCCAACTCGTTTAGGAAACTCTGCCGATTCCTCGGCTTGATTAACTTCTATAGAAGATTTCTTCTACACTATGCGCATATAGCTCAGCCTCTGACAGATCTTTCGAAAGGACGCTTTCGGTCTTTAAACATGACTGAGACAGCAATTAAAGCTTTTGAACAATTAAAGGAAATATTAAGTTCAGCAACCTTACTTTTCCGTCGTGACACCAACGCCCCTCTAGCCTTAATGACTGACGCATCAGATACGGCGGTCGGTGCAGTTCTTCAACAGTTTATCAATGGTCGGTGGGAATCATTGTCACTTTTCTCCAAACGTCTTAACACATCGCAGAACAGATATAGTACGTTTGGCAGAGAGCTCTTAGCAGTTTATTTGGCGATCAAACATTTTCGACATATGCTTGAAGGTTTAGCTTTTACTATTTTTACCGACCATAAGCCACTCACAAAAGCATTTATCACGAAGCATGACAACTACAATCCCAGAGAAGTTCGACAATTGGACTTTATCTCACAATTTTCAACCGACATACGCTTCGTCAAAGGAAGTACCAACGAGGTGGCTGATACATTATCTCGGCTGACAGTGGCCGTTTTAAGCAATGTTGGAGTAGATTACATGGAAATGTCAAAATGTCAGAAAGAGTCTCACACATCACTGAAGCTTCAACAGTTACCCTTAGGTGGTATGGAAACACTTACGTGAGACACGTCTACGGGGAATCCATGGCCTGTAGTGCCGCCATCTATGAGACGTTTAGTTTTCGAGAGATTTCATAACCTCTTACATCCAAGTATTAAAGCTACGGTTAAGTTGATATCGGACAAATTTGTTTGGGAAAACATGAAAAGTGATATTCGTCACTGGGCGAAAACTTGCCTGCCTTGCCAGAAATCGAAGGTACATCGCCACACTGTTTCACCTTCAAGAGTTTTTCCAGTACCAGCCTCCAGATTTGATCATATTCATGTAGATTTAGTGGGTCCCCTACCTCTATCGAACGGCTTTACGTATGTACTGACATGTATTGATAGGTTCACACGTTGGCCAATAGCGGTACCTCTGAAGGATACAGCAGCGTCAAGAATAGCCAGAAAAATTGTTAAGCACTGGGTTGCAAACTTTGGAGTTCCTTCTGTTATAACGACAGATAGGGGAGCACAATTCGAAAGCAGATTATTTCAACAGCTAACCGAAATGTTGGTCATCAAACGGTTTCGTACTACCTCTTACCATCCTGAAGCCAATGGCCTCGTGGAACGATTTCACAGACAATTGAAGGCACGTCTAATGGCCGTACACAGAGATAACAAATGGAGCGAGAAACCACCATTAGTTCTTCTGGGAATTCGCTCGACGATTAAGCAAGATTTAGGTTATTTTTCGGCCGAATTAGTTTATGGAACTCATTTAAAGTTACCAGGGGAGTACTTTAGTCGAGCAGTAGAAGTTTCTAATGATATATCTGATTATATTCAACGATTAAGGAGATAAGATCGCAAACTCCTCGTTATTCATCGCGCCCTTCTTACATACCTCGAAACCTCAACGATCCCTCCCACGTTTTCGTCAGGATTGATCATGTACGTAAACCCTTACAGCACCCGTATGAGGGCCCATTTAAAGTCTTACATAGAAACGACAAAACAGTCACTATCGAACGTGCTGGAAAAAGTGACACTGTGAGCATAGATAGAGTTAAGCCTGCATTCATCGAAAGTGGTACCTGTCAACTGACCGAAAAGCTACCGCCAAGGTCGGAGCAACAGTTGAATGACAGCGGGAAGCCAGCAACCTCATCTACAACGCTGAAGTCATCAACCAACCGTACAACACGTTCAGGGAGAAAAGTACACTGGCCACGAAGATATGCAGGAACGATTTTTATATCTTAGTGTTTTTCTCATCAGTTCACTTGAGCAAGTCGTCAGTTAAAGCACAGTATTATCCAATTTTATATTTGTTACGTATAGAACATGCTCTTTGACACTTCATATCTAAAATTCTTTGTTATTTTCTTAGTACCATGCATTTTAGTTAAAGAGTTGCAATAGTTAGTTGTCTAATATGACGACCCGACCGTGCTGCTACCTTGACGTGGTGGTCGGGCTTGCCTATCGTGATGACTCAATCGGGCTATACTGGCTGGAACAATCGTTCCTCTAGGTCCTACCATGCCAGGCAGGTCGGTTGAAGAGCGATAAGACCAAAAACAGCAAATATAAGGTCCGAGGACGAAGTCGTACTGCCGGCCGTACAGAGGTGTAATGGCAGTAAGGTGTTTTCTTCGGACAACCAGCATAGTAGCGATGCTGCCTTCCTACAAAGGAAGGGCGGGGTTAGTAAAGGTCGACCCTAGAAATGCACACCTCACCTTACTTCACGGATTTCCGTCTCCGGCAGTAAGGCCTCAACAAGTACAGAGCTACAACAACGAAAACCTCTTTCAAAAAGGCCATGTGTGACCGGCCTCAAGCAGTTGTTCCTTGGGCACTGCGGTCACGCTCTCAGGTCTTTCAGGCCAACCCTAACACATTTTGCTTTTTAGGTACATCAAGAAGAACCCTTCCACAGCGTGGGCAACGGGGAAGAGATAACCGCCCTCATACCGCCAACAACACGCAAGATCACTGCCATTTTAATCAAACTCCTTCTTCTATTCCTAATGTTTATCCTGCCCCCAGCTTCAAGCCTAAATCCTTATCTTCAACTTCCTCCTGTGTCATTAGTGCTAACGATTCTGGCCCACTAAATAACGTTCCTAGCATACTAAGACCACGCTCCAAACTTCACATTGGTGCATTCAATGTACGAACCCTGTGTCAAATAGGGCAACTAGCCTCCCTAGCTAGGACATTAGAATCCCGCGCCATTGATGTATGTTGCGTCTCCGAAACACGCATACAGCATCCTAGCGTGGTCATTCACTTGACCTCACCTAGTCAGAATGAACAACCTTCGGGATACACTCTTCGTTTATCTGGCGATTCAACAGCAACTTCTCGTGGGCTCGCCAGTGTAGGTATTGCGTTAAGTATGAAAGCAGAGCAGGCGCTTCTCGAATGGATTCCTGTCGACAGTCGCCTATGTGCCGTCCGACTAAATGGTTCAGTAAGAACTCGGAAAGATAGGGACACGCCGTTGTCTTTTCGTTGTTTCTGTCTACGCTCCCACCGACTGCAGCCTTGATGAAGTGAAAGACGAATTTTACAGAAAACTTTCTGAACTACTTCATAGGGCCAAACACTCAGATTTGGTAATTTTGGCTGCTGATTTTAACGCCCAAATAGGTAGCTTGAACCAGTGTGAAAGACATTTAGGTGAATGCTTCAGTATTCCAGCTTAGAGAACGGATAACGGTGACCGTCTGCTGCAGCTTTGCTCAGATAATCGGTTATTTCTAGCCAACACGAACTTTAAGCATAAGGAGCGACATCGTTTAACATTGAGACCTCCTGGCCCTACTCAACGGTGAATTCAAATAGACCATATCGCCACTAGTCACCGTTGGAGAGGCTCGATAGAAGACTGCCGATCTTTCTGGAGTACATGTTTGGACTCCGACCACGCTCTAGTGCGAGCAGGCGTTTGCTTGCGTCTTAGCGGGTGAAGAAAAACTATCACAGGAAAACCTTCTAGAATTCAGTTTAGTAATAAAACAGCCAAGATTAAATTCCAGGAACAACTGAGAAATCACTTAGGCAATTATAAAGATGCGTCCCGACTAGATACTGCTTGGCAAGATGTTCAAGCAGCTGTGGCATCTACAATGATATCTCTCAAGGACTTAAACCAACATGTCAAGAAAAATCAATGGATCTCAATGGCTTCTGTTGATTTAATAGACTCTCGAAGACTTATCCCATCGGGCTCCGAACACGATGATGAGCGACGTGTAATCAGGCATAAACTGACGAATAGTCTGCGAAACGACCGTGAGCAGTGGTGGGTAACGAAAGCAAATGAAATGGAAAAGGCAGTGGCGATAGGTAACACTAGACAACTTTTCAAGTTGATGAAAGAAACCAGGGTTAAAAAATCCAGCGTTAGTGAGACGATTTCCGAAAAAGATGGAACGCTTATTACCTCTCAGTCTAGACGTTTAGAACGATGGGCTGAACATTTCAAGGAACAGTTCAGTTGGCCTTCAACTACTCTAAAACTTCCCACTATTTCGAGACGGCCAGAATGGAAAGTCGACTTAGGTTTCGTGACTCTTGTCAAAGTCGAAAAAGCTATAGCCAATCTAAGACGAGGCAAAGCAGAGTGTCCAGACGGATTATCTCCAGAGGTGTTTAAGAATGGTGGTCCAACATTGACAACCAGACTGACTGATATTTTGACTAAGGCTTGGGAACTTGACATAATTCCGTCTGACTGGTGTCGATCATTAATCGTTCCAGTATATAAGTAAGGGTCAAAATCGTCCTGTAATAACCATAGAGGAATTAGTTTGACTAATATAGTGTCTAAAATACTAGCTTCTATAATTATCAGACGCTTAACTGCAACTCGTGATCTCCAAATACGAGAAAATCAGGCTGGTTTCACACCTGGTCGCGGTTGTATAGACCAGATATTCACCGTTCGTCAAACCTTAGAACACAGACATACTTTTCGGCGGCCGACAATAGTGGTTTTCCTTGACTTGAAAGCAGCATTTGACTCCGTAGACCGTGAAGTTCTATGGCAGTGTCTTTCATTGAAAGGCGTGCCCCAAAAGTACATAAAACTTGTTAAGGCTCTTTACTCAAGCACTATTAGTCGTGTCAGAGCATATGGCGAACTGTCATCTGGACTTGTAATCTCAAGTGGTGGCCATCAAGATTGCCTAATTTTCCCATTTTTGTTTAATTTCATAGTCGACTTACTGTTGGAAATTACACTCTCATTGTCTGACTTTTCAGGAATCGATCTCCTACCAGGAGATCTACTTATTGACTTAGAATATGCTGACGATATAGTCCTGTTTGGTGAAGACGCTGATACGATGCAGAAGCTTTTAACAGCAATAAGCTGGTTTTCGTCAACCCCTGAACTAAAGATAGGGAGTGAAGTAGTTGAGCACGTCGACCACTTCACTTATCTTGGAAGTCTGATTAGCCCTAATGGGTTAGTCTCTGACGAAATCTCAGTACGAATTCAAAAAGCTCGTTTGGCTTTTGCCAACTTACGTCACCTATGGCGTAGACGAGATATTCGTCTCTCAACGAAAGGGATAGTGTACTGCGCAACAGTTCGCTCTGTCTTACTGTATGGGTGTGAGACGTGGCCATTAACGGTAGATGACACTCGAAGGTTATTAGTTTTTGACCATCGATGTCTACGAAACATTGCTCGCGTTAGCTGGGATCACCGAGTAAGTAATAAGGAGGTTAGACGACGGGTGTTAGGCAAATGTGGTAAATCAGTTGATGAGGTTGAGAATCTTCATCGACTGAGGTGGTTGGGACATGTGTTGCGTATGCCCAACCACCGTCTTCCTCGACGCGCAATGCTGGCTGATATAGGAATAGGATGGAAGAGAGTTAGAAGTGGCCAAACTAAAACATGGCATCAGTCCATGAAGTCACTGACTGCTGGTTGGAGTCGTGTCGGTAGCTGCAGACTACCTGGTTGGAGTCCTCGCGATTACCGTGACCAGTGGCTAGAAACACTGAGTGACATGGCCCAGAATCGGTCACAATGGCGCAGATGTATTCACTAATTGTCCTCCCTTAAATCATGAGCTTTAAATTATTCCATAACTTTCTTTCTATGCCTCCTGAACCATATTCTATATGTTCACATTGCTTGTTACTATTATTATTTTATTTTATAGAAGTGATTTCTACTAGTGGTGGTGGTGTTAATCTTGCGGTGCCATGGTGGTATGGCAACTTGAACCGATGCACACATGTGCCAGGTTCTATGTTGATTGTACATACATACTAATATGACGAAATATCAGAACACTAGTATTCGTAATTTGTTTTTTTGTTGTTGTTTTGTTTACATGTCATCGAATTATTTATAAACTGTTGCTTAACCTATGCAATTATAAGTTAAATAAACAGTATCGTGTACCTTTTTGCAATGGTTTATTATGTTTCAAAACCACACATCTAAAATTCGAAACTTTCACTTTCCAAATTCATTCATGCTATTTTTTTATTTTTATTAAATTGGCATTTTGATATTCGTAAATTTTATATAAGGTTCTGTAGCACTTATTTTAGTATCGCATTTTTGTTTTACTGTAATTGTATTAATATATTATTATTATTATTCATTTGGTTTTCGAACAGAGACATTTTTTTAAAAAATATCTATGTTCTAGGGGGAGGCTGATGTAGAGGCTACTGTTACCCCTAACACTGACGTTTGTACTGTATGAATTCTTTATTGATATTTATGCTATAAAGTTTGATTGCAGTGTAGAAAATTATTATTATTGTTGGCGCGTTGTACAATTGGTGACGCTGGATTCTGTTGGTTCAAATATATGTCTGTCGCATCTTCGCTCCTGACTTTTTGATCATACGCGTAATTGAAGGTTGTTGTGCGTGTATAAGTCTGGTTATTTACGAAGACGAAAATATGGGATATATAGTTGTTGGTTCTAACGAAGTTACAAATCCAGCAGTATAAAATAAGTCAGTCTCATAATCTGAAGGTACCAACCGATTCTATACTTCCTAAAATATGCTTAGTTGTATTTGATTAAAAATTACTTACTTATGCCCGTTACTCCTCACTGAGGAGCATAGGCCGCTCACCAGGATTCTCCATTTAACTCTGTCCTGAGCAATCCTTTCCAGCTGTTTCCAGCTGCTGTTCATCCTTTTAATGTTCACTTCCAATTCTCGACGCAGCGTGTTCTTTGGCCTTCCACTTTTCCGTTTTTTAACAGGATTTCATGTTAATGCTTGTCTCGTGATGCAGTCTGATGGCTTCTGCAATGTATGTCCTATCCATTTCCAACGTCTTTTCCTAATTTCCTCTTCGGCCAGGTGTTGGTTTGTCATCTCCCATAGTAAGCTGTTGCTGATGGTTTCCGGCCAACGGACATTCAGCATCTTTCGTAGGCAGTTGTTTATAAATACTTGTATCCGTCTGATGATGTTTGCAGTAATTCTTTACGTTTCAGCTCCATACAGCAGGACTGTCTTAACATTCGAATTGAAGAGTCTGACTTTGAGGTTAGTTGATATTTGTTTTGAGTTCCAGATGTTTTTCAACTGTAGGAATGCTGCCCTTGCCTTGCCAATCCTTGTCTTGACATCTGCATCGGACCCTCCTTTTTCATCGATGATGCTCCCCAGATATGTGAAAGTATTCACTTCTTCCAGAGTTTCGCCATCAAGTTGAATTGGGTTGGTGCTCCTTGTGTTGTATTTGAGAATCTTGCTCTTACCCTTATGTATGTTCAAGCCTACTGATGCTGAAGTTGCTGCTACACTGATTGTCTTCGCTTGCATTTGTTGGTGTGTATGTGCTAAAAGAGCTAGATCATCTGCGAAGTCCAAATCATCGAGTTGCATCCTACTTGTCCATTGAATCCCGTACATTCCCTCAGATGTGGAGGTCTTCATGATCCAGTCGACCACTAGGAGGAAGAGAAAAGGTGACAGCAAGCCACCTTGTCTGACTCCGGTCCTCACTGAAAATGCATTTGTCAGGTGTCCTCCATGCACAATTTTGCACTGTGTTCCGTCGTAAGAGTTCCGGATGATATTGACGAGTTTCTCTGGTACACCGTAGTGTCGAAGAAGTTTCCATAGTGTTCTCCTATCTACACTATCAAACGCCTTCTCATAATCAATGAAGTTGATGTACAGGGGCGAGTTCCATTCAATTGATTGTTCAACGATGATCCGTAGTGTTGCGATTTGGTCCGTGCACGACCGATCCTTCCGAAAACCAGCTTGTTGATCTCGAAGTTGAGTCTCCACTGAATCTTTCATTCTGTTCAACAATACTCTGTTAAAGACTTTCCCTGGTATCGACAGTAGTGTGATCCCTCTGTAGTTGTCACATTTGCTTAAATCTCCTCTCTTTGGTATCTTCATAAGATGTCCTTCTTTCCAGTCTTCCGGCACTTGTTCTTCTTCCCAGATCTTTTTGAATAAAACGTGGAATATCCTTGCTGTTAGGTCGATATCTGACTTGAGTGCTTCAGCTGGTATATTGTCAGGTCCTACTGCTTTCCCACTTTTGATTTGTCTGATGGCCATCTTGATTTCTTCCATCGTTGGTGGAGTGACATCTATCGGGAGATCTGTAGGTGCTGCTTCGATATCCGGTGGGTTCAGTGGAGCTGGCCTATTTAGAAGTTCCTCAAAGTGTTCTACCCACCTATTCTTTTGTTCTTGAATCTCAGTGAGTGTCTTGCCTTCTTTGTTCTTGACCAGTCGGTCTGGTTTACCATGTTTATCTGCCAGTTTCTTCGTTGTGTCATATAGCTGTTTCATATTTCCTTCTCTTGCAGCCTTTTCCGCTGTTTTTGCTAGGCCTTCGATGTATTTCCGTTTGTCGACTCTAATGCTTTTCTTTACCTGCTTATTTGCTACCGAGTATTCAGCTTGAGCCTTTATTTTCTTTGCTCTTGTTCGGCTGTTGTTGATTTCTGTTTTCTTGTTCCTCCTTTGTTGAATTTTGCTCAATGTCTCAGTGGAGATCCATTTCTTATAATGGTGCTTCTTGCGGCCTAGAACCTCCTGGCACACTGACATTAGTGCTTCTTTGATTTCTTTCCAGTTATCCTCCATAGTGGTTTCTTCTTCTTTCGGCAGATCTTGTAAGGCTTAGAACCTGTTGTTGAGAGATATTTTGAATTCATTGGATTTGTCAGTGTCTCGGAGAAAGCCTGTATTGAACCGTTGTACTGCTGCCACTCCAGTTGTCCACTGCTTCTTTAGCTTCAGTTTTATTTTAGAAACCACCAGGTGGTGGTCTGAAGCTATGTCAGCTCCTCTCCTTGTTCGCACATCTTCCATTGATCTTCTAAATTTTTTATTGATACATATATGATCGATTAGATTCTCAGTAGTATGATCCGGTGAGACCCATGTAGCCTTGTGTATGCGTTTGTGGGCGAATATTGTACCACCTATAGCCAATTTATTGAAGGCACATAGGTTTGCAAGTCTTTCACCGTTGTCGTTTCTGTCTCCCAGTCCTTGTCGTCCCATGATTTCTTCATATCCAGTGTTGTCCATTCCGACTTTGGCGTTTAGATCCCCCATCAGCATTGTCAGATCCTTTCCTCGACACTTTGCTATAATTGATTGCAGTCTATCATAAAACTGATCTTTGTCTTCGTCGTTGCCGTCGTTGGTTGGTGCATAGCATTGGATAATATTCATTGTAATGCCTTTCTTCATTGTTTTGAAAGATGCTTTGATGATCCTGGGTCCATGTGGTTCCCATCCCACAAGTGCATTACGTGCCTCCTTGGACAGCATCAGAGCAACTCCTTGGGTGTGAGGAGCATTTTCCTCTTTGTGGCCGGAGTATAGTAGCATCTCTCCCGAAGCCAATGTTTTCTGTCCAGCTTGAGTCCTATGGGTTTCGCTGATTCGGAGTATTGTCAAGTTGTATCTCTTCAATTCTGCAGCTACTTGATTTTTCTTCCCGCTCTCCCAGATTGTTCGAACATTCCATGTACCTATAAAAATATTTGCTCTGGTTGTTAGAAGGGGGGGCATCGGCCTGATGACTTCCGAAGAATTTCGGCTTTCATCATGAGGCGTTATAAACAATTCTTCTACTCCCAGGGCAGAGTTTAAATGGTTTATCTTGTTTAATCTGGTTTGCGTTTTTTTAGGAAGCTTGGATTTACGGGATGGGGGTGCTAGCCCCATGTTCAACCCTCCTCCTTTACCCGGGCTTGGGACCGGCAGTAGCCCTAGGAGAGCTGCAGGCGGAGTTATTTGATTAATAATTACTACATACTGAATAACGATATAGTAGTGCGCATGATTTAGTTAAATAAACAATGAGTTAGCCTCAAAGCTACAAGTACTATCGGTTAGTAAATTATATAGCCCTATCTTATGTACATTTAAACAGTTATCTTAAAAGTGCAAATTTATCCTTTTTATATTAGTTGATGAGATTCGACCAATGCAATTTTCTGTCTGCACTAAGTGCTGTTTGAATGCTGTCGACGCAACAAACAATTCTAACAACAAACACTTCTAATTCTGTGTGACTGAAGCTAGATGTTAGGAAACCCTGTTTGATATGGATTCCATTCTACGTGATAGTCGTAAACAAGGTGTATTTGAAATACTTAAGGAACTAACGGTTCCTGCATGATGACCACTGGTAAGATTGAGATATTTACACTGATTGATCATATTGTAGTGACTAGATTCGTGTGTTTTTAACACTTAGTGTAGACTGAATTCAACTGATCAAGTTGTAGTGTAAATGTTGTTTTCTTGTCTTTGGATTGCCGATTCCCGTTTGTATACCATCCAAGCATTGTAGATCTCACACTGATAAAGAGGGATAGTTTCCTGTTTTTTATTTTCTGAGTCAGTACATATAGCTGATGAATGAGGTGCTCTGAAAACATCACTTATCATCATTAATATCAATTAATGTATTTAGCGCTGTCTTAGAAACAAAAAGACATAAAAATGAGTCAACAGAGAAAAGTGCATCGGCTGTCGTTATTGTCTTCTTCAAATAAATGTGAGTGTTCACTATTGAAATAGAAGTTTATCCTCCCGCTCCATACTGTGAATTTACGCCACGCGTTTGAAAACTTTTATACATGCTCGACAGTTATATTATCCACCCTCTGGTTGTTTACCTAAGAATAACATAATTACGTATTTACCCAAGTGAAAAAGAGAATGTTACTTAAAATAAGAATGATTCTGTTATCTAATTTTGCATTCATTTATTTATGTAAACACTTTAGTTGTCGGATACAAGAACATATTTGATTAGTGGGGAGTACGTGGTAAGGAATTTTCAACCGTAATAGTAGACCTTATGTTTTGAACAGAATACTAAGTTTATCCATAAACGATAGAATAATATTTCCGTTTATTTATTGAAAGTGAACTGATTATTCTAATTTTTATTAAGAATTCCTCCCCGCACTATCTGTATTTCAGTGCGGTTTTCTTCTAGGCAGATCCTACAACATTAATCTTTTGGCAGCGTGAAAAAATTGGACTCCGTCAGTAGAGCAAAGCGATCCAGTACATAATGTTCTCTAATATTTCTCCAAAGCATTCGGTGTAGTGGACCATCGAATTATTTACTAGAAACTGCTGTCGGTGGCACTAGTGAGCATCTGTTAAAATGAATAGTAGTCAGAGTTCACTACGCATATTTTGGATGTCCTGTTTTTCGGTTTTATAGACTACTTTCAAGTCGTTGGCATGCAGGTAGAGCTTTCCTGCTGTGAAGCACCTGCATATGCTTCCGACATATATAACGAAGGGTAAGAGCCCGATGGCTATAAGTCGTGATGTTAACGTTACAGTGTCTACCTTTGTCATCTAATGTCGGTTTGTGACTTGGACCACCCCTGGAGAGGAATAGTGATTCCTAAGGAGTGTAACTCGCAGAATAATAGATTGTATGGCACTAGTCTAAGGCTTTTTTATGTTGAAGTATACTATTATCACTAACCTTTTCTGAACACGGTTACGAGTAATATCATCAAAAAAATCACTGAGGCATGTGGCGCATAAGCTCCCTTTGAGAAAACCATGCTGGGATGCATTAATTAAGCCTCCATTTAGTAGGTACTTAGAAGTTTGATATTTGATTACCTTCTCCGCTACTCCTGAGATCACTGGTGTGATATTAATTAGTCAAAAGTTTTAAACCAAGTTCCTTACTCCTGTCTTATGTTTAAAGAGTATGTAGGTGGATTTCCAGATTTCAAGATAAGTCTCAACTTCTAGTGAGAGTGTGAATATTTTAAGTAGAAGAATAGGTGCGTCTGGTCCAGCATGCTTGTAGAAGGTGGATGGAATTCAAGCAACTTACCCACTTCTAACACCAACAAGTGCAAAGTCTTAATGATAAACAATGAAGATACATTCTCTATGCACACACCTGGTAATAATAATAACTTTATTCTCAAGTATCATTTTGCGCATGAGAGCATACCAGCTTAAACGTGTGATCAGAATGATATGGCTTTTAAAAGATTTTGATAGAGTCGCTGTTACTGAATTCATACCATATAAGGATATTAACTAAATACAGAGCCAATGACAACAAAGTTTACGGTTTACAGTATTAGGGTGCCAAAGATAAATAAATAAATAAATAGCTCCTATTCCCAAGTATCATTGTGTACAAGAGAGCATGCCAGTTTACAGGCATGATCAGAATGATATGAGTTCACATACATACAAATATTTCGACGAAATGATACTGTCAGGACTTTTATAACAGATAAAGGTTTGAATTGAGAACTAAACTAACTGCAACAAGGTTTACAGCACTAGGACACTAAGTATATGTATTGTAGCATGCTGCATATATGGCAAAGTACCGCGCGCCTCTTGACCAATCGTTACTATTCCAAAAAGCGGCTGAAGGTTAGCGGAATGGATCATTGAGCATGTTCAGGCGCGAGATAGGACCAAGGGTACTTGGAACTTGGGTATTGAGGAGAAGGCAATAGTTTTTGTCAGTAAGTTCCATACTCGTCTTGCACATGATCTTCTACAACTAGAAGAAAGACAAAAGAAGAGAGAACACAAAACAAAGAGCACTGGTATTCTGGGGTTGACAAAGCTAATGAGCTGGATTAGTATTTATGCTTCCGACATACTACTTATGCTTATAGCCTGATTAAAAGGGAAGAACACCATCATATGACGAAGACAGGTGACTGGTGCTCACACATTCAGAGTCCCTATTATTTCGCTAGTGGAGTTAGAAACAGTAGTTGGTGTGAACATTTCTAATAAGATTTCAGAAGAGATGAAGTTACTAACGTGCCGTGCAAATAAAGGAAGTGAATCTGTTTTCCAAACGACTTGAGGCAAATGGCTCCAGTTTCTCGAGAATTTGTTTGTAAAGTAACTCATATAAAGAGCAGATTTAGAATGCGATATTTTTGTTTTCGAGGCTGCATTGCTTAGGTTATAGCAAGAACGTTCCTCGAACTGAATTGCATTGGGCGATGAGAACGCTAATTTGTTTAATATTTTGTAAAGGAAGATTAGGTTTAATTTTAGCCGTCGCTTCCATAAGGTATCTAGTCCTAACTTAGTGCATTTAGTTTTATGGTCTACAGTATGATCACCCTCAAGAATACAAAGAGTAAAGCGACGTTGCGCAGACTTTAGTCTGAGTTTATCCCTAATGGAAACATTACTGAGAATAAAGGTACAGTATCCTAGTAAAAGTCTGACACAAACGTTATATGGCCGAATACGAGAATCACTGCCATAAAAGTTAAGTAGTATGCAACCCAGTAGTCGATGTGACTTAGATATCTGCATATTGACCTGTTCTGTAAAAGACAGGTTATGAGAGTACCTTAGTCCTAAGTCAACTATTGACTGAAGCCTAGATAACTTATTACCGTTTATAGAGAGATGAAAATCGAGACACTTATCCCCAAAACATATCCAGCCACACTTAGAAGCATTAAGATCTAACTTATATTTTAAACACCATACTGCGACCTTGTTGAGCTCGACAGTGACGCCACTGGATGTGTATATATTGTATATATATATTGTATTATAGTGCACTTTTAACAAACAACCTCGCAACTTTCGTCTATGGCCTAACTATATCAGGAAATGGCTAATAGTAAACAGAATGCATTATAGAGAATATCCATATACAGGATAAGGCTAAGGGTATTCGAATCTTGAATAAAAACGTTAATCGATGTGGGTTGATTTTAAGCGGTGAGTTGCTAATGCATTAATTGCGTTACTAACCATCGTTAGAAGCAACTTCTTTAAAGGAGACCAATTCATTGTGACAGCAGCCCACAAACTTGGGGAGGTGATATTGAAGAATATATAAAGTGGAAAAAATTAATTTGCTGTAGTAAAATGATTAGTTTTAATCCAAATCTTTTTTTCCTTTTATTTACGACTACCTACAGGTTTGTAGTGTTTAAAGTTTTAGAACCCTAATGTACCACTGCTGACTGCTTCGAGGTTAAGTGGTGTGACGTCGAAAATTTGATACGAATTTTTGTATTCTTGATATAAAGTGATCAGTCGTTTAAATCTTAGAACAGAAATAGTAACGTGAAAATTTTGTGGTCGTTTATTCCAGAGTTTGCTATAGAATACGGTAAAGGACTTACACCGATATTGTGTCTGATACTTGTTGGTAAATAATGTTGCCACGTAGTTTCGAAGATAGTATCTAAGCGTTTGGTACCACGGGCGAGAGAAAGCCAAGAGTGAAATTTCGTTCATTATTTTATAAAAGAATATTAAGTTGTGTCGTAGTTGACGACGCCACAAGGGTTCTATGGAGATATGTTTATATCGAGTTGTGTAATTCAGGTTACTGTCATATTACAGAATGACTTGTGTAACTTCTTGGTACACTTTCTACACTTACCCTTCCCATGTTATTCATGCTTGGAAAGACAACCAAGCAATACTCAAGTATAGGTCTTACACATATCTTAAGAAAAGTAAGTTTGGCCTACGTTTTATAAAAGTTATTTAGAACGACGTTTGTTAATCTTCTAGTTTTGGAGATTATAGAGGAGGTATGTTCCATGAACCTTTAGTTTCAAGAATATTTAACGCTAAAGTCACTTGCTGATTGCAGCATTTGGACCTTGAACCAATGTAGATAAAACGTCAACTAGTTGTTATGGTTGCCTGTGTGCATGATTCCACATTTCTGTAGTTAGGCAATAGTTGCCATTTTTGGCTCCAGATAGTTAGGTTATCGAGGTCCTTCTGAATTAGAGTCATAGCTTCATCTAAAGCATAAGGTTCAAAGCATACGAATACGGTCGGCCACAATAGAAGACCCAGTACGCTTCCCTGTGTGGCGCCGCTGGTAGTTGGTTTAGGTGATGATAAACTGTCATTAAGCCTTACTGTTTGCAGTCTTCCTTCTGGTGAAGGTGAAAACCACAAATGAAGTGGGTCTTAAACCCCATACGACTACAGACTGATGAGCAGTCGCTTATGAGGGACTTTGTCAAAAGCTTTACTGAAGTCGAAAAAGAAAGTGGACACCAGGATCCCTTCATTTCGTCGAGTAGTTATGTCGTCCAGGTAGTCTAACAAGCATGTGTCACACGACCTGGTCTATAAGAATCCCTTTCGGGAAGGCAAGAGTAGTTCGTTCTTAAGTAAATATTGGAGTAATTCCTACTTGATTATTTTTTCCATTAGTCTTGATGCGACGGTGGTTAGGTTGAGAGGACAGTAGTTCTCTATATTCCATACGAGTCCGGATATAAACTTAAGAACGACATACGTAATTTTCCTTAGAGTAAAGTAGCATGCAGTAGAGAGTGATAACCTAAATAGTTAAAAAAGTGTCAGGCGGAAACCAGCGTTACCATTTTTAAGTAAATTAGCTGGTATACCATCAGGGCCAGGGGTGTATTAGTGTTTTAGCGTAGTGATGGCCTTCGTAATATTTCTTATAGTGAATGTTATATCTCTGATTTTGTGTGGTAGTGGCGTAGTGGGTTCGATTCTATCTAAGCGGTTATCAACAACAAGTTAAGCGGCAATGCGATTACTGAATATATGAGCTACACGGCAGAGGTTATCATATATTTTACTGCCATAGATAAAAAGGTTTCCACGCTTTATCATAGAGCTATTTATTTTGTTTCGGAAGGTCCTGAGAAGTCAGGTAGAGTTATTTTGTTCAGTAGCCTGTTTCTTTAGTGCAATTTCCATTTGTATACTTTTTACCTCAGCCATAATACATACTTCTTTCATAGTTGTAAAGGAGGAAAAATCTTTAGTTTTATGAAATTTAGAAGAATGCCTACGTAGGCTTCTTCCTACAGTAGTAGTGATAAGCATACACTTTGAAATTCTGGGTTTAGTATATCTTGAGGGTACACATGTGTTAAGCGCATTATAAATACTGTAGTAGAGTATACAAAAGACCTTATCAGCATCGTCTTCCGTGAGGTTGTTATTCCAATCAGGACATTTAAAGTGAGTTTTAAAGCTCGTCCAGTCTGTCTTGTGGAAGGGTCTAATAAGTAATGTAACCGGATATTTATGCGTTGTAGTCTTTAGGTTGAAGCTGCATATGACAATATTGTGGCCGCTACCTGGGAATTGTTTACTTGTACGTACAGTACATGGGGTAAATTCATTTTTAAAAATTTAATCTGAAGTGTTTTGTATCTGGTAGGGCTACAGACATACTGCGACCAGCCACCAAGCCCTAAACTTTCTATAAGCAAGTCACAGCGTTTCGGTGCTTTGGTAAGAAACAATGAGATTTCAGGCATATTAAAGGTAGGGAGGAGGCCAATGTAAAATTTTCATACAACAAAGCTATATCCTCTACTGATAGGCTGGGCTGATGGTATGCGCAGCCGAATAAGTAAGATTCTAAAACAATAGGTCTCATAACAATTCACACTGAGCCCTGTAGTTTATTTAGGCCTGTTGCACCAAATAGGAGCTAACATATATATGACAACCTCCTCCAGTTCATGTAGCCCGTTACTACTATACAGATTATAATTATCAAGGAATGTATTTAGATAAGAAACATTTGGAGTAGCCCATATCTCAGTTACCATAATAACTGAGGGTTGGCAGATTGAGGCAAGAAGAGCTAGGTCGATCAATTGTTGCATACTGATCGTACTTTGATTGGCATAGACTGAGCGAGTGGCCAGTGATGTTGAAGTAATTTAAAGCGCCATGAATGAAGGGGTCAGGTTTAGAATTTCGGATGAGATTCTGATTTAGGCTTAATTGTTAGGTTTCACGCTATTTAGATACTAGTGTCTAGATGATGTGTGACTGCTGACCATGCTTGTTTTAGCGGACACAACTAGCTGAAGGTGCCCGGTCATGCACTATCACCAGGTCACTAAACGAAACAACGCGGAGTGCAACCCCCTCTCTGGACGTTGCTATCCCGTAAGCCCTCCACTCACGATCAATTATAACTTCACCTCCATCCATCACTGCCTCCTAATTTGTTCTTTTGCTTAAGTGTGGGTTCAACAGTTAGAAATAGCTCTGAATATACGTTAAAAGTTACGTAGTCATTTACCGAGCGCGCTTCCATGTTAATAAAGTGCTGGTAAGATTTAGTATCAAAATAGACCTAAGAAGGTAGTATAATCACATAAAAAGCGAAAGAGCCCTCATAAAAAATCGTTCTAACTTATTTATGCGTAAGATTAGGAAACTATGGAGTTCCTTACTTAATCAAGTCGTAATTGCACCCTCTGCCGAAACTTTCAAACGGGGCGTTGACGAACTGCCAAACTCTGTGAACACCGGAAGACAATATAGTAAGAATGACACCTTGGTCATTTCTATTTTGGACCTTTAATTTAACCCTTTTCCTCTCAGTTTCATAAGCAGTGTAATTAGTACTGTACAATCTGGAACCAGAAACATTCCCACCACCTAGACGAATCTCTCAAAGAAACGTCAGTTTGATAATTTGCAAAGCAGAGTTGAAGTTTGTAGTAAGATCGTACAATTACTGGTTACTTGGTTGATGAAATTTTGCGTTGAACAAGCAAATAAGATCACTTTAAGTTTGAAGTATTTTGCTTATTCATGATATCATAAAGACTTATTCTCTTTTTGAAAGCAAAATTTTATATAAGAAAATTGTTAGGGAAAAAAGCAGCGTCAGTGAAAACCATAAAATTCTAATAATCCATTGAAACTTTGAAGGCCTTGTCTACGTTATAATACAGCAAACTTCAACGGCGCTATAACAATGAACCGGATAGATCTTTGAAATGAAATATGATCCGATTCCAGTTTTTAAAAATCCATTATTTCTGTATTATAAAGTAGTTGACCCCGAAAATGTAGCACAGTTCGCATTTGTTGCTCCATCTCCGTCAAAAGATTTTTATCACCTATTAGTAACAGCAACCAAAGTTAGTTGCAGAAAATAAAATTTATGTTTTAGGTCGATTAAATTGCTATAAAATGTAATGTTGAGCACTATAGTGTCGAGCCTTCATCTTTTAATACATTTTTATTATGATACATAGGAATTTCATTATGACTCCTCTTTAGTCCCAAAGTAGATTTTGGTAGCACCACGGTTTTACTTTTAAAGCTCTAAAACCTTACCAGGTTCACCTTCATAAACAGTTTCACATTTATTTTTGATTACATTTTGAAAACAATATGTCTATGAAAACGGTAGCATATATAGACCATATTTTAAATGTCTCATCAAACTTTGTTGCTCAACAAACCATTTACTTTATTTTAAGTGGCACAGGCTGTTTCCCGATTACTCACTTTATTTTACTACGTTCGTTGCCCGACTATTGTCAGAGCAACATATCCTTCGACATCATGTCAATAGTGAGTTGTTATTAGGTTCATTCAGTTCAGATTTCGATAGTTATCTAATAATTTAAAACATATTGCATCTATGTGCACTAATAATAACATTTCTTTCATCCTAATCGTTTTTAGTGTCATTGATAGTGAACAACATGAGTTTACTTTTCTAGATCAACTCCACTATAATTATAACTTTTCAAAAACTTTATTATGAACAATGTGCTTTAGAAAATATGTAGTAGATATTATAATTTTTACTTAAATACCAATAGATTATTATTTTACTCACCTAAAACACGACAATTTACTTCACGCTCTTAAAAGACGTTTTATTTTATCATAGAAACAGCATATTTTGTCAATACCACTAACTGGCTCAGTTCTCATATTTGAATTTATGAAAATGTTTAAAATTCCACTTCAATACAAATTTTTTAGTGTAAGCATATCGAGTCAATAATTTAACTTGGATTGAAGAACCACAATAGTTTGGAATATTTAATACATGGAATCACAAGTCATTGACTACTAGGTGCTCTTTACAATAGTTGAAATAGTATCAGGCCTTATTTAGCTTTTGGATAATCTGCACAGGCGGGAGGTACAACAAATAAGATTCTTTATTACTGTGTTAGTCCGTTAATTTTAAATTGAGATAACAGGAAGTTAGTTTGAAATGTGTTTGTAAAATGGAAATGAGACTATACCGCTGATACACTTTTTTAAAAGGTATGTTACATTTCTTGAACTATAATTTAAGCAGTCATTCTGTATTATATTATATTTCGTATTTGTTTAATTCACAACGTATACTACCTGGAAAATTGAGTTATGATGTCAGCTGTAAATTTTATAGGTGGAATCGACAAAACTTTTAACAAATTATTATTTAGCTTGTCAAGCTACAAGGCTTAAAAACAACATCAGATAAGCACATACACTTATTTTTCCCTTCTCAATACATAATAGAGTAGGTGCTATTAGTCACTTTACGTTTATGCTACTTTGTTCCATCGATTAGATATTTTGGGATTAATAGTATTTTTCACCTTTAATATTTTATGTTCATTTCATTCAATGAAATGTAGTCTCACATTACCTATTTTTTTAACTTACTTAACTTGCAAATAATCAATATCACCGAAAATATTGCATGAAACCACAAATGTCGTTATCAAATGAACAATACTAAAATAATGTTCGGTAATGTAATAGTCGTATATTTGATGGTAACATTGAATTATATCCGTAGATAGTAAGGTTGCTTAATTGTCTAATGTATGCTAAACAACTATCTCACTGTACTCTGTCAGGAATAAGATAGTACTAAGAATTCGTTACGGTTATAAACAGACATTTTAATATAAAATCAAGAATCAGTCGTAATTCGTAGCTACGATATAAGAATAATTAACGGTATAACAATCTGGCTAGTTACAACCTTTCAAGGTTGGCCGATTGTTTATCAGTGTATACTTTACATTAGTATTTGCAGTATGTATCACGCATAGTAAGTGATTTGATTTTTATACAATAAGTAAATATTCAAGGAATTTAAAATGGCTTTTATTCCTTTTTGTTTTGAGTTCAAATTGAGATGGTGGAAGATTACTTCAAGGAATGACGGAGCAAAGTTTCATCCAGGTGAAAGCATAGCAACCTATGAAGAATTTAAACATGATGATCGCATGCAAAGTAAGTTTATACTCTAATTTCAAGAAACTCGTAATTTTAATGGTTCTATTAATTATCGCTTTTAATACCTAGCGTTTATTGAAATAATATGAGCTATTCTATTATCATGCCGAATAATATTAAAGAGTAGTGTGTGAATTTACTAATTGTACTTACTAGAGGATAGGAATTCATTACATACTAAGGACGAGTTCTAAAGGTAATAAAATCATTATACATAGGTTAGTAAAAGCTAACGTTCATTTACAAACTTATTGTAAAGTATCTCTAAATACTTGTCATTGATTTCTTAATTTGAACTAGGTGAAATACTCCGAGTTATGGGCCAAGCAACACTAGATTACTGTCTGAATATTTGTGCTGGGAATTTGGACTATTTAATCAGAATGCCAAATGAAATATTAGAAAAGATAATATTTTATTTAAATCTGGAAGATGTGATTAATTTGGGAGCAACATCAAAACACCTAAATCAAGTATTGTTTTATTATCCTATAATTTAAATTAAAAAAATATTCAAAGATATGTAATAACAACTCATTATGGCGTGAAATATTCGTAAATACAACGTCAACTCAACCAAGTAAACCTATCGAAGAGTTAGCAAAATTATTTGGATGGAAAAAGCTATTGTTTACAAGCAAATTGCATCTTCAGGTAAAACAAATTATTAGAATCAGAAATGATATTATAACTTTGATTTTCACATAGATGCAACTACGTCGTTTAACTTTAGAAGAAAGTGGTGATAACGAGAGTGTGCATTTCAATATTCTGCATGACCGTGAGCCGTATCTAGGTGCGTTGTTTATCTCAAAATTTGTGATGGCACACACAGCAAACTTCAGTTCGTTTAAGTTCTAACGAAACTTTATGTTAGCGGGACCTTAATACTATTGGAAAAGTGTTTGTATAGGTTGTTTATTTCAGAAATAGTCATACCATGACCTAACGCCAACTAGCCTAACGTTAAAACTCAGGATAAAACAACTGGGATATTAAAACCAAAGAATTATTACAGTAATCTGTGAAGATAACAACAATGGCTTGATCGTGTTTACTTTATGCAAAATATTTTGTACACTAGTGTGCTACTTTATTTACGTAAGACTACTCATTCTTATTTCTTGCTCATTCTTTCAATATCGGCTCTCCGGGGGGCTGCGTCAAAATATCTAATTTGTAAGTAATGATCACTGAACCACAATCATTTAAGACTACCAATCTTGTTATCGATCCATTATTACAATAGCAGTATGTATGTCTCTTGAAGATAGTTGGTACTTGACTAGCTTTATTGATTTAGCTTAAAGGTAGCAAGCCATTCTCCTAAGCTGGAAATGTCTCCTTCAAACTATCAAAACATACATTTCATTCAAAATTTTAGTTTAGCTAAATTCTATATTAAGTAAACTTACGAATATTTAGACTGATATCATTGATGAGTCACTAAAAATAGTGACAACTTGAAATATTTGTCGTTTACCTTCACGGTTTGTACAGGAGGCCTTACCATAACAATATGGCGTCATAACGACACTACATTTCAAGTTGGATTAATATAAGAAATGCCTATTATTCCCTTCATGTTATTATAAACATTCTGCTTGTATATAATGTGTGTAACTATTAATTAATTGTGTAATTATTTTGAATATTTCACATCACGTGATTACATACTTGTTTTATTTTCTCTCTACATCCCAGTTTCAAACAAAGTAAATTGCATGTATAATTAATAAACAAAATTTTATGTCATATGTAAACTAATGATTGTTTTTTTAGCAAACAATATCATCGTTCATCAGTTTATTTGAAAAAATATCGCAAAATGAAAGGACGGTAACAGAACACCAGTTAATCATGGCAGTAGATAAATCAAAAACTCCAATCTTAATGCATTATTCATTTAAAGTATCTGCATAGCTAATTAATCAGCATTTATTGATGAGCTTACTATACTTGAGAATTACTTAAACCTTCCAAATAATCACATTAGGAAGATTACGTATACTGATGTGAGGTGATCTTGTGAGAAACTTAAAAGAGTTTGTTGGTTTTATTTGGCTTACATTAACGAAAATTTAGTTTTAGAAGTATTTTTTGTAATAAGATAAAACCTCAGCTAACAATATGCTGATACTTTTAATTTTTTTATTTTACAAATCTTTTCTATTATACGGTTGTATTTAAAGCTTTTAAGTGAGTTTGCAAATGTTTGATTTACTGTCTACCTATCATTATCTAATTGTAATCTATTCTGAATAAACTTTCAGATGAGTTGAAGTATGATGAGGAGAAACCTGTGTACCAGAACACCTGATGAATCGAAAACGTTACCATGGCTTAAAGTATGTGTAATATAAGCGTAAATATTCGGTCATCTTATTTCACGCATACATAATTACTGCTGAAATGAAGACTGTTGCTTAAAACTTTATTTATTAGTATTCAAAGTGTTGTCCTAGTTATGTTATCCTTAGCAATATTGTTAAAATCAATTTCGTCAAGATTACTTATTACTTTTTTTCACAATTATTATATAACAAATGTACTTAACAGTAATACAAAGAAAGTACGCCAGTAGAGAAATGCAGGTTTAAATAAACTAGGGCGTAAAACTTATTCATAAAACTTACAGAAAAAAGTGAAAATGAATCAAGAGGATCACAGTTGACTTAAGTGTCTCGAATTGATATGATCCAATCTTTTAACAAAATTACAAAGTAGCAAATATATTTGTGAATTATAAGTAATTTCAAATCGCTTCAAGATTGTAATTTCCGTTTAGATAGTATGAATCTTTGGACATAATTTCTCAACCAGTGAACATTAGCGGCTTTTCATTAGTCGTCTGTGATGTATGACTTTAGTCTAGTATATTTTGTGTTGCATCGATTTATCAACGAGTACCAACCAATATTCTTGGTTGCTATCAACCTATATACTTGAGATTCGTTCACAGGTTTAAGCAATTCAATCTTATGGTACAACATGGTTGATGTTTAATGAAAAAAGGTAATTATGATGAGGCCTTAGATCTGGGAGGCACAAGAACTCAGACCTTTCGGCGATGAGAACCTGAATCATTTTGGTAGAAACAGTTCCATAAAAACTTCAGGTACCTCTTAAAGGTGAATATGAAGTAGAACAAAACATAGACCGAAAGCTATCTAATGTTAACCACAATCGTAAGCTCATTCATGTTTACCCATAATATTTAAAGAACTAACTGTCACATCGAATAATTTCATAGTGTTGAATCAAATTGATTAGTCAGAAGTTAGTTACTAAACCTTCTGGTTTATAAATAATGCAAGTTCTAGAACAAAAGAAGTTACATTCAAGTGTAAGTCTTTTACTTTTCTTAGTAATTTAACTTTTTTCTGAGGTGGTCTCCAAATATATGATTTATTTATCTATAGCACTTGAGTTATAGAGAATGCAGCATCGATGTAAGCCAACTAATCAAAACGTCTAGTTATTATTTGATTTACTGTTGTCAATTCTGAACTCTTATATGCTTGACCAAACGACTTCAGTGATATTATTTAAGAATTTTTATGAAGCCTTTTATTTAATGCGGTGGTGTAGTTATTCCGTCTAATATTATACAGCAAAATGTCGGCTTAGCTAAAAACTAATGAATTTGAGCTTTAATATTAGTATAGACTTTAGTTATCAAGTATAATCACTCTTTAAAGTTGCCGCAATTTCTGAACTGCATAGCTAGAGAAAATGCAAATAAGACAAAAAGTTAATTGTGAATTTTGGATTTGTCACCTCGTGAATATATATATATATATATATATACATATATATATATGTATATATATATACATATATATATATATATGGAATCTGATTGTCAACTAGGCTTGGGAGGTGAAAAACATTACCATCCATTAATACGTGTTGCTAGGCTAGGTGTTGACGAGAGCCATTTAAAGATTATATAAGTTTGTTTAGTCAGTAATATATGCTAAAGAGGTATAGGATTTTACTCAATGCGTTCCGCGAACTCCTTACTTGTAACTTCATTATGTAAACTACATAGTCTAAAAATGAAGTTTAAGAAAATGATCAAAATAAGTAGATTTTATGTTTTACAGTTGTTAGACAGAAAGGCCTTCTTACTGTTCAGAAGGATATTCTATATAATTATCAGATGGTTTAAGTATATGTTTGTGTCTTATTAATGGCAATGTGAAAACAATAAGTTAATCGCATGATTAAGTTAAACACATTGTGAAAAGCAAAATATGAAATTCTTGTTTGAAATTGTCTTTAATAGTAAAGTCATTAAGTTACTTGAATTCCTCCCGTCCTCTAACATCAGTAAATAAAATCGAAATCATTAAGAAAAGTTGTATTGAAACACGAAGGTAAAATACCAAACTGTATATGAATAATTATAATTATTTCATAAAGAAATTAAAAGTGCAAACCGACAATTTAAAGATCAGTTAACTTTAAGTAGTCATATATATAAAATTAGTTACATATGCAAACGCTTAATAAAATCTTCTATTGCACTTTACAATATCTATCCAATCATGAATATTGAATACATGAAACTGAAAGCCTGATATCTGTTGTTGTATTATTTTAAAATAAAATTAACTTTCCTAACATATTACCACACTAAATAATAAAGTGATGAAATTTTAAAACCGGAGGAATGAACTATAGGATCTCATTTAACAAGAAAATATTTAAGTCGACTGATCACCAGATAATTACAAATTTATCAACTCCTTAGTTTCGATCGAATCCTTCCGATAGAGTTGTAATGTGACTATTAGTCTAAGTAACTGAACTTTGAGTGTATTATGTTTTAATGCTAGGAATGAAATGATATGGGTTCAAATCCTATACAGTGTATCGACTCTCTCAAGATTGAAGTTACGTCTATTTAACGATTGTTAACTAATCTGAAACCAGATACCAGAGTTTCCAAACGATTACCTTCAACCACTAAACAACAAGCGGTATTATATAGTAGGATTTTATTATTTTTATGTACCTGACTTTCTCGGTAATGATTATGTAAGAATTCAATCTTTAAAGTTAAAATATGTTGAGACCAATAACCTTTGATGAATCCAGTTTAATAAGTAATAAAAGAAATCTCAAAATAAAGCAACAAATATTACATGTTACATAATTCACCATTACACGACTCTTTAGTTGAGCAGTTCTAAACCCGTGTCCATTATTTCATCGATAAACGTTAAACCAAAAACCAAATTTTGTTTAGAAAATCCGATATCATTTAAAATAAAATAATTCTATAGAAAAGTATAAGTCTCTTCTAATAAAAATGTAAAGCAAACATCAGATTAGAGGGGTTTGTAGAGATAGTGAACATCAGATTCACAAAGTAAACATTTAACTAATGAATGATAAATTTACTTGATACTCGTTTAAATATCTGAATACAAACTGTTGGTTGGTAAAAGGTTTACCTATGAACTTTTTTTAGAAAAAAGTCTAAAGAGAATATTAGTTCCTTTTTGGCACCATTATAATGATTAATATACTTATATATAAGAATATAATATCTCATGTTTTCTGCATAATATAATATTGCATGATATTGCCTGTTGTTGAGTACATGAAGCATATATAGGGAGAGAACAAATGATAAACAAAATATTCATCATTATAAAATGAAATCATCATATCATTACATTCAATTTAGTCAAATATATATATTTATGAGAAAACAAAATGCGAATTCATAGGTAGTTTTAACTAGAATTCATTTAATAGAAGTAAATTAACAAAAGCTTTATAAATGAATACTGAAGAATAATAACACATTAGAAATTTCCTCATTGATAATCTTATCAAAAGTTACTCATCATGAATATACATGTTGATGAGCATGCTGTTCTAATATCTATAAAAGCAAAAAATAATACAATGGAATAAGTAGTTTCTAGCGATTGGATTGTGTCTTAAAATATTGTTCAAAAAAATACTAAAAATCTATTTCATAAACGAAAATGAAATCGATGCTGATTAGCTTATATACTATGAACATAACATGAAAAGCCTTCATTTTAAAAGACGGTTAGTCAGTCAGTTGCAATCAACGTGTAGCTGGATACAAATATAAATTAGTTCCATTTAGTAAATCACATCAAGACGGCAAGGTGAAATTACTAAGGTGAATGACACAGAAGACAAGATATTATAGTAGCAATGAGTATGACTAAATACAGTATATAATTTAGGAGAACGGAATGAATAGGTATATAAGAAGGATTACTGTATCTCAAGATCAGGAATAAAACAATTAATGAATAAATCTAGTCCAGTGTAGTAGATCTTCAGCTATTTAACTTTACGTCTACAGCCACAGGTTGAGGTTATCGTGTATACTGCAACCATGTTGTTGATTTCTGAAGGTAATATTTCAGAATACAAGTACTATTAACTAAATATAAGATTGTGTCAATATAATACTGAATGCCATCTCATCATAAACACTCGTAGTTACATTAGTTTCTCTAAGCAAAATATTTATTAAGCTAAGTAAATTGTAATTTAAATGTATGGAATTGAATATCACTATAATTCCCGAATACTCATCTTAAATGTATCAATGTTTTTGACATATACACCTACTATGATTATAATTTGTTCAGTTGATTCAATCTTAAAATAACGTCAGCTTTTAAAATTATTTACAATAATTGATCAACAAACATGTTTAAATAAAAAAATTAAAACTTCTGCATTTCAGACGGAAGCATGAATATCATCTCACAAGTTTTAGGCTAAGCTGTTTGCTCACCCCTTAACATAACATGAAAAGCCTTCATTTTAAAAGACGGTTAGTCAGTCAGTTGCAATCAACGTGTAGCTGGATACAAATATAAATTAGTTCCATTTAGTAAATCACATCAAGACGGCAAGGTGAAATTACTAAGGTGAATGACACAGAAGACAAGATATTATAGTAGCAATGAGTATGACTAAATACAGTATATAATTTAGGAGAACGGAATGAATAGGTATATAAGAAGGATTACTGTATCTCAAGATCAGGAATAAAACAATTAATGAATAAATCTAGTCCAGTGTAGTAGATCTTCAGCTATTTAACTTTACGTCTACAGCCACAGGTTGAGGTTATCGTGTATACTGCAACCATGTTGTTGATTTCTGAAGGTAATATTTCAGAATACAAGTACTATTAACTAAATATAAGATTGTGTCAATATAATACTGAATGCCATCTCATCATAAACACTCGTAGTTACATTAGTTTCTCTAAGCAAAATATTTATTAAGCTAAGTAAATTGTAATTTAAATGTATGGAATTGAATATCACTATAATTCCCGAATACTCATCTTAAATGTATCAATGTTTTTGACATATACACCTACTATGATTATAATTTGTTCAGTTGATTCAATCTTAAAATAACGTCAGCTTTTAAAATTATTTACAATAATTGATCAACAAACATGTTTAAATAAAAAAATTAAAACTTCTGCATTTCAGACGGAAGCATGAATATCATCTCAAAAGTTTTAGGCTAAGCTGTTTGCTCATACCCCTTTAAAATAAATGATTGATTTTGAATTAAATTTTACTCTACCCTGAAATATAAAGAGTCTGAGTACGAGGTTATCTGTAAAGCTTTCAGTGATTATTATGTACCGACCACTTTATTCGTTAATTTTCACATCGTTTTACTAGGTGTGTGTCGTATATTACAGTGAAACTCCCATTTAAAGACTCATTTCAAAACTTAATTATTACTATGCTTATGTTTCCATCTAACGTATCACGTCGCACTACACTTGACATGATAGAAGCAAACAGTTACAAATAGTCTCAGGCGCTTGACATAAAGTAATTAACGTAAGTTACACATTGGTATGAAACAAGTATTCACAAAGTGGAAGGTAAAATAACTGACGACAAGCACATTCGCTGAGTGCTGAAAACGTTCCGGCTAAAGTCTGTTTGAATTAAAATTATCTATAAATAACTACTCTATATATAAAGCTAACTAACACATGTTAAAGTTAATTTATTTCACAGAATTAACGCAGCAACCCAGTTAAAGACCAGAAAAGAAGCGTCTTTGCAAAAAATATACTTTCATAAACAATATAAATAAAAATCATACCTCTTCGTTAAATTGAGCACAATTTAATGGAAGATATAAATCACATGAAGCCCAACTACATCGAAAACCATCTGTTGATTCACTAAGATAATGATCTTTCACAACATGATGCACTAATTTATCCTTACTGATAAAACCAAGAGGACAAAATTCAACCTAAATAAATACGTTAAGAAAATGTAATTAGAAATCTAGAATTTACATTAAATTCGTTATCATGAAGAGCTATAAAAAAAACTCGAATAACTTAATAGTTTCAATATAAATAATAAACATTTTAATTTTATAACAGCAGACTTAAATAAGTGGATTAAAAAGATTCCGGCTAGTATTCAATAATGATACCATATCGTCTTGAAAAATCTAAAGCTTCCAAAAATCAAGTAGTGTGGAAATTTTTTGATAAACGTTCAAATGAGCAGTGCAATGCAAAATATGATATTTACGCATAATAAACTTAAAAAATAAGTGTTTTTTTATTTACTGTAACATTTCATACCACTAAATCAGTAATATGTGAACGTTATAACAGGTAAAATACACAATGTCTACGTAAAACAACTACACTACTGTACTGATCAACATGTATTCTATTTTAATGAAAACCCAAACTCTGATTATTCATTTTGATGAGTATTTTCAAAGAAGCTGTGGAAATATTTTGAACGAATGAAGTAAATGAATCAATAACTGACAAATTTAATAATTGTTGAAAAATTAATTGAAGATTTTACCATGCAACTGAAACATGATTCGGGAACACGCGTGATATGAACCTCACCGTTTTGCAAGGCTGTTGCAATCTAAAACAATAAACAAATTAATAAGGATGTTAAGGGATATTTTATGAGATCTAACACATTCATTAAATATATCGTTGATTCTTCTTTAAAGTATGCTCCCTGTTTGGGGTCCCAGAAATCGTGTAACCTAGTGGTTGGAGGTGATATGTTAAATGGGATTAAACAAAAGCTGGTGACGATCCTATTGTAGTTTTTTATTAGAATTTCTCCACGTGTGATATAAACTCCTTAATGTAAGACATTTTTAACTGTACCTTTAACTAGACCATCTAACCACAAACAAATATAAATCCTTTACTTATTAACTGCACTAAAATACCTTACTTTATTTCTTCAGAGAAAAATTCTTATTTGACAACTACACTAAAATGAAGAACTTTAGACTAACTCCACCAAATAAAAATGAAATATCACCGAAAATGTTGGGTACAACAGATTTATGGGTTACTGGAAATTTTAAAATTACTACAACTGAAAAAAATTGTTGTATATAATGTTTGATGTACACTATGAATATGAATCACAAACGACAGAAACTAAATCCCTCACCTCCACTTTGACGAATTTACGTGAAAATTTATAAAAAGTAAACTACCATAAGATAAACATCATATTTTGGTCGTTACAAACAAAAACTGCTGTTATCTATGTATAGGTATTTTAATAAATAAATATTCACTTACAATAGGTTTGATACCTAAACCCGTTGAGATAGCTGTAATTTGTGAATCTGTTGATGATACTGGACAGACTAATAAGCAAGCTCTACCTTTTGAATCTAATCGACGTTGACTTTCAAACGGTGAAATTTCCAACACACGATTTTTATTTACACATACCCAAGTACGTCTATTTTGTAATTGATTTAAATCAGCTGGTTGTGGCCATGATTTTGACAAACAATGCATTGGTTGCATATATGTAGGTAACTTGAATTTAGATAATATGTCAAATGACTTTAAGTCCATTCGATTCAGCAAAATAAAAAAATAAAATAGAAGAATACAAACAAATAATCATAGATAAAAGTAATGTAATAAAGCATTTTAACATCGAATTATGGCTTGTAAGTTAGATGCACGGCACACGTTTCGTATTGTTTAGAACTCATTCTATGGATGTGCTTACATCGCATCCCTGATGTGTAGACCAGAATTCAAACTATCTACATTTGTGTCAAATGCTAACGCGTCATTTACTAAATCACGGAGCACAAACAACCATACTTGTACAACAGCTTTACATAGATGTAATATAAAAATCCAAATCTTCTCGTCAATGTTTTTTAGGGCAGTAATAGATCAGTCCCTGATGTCATAAGTGCATCAGTCATGAAATGGTTATTAGATGTTAAAAAGTACCAGATAAATGTTTCCTTGTAGTTTAGTAACATTTAGAACTGTATTTCTCTGTCAATGCATTCTATTTTGCAAAGTATAAAAACTGAACACGTAAAAATTAAACTGTATAAATTATTAGTTTATAGCTGTAACAACAGACAAATAATACATGTCAACTTACATGTAAACTAAGCCAAAATATCTCATTTGTAAAACACATACATAAACTACCAGAACATCCACTTTCAGCAACTGAAATATCAATTAAAGTAGAATTGGGATCATTCGATAAAATTTTATTATAGGATACAGTATTTCGAAGACCCTTACGTTTGCAGATCCAACTGGTCAAACGTAGAATTTTTCTTTTTGTACATTCATATGCAGCAGTAATAAAACTGAATTCACACAGATTTGTATCATTTGATACGTATCTTAGTGTTTTACTGGTTGCAGTGTTAGTGGTAGTTTTATGTAATTTTGATTCACTGGACAACGAACGAAAATTATCCTGTATGTATGTACAATATTTGAAAACCCCATGTTTCCCCTTACGTGATATCTAAGTTAAATTGAAAAACAACAATAAAGATTGGTTATATTATTCAGCTACTCTAAAGCATATATCAGTCTGAAGCTAATACATTATATATATATATATATAATTTGAATATATTCTAATTTTCCTGACTTTATTCTTGCTTTATTTAGACATCAAACGCTGTGTCAAACAACAGTGATTCCATTTGGTAAACGCTCGTTAGTCGGCTTAGAGCCTGCCTGGCTGCAGCCTGTAGAGAGCATTTAATGATAATAATAATTATAGCTTTATTCAATGGTATGTTTAGTACAATATGAATTTTCAGCATACAGTAGCTCAACAAGTTACTTTTTTGTACACATCTGAAAAGTGATACATTTATACATATATATAGTGTGAACAAAATTAAGTGCTTGGTAATACCAGAACTACGTAATCGCTTTAATTGATACATCAAACGAAAAACCTTCCTTAATATTAGCAAAAAAATGTGATGACCAAGATATATCAGAAGTAAAAGTTACATGAAGATAAGTAACATTCGACGTAGTCTTAAGTTAAGGATCTACAATTTTACAAACATCGTACGGATTCACAATAGCATTTAGGTCTCTTTTCCGTCTTAGACTGAAACTGAATAAGCGACATTTGAAAAGACTAAGCTGAAGTTCGTTCAAACTAGATCATCGTTTAACATTCGCTAAGAAACAATTTGAGGAAGGAGAAACAGGCCTGAAAATAGTAAGTTCATCTGCGTATTTAACAAAGGTAATTTTCATACAGGATGGCAAGCCATCTAAGAAAAGTGAGAAAAAAACTGTATCTTAAGGCAGACCAACTTTCGTCAACAGATGAGTGGTGCACTTTCATTTATACAGCCAGTTGATTATCCAGCTTTCTACGTTCATATTCTGGAGTTTATTTAGTAACGCATGTTACCGGCCTCCATGATGTTGTCACCTAAATATACCTGGATTACTCACGATAGGTCATGGAATTTTTATAAAGACCCATGTGTATGCAATCCAATTTCAGGACATGATTAGTTAATTAAAACAAAACAACAAACAAAAAAGTAACTTGTTGGGATATTTGGTAAAAAGTGGTAGCCTGAGATTTTAAACAGGCAGCTGAATTAATCAGTTCAGAATTATGAATCATAATTTTTTTTATTTCAGACAATAGTTTAAATAAGCACATGCATACACAAACCACACAGAAGAACATTACAGTATCAACACCGGTGCACAGTAAAAGTAATACATTTAGAAAGTCCAGATGGTGGTTACATAATCAGTCAATTTTTGATAATGAGCTGAAAATGATATACTAGAAGTTTGTAGATAAAGTAAAGGTTTCAGTCGAAAGCAGCAGAGAAATAGTAGAAGCAATAAAATAACCAAAATATTTATGATAAACCTCTGAGTACTAGCTTTGGATATTCAATTATTCTTTTAATTTATTAACTATGACAAAAATTATATTTATTGTTCATTTGCTCATCAAACCTTCTTCACATTTAAGTATTTATTGGCATTTTAAGAGTACTTTGATAGTGTTAGAAAGATTGTTTGATATAACGGATTCTGCTATTTTTCAATTAGTTAAGTGCATAGAATAATAACCATTTTTTAGAAACTATGACACTCAGGTTTATGTAATAAGTAGATATAATTAAACTTACTTCTTTAAAGATATTTGTGCCAATCTCTAATGTTTCATCACATAAAGTAGGTTCATTGAAAAGTGTATCATTATTACTTTTTATAATTCTCCATTGTGAAACAGTTAATGATCCAGAAGTATCAATACTGAATATGGCTTGAGATAAGTATTGACCTTGTTTACCCTGACTTGGAATTAAACTAGCACAACATATTTCACAATCCAATATTGTTCTTGAAATCATATTACAAGTCTATATTCAAATAAAATGTTGATTCATTTATCTGAGCAATAGTTTTTAGTAAAAAAATGTAGATGATTTAGATAATTCATAAAAAGATACGTAATTTGAAGAAAGCTGCTGTTAGCTCCAACTTTAAGCAAAACTACGTCCACAAATATTATAAATTGATAACTGCGAAAAATTTAACTTTTACAACATTCACAAAAATTAAGTGTACAATAATTTTACAAGCTTCCCAAAGTATGCAGAAACTTAGAAAATGCTGGAAATACTTCTTGTAATCAGTATCCTCTAGAAACCTACATGATAATTAGAGAAAAATGATGTCATATACCTACTGGATAACAATTGACTGTTTTTCAATTTTAACATGCTTCTGGAGATTTCTTTAATGCATTTGCTTCATTTAACTGTAGTAAACATACGCTTATTCTTACAATAAAGTTTACAGTATATAGAATACTTCCACTAAAACTACTGCCTATTTTACACATTTTTTTTCTCATACATGTTAGTTGACAAGTATCTCTTTAACTTACAATGCTTAGTAATCCTTATTTATACTATTCGCCTACACAAGTGTATGGTAATAAATGAATCTCTATGATTTTGTAAATAACAAACGCTACTGTTGTGTGTTTTTAATATAATTTTGTACTTTACGTTATTATTAATTTCATAAGTTTATTTGAAAAAATAACATTTGAAGTAAAAATAATAGACACCTATGTTATCAACTTACAGCTATATTATATAGTGTCAAAATTCCATTCTTTTGAATCACGCATAAAAATCCATTATGTCGTGTTTTCTCGTAAATTTCAAAATTTTCTGATGGATTCAATGGAAATAAATGAATTACAGGACTTGTTGATGAAATAGTATGATTCATAAATTCCGCTAAACAACTTAGAGTCTATAAAGTTAAAAAAATATTTTGAAAATAAATTTAGACAACAAACTGTTTTCATTTATTTTTTTTTGCATAATCGGAATGCTTTTGTGATTTAATTTACTTTACAGTTATTACCAAGGAAAAACGTGATGTTTGAATTAATGAATTCATAAAACTAGAAAAATCTAAATAGGATCTTGTCATGAACTTATGTGTTGACAATTAAGCTTATTGATAAAATCACCAGGTGAAATGAATATTTTCAAACTTCTTTTTATTACTGTACCAAAAAAATAAAAAATGCTGAAGTTATCAGTAACCTCTTGATTGTTTAATGTGTTTAGTCATTTTTTCAGCTCAACTAGTATACAAGAGCCTCATAATAAAATAAACCTTCTATTAAGGATTTTATTCCGCTCTTCTAGAGTTATATGCAACTACATGTCATGAATATTTCAGTTTAGTGCTGTGACATAAGCTGCATGTAAAGCAATAGAAGTGGAAGTTAAAACTTGTAATAATTTTTTTTAAGTACGAGCCACAACGATGTAGTAACAATAATATTGTTTTGATCTAGTCTGGAGATGTTTTCATAGTGGTAGGAAGTCATAGATTGTAACAAAACAGTTATTCAATGCTCTTCAATAGATAACACGTTGATGATATAATGTGTTGGAAAGCAAATAAAAGTTATGCATAACTCTAAGCAAAAACATTTTACCTGGCGATATTAGTAATAATTTAATGAGACCACTGTAAATTCATAAATTGTGTTTATCATAATTTCCGTTATTTGTTTTAAAATAATTAAAATCCTAAATTTAGTTATTGTAAATTTGGCAGTTTGCAATATACATTAGATACTGAAATAAAATGGAAAGCTATCCTAGTAATCAACTTTTTAGCAGTATATGCATTTTGACGAAAATACACATATGAGCAATAACATTAACTGAACAGGTCTACTTGAAAGTCAACAGAAAATATTTTTAATACTAAGTGGAAGTATGGAACAAATTTGTAACCATAATAGCTAGTTACCATATTCATGATTTCCTATAAAATCCTCTTAAATATACTTTTTGTAGTAGTAAAATCAAGGAATTGACGTATTTAGATTGAGTTTAGCTTAGTGACGACCATAGACTAGTACCAGTACGGATATGAGAGTCCAACGAAAATTCTATCAGCGAAAAAAGTATTATCAGGAACAGTACTCAGATTTTTAATGATTAACGCATTTAATGAAGTTTTGTGTAGAATTTTATATCAGTTAATTCAATAAAATCTATATAGAAATTCATTTATACAGCTATATTGCATTAGCATTTCTGAAAACATAATAGGGATACAAACACAACCTTATACATCTTTAAAATACCTCTAGAAATGGTTGGGATCCAAGATTATTCGCCTTAATATTCCTAATGGTGTTACAATGTAAAGAATAAAAAAGTACAGACGAGAAGACTATATTGTAGCTTAATTTAAATAATTTATTCAAGTACTTACATAGAATGTAAAACGTATAATTGTTGTATTTCAAACGTTTTCGAACTTGCGCATCTAAACATGATTAGTGAATATCACTAATATTGTTCCAAAGAATTGAACTGAGGTTCAAAACAAATAGATCCTGAGGGTTTATTTTTATTGTGGACAGTTTCTGAAGCCTCCCAAATCTCAGAAAAGGGCGTATTTCAGATTAAATAATATCAGGACTCGTTAAACATTTGCAGTTCAAGCAGAAATGTGAAACGTTTTCAACAGATGGGAACTAAATTGCTAAAAAGACCTACTCATATAATATGTGAAGAATGATTCATGTCTTTGGAGCATTTATTTGTCCTCTTGTACATAGAATGATGTTACATCTATTTAGCTCATTCGCAACTATGCTTTGAAAAGTAGTTTTCAGAAGATAATAAACACACAAGATGGAATCTAATTATTCTATATTCTCGGTTTCTGCGATGAAGTCGTCAACTACTTTACTTTAACATGTATTTTTAGTACTTTTTTAAATATTTACAGAAAGACTGAATATCTGCTTTACTTTAGTCTTCATTACTGAATATTTCGGACCATTTACAACCATGTTTTAACAGTTGTCGGGAACTGAAACTATTTACTAATTCTAGTATGCTAGACGTTGGGCTATTTAGCTAACAAATTAATCTGCTATGCAAGTAACATTCCTCTCAGTATTCGTAATTTTATTAAATATCAAATTCCCTACAGTTGTCGAGGAAACTTTTCCATAATGATTGCGGGTGATCAGTCATGTGTTCACGTGTTCACTCAGAATCGCCTTCGTAATCTTGGTTAATTGTTATATCTTGATCATTTATACCAAACAGTTATCATTATGATTTTCATAATCTTTTGGGAATTTTTAGTACAGTTCACAAATAACTGTCAATTAAAAGAAAGTTTCACCGCACGAGAGAGGAGTTGTTAATATTTCGGTTAGACATTGCGCTCTTGGAGTCAGTCTACGAAACGTTTTATGGAACAGAAATCAGATTAATAAACAGGTTCTCGTTCATCGTGTTTTCTAGTATTTATGATTCGTGGTTTAAATAAGTATGATGTATTCAGAGTGATTAACATGTAAATTGCAGAAAATACGGCCGAAAAATTTGTTATTATTGTATAAGCAGCTGAGCAACGCTTTGTATTTACATGTGCAATTATATCACATACTTTGACTTGCTTCCTTTAGAGTAAATGTATGCGTGAGGAATATAGCATAAATAATCTTCAGTGGTATGATATGATTATAGCTGTTTATTTCATAACACAGCATATTAAACAAAATCTTCGTAGTGAGATTCTTAGACTGTTTCTACTTTTTTTGTGTTTATCACATGAAACTGTTATACTGTGTGTGTTCTGTTTATTACAACTAATGATTTATTTAATATATATATATATATATATATATATATATATATATATATAAATCAGCTTGATGTAGTGACATTGAAATAGAATCTGTATATTTCTACAAAACACCTACCGATGATAAAATTTATTGAGAATGAATTATTATTCATTACACTAACTACATAATACATTAAGTGGGGTAATCGATTATTTTTGCAATGACACAAACTCAGTCAGTAATGTATTAAAGTGACCATTGAAATTTCATTAATACAATGTAAAAATAAATTCCTTCTATCAATTTCTGATACAATATTGTACCTTAATGGATTCACTTTAATCTAATTAGACTGTACCAAGAAATGATGATTGACTTTATGAATTGATATATATGGATTGTCATAAACGACTAAATTTATTTTAGAAAATATTTGAATTATGAAAACGGTGTAAAGTAATAAGTCAAACTGTCGATCATTGAAAATGCAAATAAATTTGTTACACTCTACTAGATAGATAGCTGCTCTTTGGTAGCAATAAATAATATTTTGACTAATCACCGGTTATTAAGAAGAGTGAAATTGGTATCTTGAGGCATTTGAAATACCAAGTTATATTTTGTTATCAAACGTTTAATAATAGTCATGCAAAAACAAACCAGGTAGGTGGGTTTTAGTTGAAAAAGATGAAGTTAAAATTAAATTCGCAATGTGAGATAAGTATGCTATGTGAAATACCAATATACTACGTAAAATAAACGATTCAAGAAAGATGGAGAGACAGATAGATGACCATACAAAGGATTGTGTGAGGGTCACAAGCATAAGACAGAAGTAATCAAGATGACCAGACATTTACTGGAAAAAATGCAGTTGTAGAGAGTTGTAGTGATCAAAATAGCTCCAACTAATATACTTAGATTCTTCATTTCATTTTTTTATATAGACGACATGAAAACAAAAGCTTTATTAATTATGGAAATAAATTAGACTGACTAAGTCATAGTTTACATTTAGTGTATAAATTACAATCTGAGGGTAGTTAGATGGCTACAAAAAGCCAGGAAATAATGGGCAGTTTTTCATTATAGTATGAGACTCTTTAACGTTGAATAACCATAATTTTGACGTAGAACAGACACAAGAACGATCACTAAGCCGGGATATAGTGGCTTACATTTCTCACTTTAGTCAATTTGTTCATCCAGTGTCGTTCGTAAGTGATTGCCTAACACTTAGAAATTCTCTGGCTTTTATTTGCTGTATCGTCTCACTGAAGGTCTGAATTTACGTTTCGAAGTCGGTCACTTATAAACACATGAAGGGTGTTACTACTGAGTGTTGTAGCAAATGCTCAATTCCGTTTAATAAATATACATTTATTCATGCTGAAAATAAACAAAACCCTCTCACTTCCCTTGTTTATGTATTGCTTTAACATCCTCTTTATTAAGGTCATCATAGACTAAACAATTAAAATTCTATAATAAATTTAGTTTTTTTCTATAAACTTAAGGAAATCAATTAAATTCACTTACCCATAAATCATAGATAAAAACATTCATTTCATCTGTACATATAGCTAACCAGGTTGGTACATTTGATCGTTCAGTATTTATTAAGTTTAATGAGGTATTACCAGGTGAATTTTGAAGTGGACCAAATACTATATGATTTATTTCTTTGCGTATATAAATTATACCACCCGGTAATATTATATCTTTATTTACAGATGATATGCCAGAGTCATTCGTTAAATCCAACTCATTATTATGCAGTCGATCGTCAGAGAAATGGTTGTTTCTTTTATTCACGTTTGCATTATTACTACTTATAGTAGCAGTAGCAGCTATAATGTAACTATCATTAATAGACCGATCTTGTTGATTAACCGTTGTATCCAACAGTTGTACTGTAGATGAATTCGAAGAATTCCCATCACAGAGATGACTTTTGGAGGGATTTAATTCCACATTATTTTGCATACGTATAATACTAAAACTAGCTTCATCATGTTTATACATTTGTCTAAAAACAATTAGGAAAGAAGGTCATTATATCTACGAAAAACAGAGAAGGTAAATAGTGGTGAATACTAACTACTATAGGGTATTGCTGAGACTACTAAATATAAAGCTTTACATCAAGAACAAAGAGTGGAAACCAAGAAATTCTGAATAATTATTTCTTCGTTGTATAGGACTATTTAGTTCTAGATATCCACAACTTCTTCAAAGATCGAATCTATGACTTTCTTAACAGTACAAAATGAAATGATTAATGAAATAAACAAACAAGCAGACTAGGAAGTCAAAGGTTAACAGAATAATCCAAAGTTTGAAATTCGAAAATAAAGTTAATGTATTGAAACTACTCAGATGAATTAATATATGAGTTATATGGAATATGCAGCAACCTATTAACAGGTTCATTTATAAAAGAATGTGCATGTAGCACTCATATGCTGAAACGACTTAGGAAATTATTGTCTGTAAACTTGTCCTTACAATAAGAGTAGAGTATATCAATTTTGTTCTTTCTTTTCATAAGTTAATCGATGTGGTATTATAAAGTTTCTAGAGACTGAAGCAATCCACATAAATAAATGACAACTAATCAGAAAATGACTACCTGCAAATTTGCCTTTATTCACCTAGTCTTGTTTCTGATTACTGTAAGACAACTAAATAAAAGGATCCAATTGACGAGATCTAAGTAGAAAAAAAACAGATACCTGGATTTTGCCGTTACCCATAATCTACCCATTTTAAATTTTTGTTGAAAGAAATGGTATCTTATTTAGTATGTAATTGGATATATTATACTGATGCTAAAATCAATCTTTACAACTATTTCAAGAAGATCAAAGTTACCGACTGTGAATCTATTGGAGTGTCATCAAAATGAAAATGTTCAGATTATCTTTAAATAATGAACTGTACTAGTATAGAGTTATAAACTCAAGAAAATTGTTTATTGTCCATTTTGTTGAAACAAGGAATATGATGTAAGCAATACTATTATGAAGCAGTTTTCTGCATACATTAGTAATTAACTAACTATAAGTTGAGACAGTTATTACATAAGATTCGAATTCCAACAACTTTTAAAACGATATTGTCTTCATCGCATTCAATTAATTCAAAAATAAATGGATTATAGGTTTTGCGACTGATATTAAAATTATTCTTGAAAAAAACTATATGACTATGAGCACCATAATTCGACATAAACTTGTTTTTTTTACTTACTTCTTTACATCACTCATATCTTTGATAGTAGGCGTAACTTTCGGTTTATTTTCCGTAGATTGACATATCTTAATGGATTTTTTTTGGATCTTTACCTTCTTATTTGTAAGACTTGATGGTAAACTTGAATGACTTGTAGAATTTGAACTACTTTCATAGTCCTTTTCTTTATCTACTTCAACATGTCTTGGTAATTTACCAACATGTTTGATAATACTTGACTGGTGTTTTAGTTGAGAATTATCTTGTAAATAATGTTGATCATCATGTGCACCACTAAGATTATGATTGTTGACGTCATTCAGCCACAATGAGGTAACTTTGTGATCAATATCTAAAATTTCTCCATCAAGTGATTCTGTTGAGGATCTAACAATATTCAGCTCACCGGTTTGATTTGTAAGAGGATTTTTTCGTTGAAAATTCAATCTGTATAAAATATGCACATTTAATATGAGGAATAAATAAGATGTCATATATAAAGTTTAAAGAGTATTCTGTTTGGTTTATTGTTACACGAACTGTATATATTCTATCTTAAAGTAAGAAATGAAGAAAAATTTCATTGAATAGTTATTTTACAAGCAACTGATCATCATTGTTAATTTCACAATTATTGGCTGACCTAGATAACGAAACTTTAGTTTACCTTAGAAGCATTACCAGGTCTATCTATAATTGTAACTATTACTTCCGTCAAGTTACGTAGTCAAATGGAAAAACAAATATTTAATTTTAATGACAGTAATAATTTATGTTTTCAATGTAGTAACCTAATTTTTGACGCATACATAGTGTGTTTCTCAATCATTCACGTCGGTCAATTATACATAATCCAGCTTAAGAATGTGAATGGCATTTATACATAAATTTGATTATTTAATTATTTGAATAACCTCAAATGAGAAGTAGACTACGTATTTCCGAAAAGAATATAATGTGAGTTAGATCCTCTAACATTTACTGATTTAAACATATTTTCTGGTCGTTAGTAGAAAAGTAAAAACTGTCTGGTGTTCAGACAAACATTCTTTTAGCAAAAAATATAAAATTTCAATCGTCACTTAATAAAAACAAAATATCCTAAATAACAAGTTAATCTCTGGTGTTTTTAGAGATCGTAATTATCTGTTAAATTTACAATACCGTTTTTAACGGAAGATATCAAAAACAAAGTTGCTTTATAACAAGCATTACAATATTAAACGTTTAAGATATTGAAAAGCTTATCAATATATTAAGTTTGAGTGTCTGAATTTTCGCTGACGTGAATTCTACTCGTATTTCGATAAACTGACTAGGTGCAAGGTACTCAGAGCCAACATGGCCTGTTTAAGTCAAATTGTTTTGGCTAGAAATAGGCTGATTGCATAAACAGATACATTTTTGCTCTCTATTAAAAATATGGTTTAACTCGTAAACGAATTCTAAATTCAAGTCCTGATGCACTGATAACGAGTGGATTAGAAAAAACTTTTTCATACGATTTTACTAAAAGTTAAAGCTAAACGATTTTACACCGTGGTCATCAAGATTACAATTAACCCAACTGTTAAATTATAGCCCAGTAACTCAAAATCTTTTAAAAAAATCATGTCCAAAAACTTTGTACTTTTATGTTTTCTGTTGGAATGGAGTTCTTGAAACACGCTAACAAAATCTCTTAAATACATCTAAAAGTACGAAGTTATTTCCGTCATTACTGTTAAAACCTTGGTCTTAGTAGAAAACAAAATATTGCATTACATATGCTGTAAAATATTATTAAAATAACCAACTGTAATCCAATTTTTATCAATCTTTATGCAAATCATTCAAATTTGAGGCATGACAACAACGGTAGCTGAGTCATGTATTTTACGCAGTTCCTAAAAGTCCGCTTGATTTTTATGTTGTATCCACTCATAATTCATGTGTCAAAAAAGGAAAGTTACTTTGTTAAATGAAATTAAAAGTGTGTGCATAAATTAAAGAACTGAAGATATACATAATGTTTCAATTAGGATTCAGGTCAATTTTCTCATGCATTTGGTGAATATAAAAGCTAATTGAAGCACCAATAAAAGAAAAGAATCTAAGTGAATTGAAAGTGGAACAGGTCATCACAACTATAACGCAACAACATGTAAGAAATAATTGCAAAAAGGTAGTAAAGCTCATTAAAGGGGTTAAGAATATTATGGGAGTAGATCAATACCAAAACATTTACGCTAAATAACATAATTTGAATAATGAGATAAATTAATACAGAGGCATATTATTGCAAATGTTAGTAACATTTGCATCCATATAATATGACTAAATCTTAACAGCGTCATCGAATGGGGGTGTGGAATTTCCTAGAAGGCTAGTGAATAGAATTGTAAACAATTTTATTTGAAATAATGGAACTTCTATGGAACGCTGAAGTACTCTATTTCGCTTTGCGTGTTACATATGCAGACCTAAATCAGATGGTCAACATCAAAAAATAACTTTTAAATATAGTTGAATGGAAAACAATTCCATTTAAGAATATATGTCAATCTATACTTCTAAATACCTGGTAGTTTCCTCACTGTTTATAGCTTCATCATAAATACAGGGCTGCGATATACTTTTACGCAATTTGAATATTTGTGATGGACTGACAGAACCATATAGTGATAATCTTGAATTATCCTGGTTTATGCGAAAATTCTTTTGATGATCAGGTTTTAAATATGTTTTTGAAGATAAACGATCAGGGCTCGAAGCTTTTTTCAATTTTAAAAGTCTGTAATTTTGTTTGTCTGGAGTTATTCTCGTTGAATTTTGATAATTTGTCGTATGTAGACGTGATTTCTCTGAATGCTGATTAGGATGAATAAATTGGCATTGTTTGGTCAAATCACGTTTGATTTCCGATGGATCCAAATGATTTTTTAATATCGGTATGCTTGGTTTCTTTATAAATTTTTGGTCATTTGATTCTGATAAATGAAAATTGTTTGTATTCATTAATTTATTTGGAAACAATTCATTTGAAACTTGTGGATAATTTGGATATCCATCAGTTGGTTGGCCCTGTGTTGCATTATTCAGTAGTTCGTGAGAGTAAAGATGGTCTCTACCAGGAAGTAAAGTCAAATCTACACTCAAAAATAAATTGGATGGGTAAATTATAAAATTATATTATAAGAATTATATTTAAATAAAATATAGAACATATTTCTATTAAAATCTTATATATTCAATCTTTCTATGGTGTTTGCATGATTTTTATACTTTAAAGTTGAGTTCATTTGTCAATCTAAGATTTACACCTATCAGAAGTTTATAATGATCACTGATATTTTTAAACTTGCGGTCGACTAAATAATCACTTTCACTTATCTAGCAAATAAATCTAAGAGTTGACATATCTAAAGCTGTTTTTGTCAAACAAATGATTATTCCCAGTTTATTTTAATATTTACCTTCATATTACTAAAATTCTTAAATGCAATTTATACAACACTTCTTATTTTGTATGGTGATGTTTTTCTGTACAGCTTAAAGTAACGTAAAAAGAGAATTTTTCAAAAGAAATTCACAACTGACTGTTTCGATTCATGTTATGGTTTATACGAAGATAATGTTAAAATTTGTTCAATATAAATGGCAAATTTTAGTGACGGATATAATAAGCTACAGATGCACAGGTTACTGAACAACAAATGTCTATATATTCCCCTTTTCACAAGCCGTGGATTAATGTGATTTATATTTCATTAATTTTCAAAGGCATTTCTGATATGTAGTCTAGATCACCAAGTGATTTTATCTTGATATTTATTGTAAATAAACGAATTTTGAAAATCTGATACGTGGTGGAGAACATTGGATTAAATGCTAATATAATATTGTCAATGTCTTAGTAACTCCGAACTTACGTTGTAGGTTTGTATTTTACAGTTTAATTATCAAGGTCGATTATTGGGGCATAGCCGGAATTATACATTTCGATACACAGATAACTTTCATGAATTGTATTAATGTGTCATCTACAACACTGTAAATTGTAGAAAGTAAACTATGGTTAGAATACATAAATTCATGTTTAACTATTGACTAATTCCCATTACTTCATTTTTCTGCCTTTTAGTTTAATAACCAGTTACCGAACTAATGTATTTTGTACATCATGTACAACTAAAACTCCATGAGAACTGCTACTGTGATTATTTGGCAAAATATTATAACTTCCCAAAAAAACCTAAAATTATTTGTTGATAGTAAGAGTTGTTTCAAAAAATCAAAACAGAGTTAATAATAGTTAGTTATTATCAATCGAGTGTTCCGTGCATGATGGAAATTTGGATTTACGTCTCTTAGCGTACTGGCCATATTCGTTGCTGCTATTGAACTATTTTTAGTAACACTTTTATAAAAATATCATATTTTATTATTAACTGTCCTAAAAAGAAACCCTGTATAAAATGAATGAAACTGCTTTCTTTTAAATTATCAAATGTTGTCATGTGAAAAATATCACTACATAGAAAACAAGCAACTAGTTTTTTTAATTGACAGATTTTGCCAAATAATTAACTTTCTTTTTAAAAGGAAACATTTAAACAGAACTTAAGCTACTAAAAATTTCTTTCTTTTCTTCGCAGCTGATACTTATTAAGCGATATAGTACATGTCCTGAAAAATAATAACTTGGTAGCTGGATAATCGCTGAAAAAGGGGTTTGATAATTTGCTTCAAATATAGTAATATTAGATTTTATCAAAGATATATGTCTTTGGTTTCAACTTGCGTAGGGATTAATGCGAACTGTACATACTTTTAGTCACATGGACAATCTGAAATATTCCAAGAGTCATACATAAAATCATTCTAATATTGTTTTGTTTATCAAGATTACAGTTTATAGAATAGTTATAATAAAATGGTAAATAATAAATAAGTCAATAAGTTTCAAGGAGATCATAAAATGTTAACAATAAACCAAAAGTAAGATATTCATCTTAAAGTCACATCATTTAGACAGTTACCGAGTCAATCGACTAACATCACAAACCTAATCCTAACTCTATCATTATTGCACCTTAAGTTAGACAGACGTTTAGTGTGTTTTTTTTTTTTTATATTAGATAGAGCACCTATTGATAAATAGCTGGAGTTCATACACCATTTTATTCATCACCCGTAGAGTAACGCAGCGTGAACTCGTAAGTAGTATGTATGTCATTGATAAGTGGAACAACTACTAGGCTCCATTATTTGTTAACTACCAATCGCGTTCTCTGTATTTATGCCTGAAACCCCTTTTCTACAAATGTAAATACATTTCGCCAAACAAGTAAAGGGATAAGGATAGAATATGCCTCCACATGTCGTAAACACGGGGTAAACACAAACACTTGTTGGAGATATGTAGTGTATTGTACGATTTTAAAAACTTATCTCCAGAAACTTTTACCAACTCTTATGTAGAACGAAATTTTGTCACCCGAGTGCTCTAGTCATTTAAGATAATTTTAGGTAATGATTCATCGAAATGTTGATACAAAACGGGAACATCACCAAAAACGATATTTTCATTCCCAGTAGACTCGAAGCTACATTCCTACTTCAAAACATATTTTCATGCCAAGTCTGCCATTCAATGTAGTTAAAGCTATTTCTTTATGTTGTTTATTGATGAACATTATCTCACGAAGATCCCGAAAATCTACAAACTTTGAACTGTTAACATTTTTAAATTTGTGACTTTTTCGTTCGCTAAATTTAACTAGTAAACTGTTCAAGTTGCTTTCTTAAAGCTGATTCAACAGAAATTTCTAACAGCGTGTTTCTTAATTTCGCCCAGGCACAGCTGCTTGCACGAAGTAATGGAGTCCAAGCAGTTATTCTGAACGGGAAATTAATCATGTACGGACTTGCTTCAATGACTAATAACAATAATATGATATGTTGGCACTATCCGGAACTGTGAGTTCTAGATGTTTTAGCACCAGCATAATTCCATCTGATAAAACGTCTACTTGATATGAGATAGGCCATAATCATTAGACAGATATATGGAGACTGAAATTAGATATCGTTAAGTGGTTTAGTTTTCCTAGGATATCATAAAATTGATCTAACATGTTACATGTTCTATGATTTAAAGCAGTTTTAAAGTGTGCTGCAATCTAATCCATTTTATTAACATTTCATCAACTAATTAAAGGACCACACCGTCAGGTAAAACATACGTGAGGCAAAATTAATGAAATGTTTAGTAATGTTTTTCACTTTTTGGTCTCAGAAACGAAGATGTGGGTGTGTTGTAGTTCTTAGTGCTGGTAGATAATATTTTACCACGGCTACATCTATCCTCAAACTTCATTTCAGCTAAACTTCCGAACCCCATATCTCAATGAAGTTTATATACACTGAATAAGTAAATACTTGGTCTAACTGCTCATTATTTTACCTTTTTGATGTGGAAGAATTAGAAAGAAAATGACTTCCTAGTTTTGGAACTACATGAAATAACTCGTCACTTAGCCGATTTACTAACTTTCAGTTACGGGTAAGTTAAGTTTTTTTATGAATGATTCTTTTATCAAATTAATCTACGTAGTTAAATGTTTAATACCAAATAACCAAATGAGTTTAAAACACATGAAATATCATTGCGATAAGACTATTTTATTTGAAACTGTATAATGATGTACTATTTAAAAAAGCATAATTATATTTCTTACTTAAATTCTGTCCAGGTTTTTTGAGTTTTGACTTATTATTTGAAGAAATCATGTGGTAATTTGAGTTGAATCCAAAAGTTTCTTCATCTACACTATTATTATTTGTTTCATTCATACTTGTTAAAATAGTATTATATAGATCAGCACTAGACGTTTGATTATCAGTAATAATATCTAGTTTATTTAGTCCACATTCAGCTGATTTAAAATTTTTATTTAGACAATTTTGACGATTAGTATGATTTTTAAATAAATTCATATAATTCATTTCAGTGTTACTTGGTGGACGTACATATCTCGGACTGTTTAAATTTTCGTAGAGTGGAAATTGAGGTGAGTCATAGTTTTCTTTAAAGTAAAAATGAAACAAAGAGAACAGAAAAAGGAATTTATATTTTTTATTCAATGTTTATTATCAGAAATTTTATGATTTCGAAATAAAATTACAATCCTACTTGATAGAATTACAGAGATAAAAAAATAACGTGACTAGACATTTATAAAATTCATTTGTAAAACATTTTAATTCTTGCCAATCCAAATTTCATAACCAGGTTTATAACGAGGATAATAAAGAGTAAACGTCAGCAAAGATCATGATTTGCAAATCATGTGGATGGCTTATAAAATATTTGTGAATACACTGATAGATACAAGGACAATCGGTTGCTAGGATTCACTTCAAAACGAGCTTAAACGTAAAATTAATTCACAATGATTTGTTGCCTAAATATATTTTTGGAGAACAACAGTAATGCAATCAAGATATTTTGAAATCATAATGAAGAACTCAGTAAGTATTGAGGATGGAACAACACGTCAAATGCTAGTTTAGAAAAAAGATTTCTTGATTATGTTTAAGACACGAAAGTTACCTATGAATAAAAGTGTTGACTAGTGCCATCATTTTATAAATAAAGCCTCGGTATCCCCCCCAAAAAAAAATTTAAGTAAAAGACTCATAGTGTTCCAAAACAAATTCTAAGTATAAAAATGCTCTACTTCTTACATTTATAAATCTTGATAGAAGTCTGCTTCCTGGTATCCTGCATGTCCAGTCATTTTTCACAAATAAGCTTATGGACTACTTGCAAACACAGTGGATTCAGTAGATGCAATGGAAGTACAAAATGCACAAAGATAGTGGTGGAGTTTGCGAAAATGCATAACTTGATTATGAATAAAGAGCTTAACAATCATGAATAAGGCCTCATACTAAACTACTTAACAAATGATATATTTTAATGGTGCAGGTATTAGCTAAAGTATATATGTTTTCCTGTGCACTACTAACAAATGCGTTCATCAACAATCAGATGATCTGCAGTTTAATGTATTGCGTTGCATTATTAATAATATAATCGTTAGACTAGTAACATCATATAGAATCCTTTTTTATTAAAAATATTTCGCATATCAACAAATGATTAATTTCTCTGTTTTCTTAACCAACTCCCGTCTATAGACTATATCTTACCATTAACAACTGTCTCATCATTTAAAATATTAAAGTTGAGTCACATAAACATGCAACGATTATAAACCAAGTAAACATGAAAACATTACCAGGACCTAGTTTTACAAGTGATCTTTGGATATAGACAAATAATAGGTTACAAGAACCTTGAGGATTTCGATCGAATTCAAACATCTCGACATTAATAACATTAAAATCCAAGCTCTATACTACATTTCATGTGGTTTTCCCATCAATACTTTCCAGCTGTGCATCTACTTTGGCTTCGGAACCTTTTTGGAATAGAATATGGTTTAGTAGATTAATTTTAAATACTATTGTTGTTAAAACAACCACTCATATAAAATTCAGTGTTGTGTACAGATGGACTTAGATGTATACTTCAGAAGAATTTTACATTAGTTTTATGTTTAAGTAGTTAATCAGCCAATAGTGCATGAAGAGTATTAAGCTTCACATTGTATTTTATAACACATGATACAGATAAATTATTTAATTTTAATTCTTTAAAATTCATTTCGAAGCACCTCTGTAATGGAACAAGATGAAAAATTATTTTCATCATATAGCGCCGTGTCCATTAAATAAGTTACTTATTTCTGAACTGTCAGCTGATTTACGAAGTTCGTATATAAGTAAACAACAGATTTTTATTTAAGAAGGTTACTGATTACTGGCCATTTTTTAAAAATTATTTTTGCCACTTGTTGATTTGGTTGGTTATATGTCTAGTATTTATAACTGGTATTACAGTACATCGGATACGGAACAACAAAAGTTTGTGTAAGAATATTGGTCCAGATAATATTTGAACTGTCATTTTAGTTCACATTTTCTTGTACCTGAATGAAAGACGAAAAACTGTGAAAGACCAAGATGTGCACTGATAGTCATTTGTTTATATGCAGTCCAATGAAACCAGAAAATAATGATAAGCCCAGATAAGGTTAACTTTCGTAAAGATAGTTTTTCGATGTAACTTAAAAAGAAATCGTTGTCTACTACATACGATTAGGATATTTATTATTATTATTATTAATATGGTTGCATAATAAGGCGTTCTCCAGATAAGGTTTAATGTGAAAGCTACATGGAAGATGACAAAATTGGAACCATAAATAATTCCTAATAAGATTTCAACTCATGGAATTTAGTTGTACATACCCATAATTAACCGTTAAACGTTCGTTTATATATGATATCTTGTGTTTCATAAAAGTACTTTTCCTGATCTGATTGACGTTATGATATACCGTGCCAAATGACCACTTTGTTTGTCAACAGTTGGTTCTCAAGAATACTTTGTTGGTATTTTACAAAATTCCATAATTATTATTAAGTAGGTACAAACCAGTTTCATTTTAGTACTATTTAAAATAGATGTTGTTCATTTGTTGTTAAGCTGGAGTGTTTGGAGTAATGAATATTAGTAAAGATTTAAAATATTCCGTATACACGCCTACTGTAAGTTATTTAATACAAACTTGTGATATACTTATTCTAAAGCTAGATTGCTACACATGCCTGTGTTGACTTTTAATTCTACTTATGACGTATTTGCAGGTTACTGGAGTTGGTATTTGATAGCATATCCGATGATTTCACTAGTGATATTTTATTGAAGGTTTTATTTTTCTAATCTTGTAATCTGTCGTATTGAAGAATGTAACCTGTGTTACCATTATAATAGAATAAGTGACTTTGTGGTATCTCTATAGATATGATTTGGCGAAATGATATGCACCACAACTTCATTGTGCAGATGCAAGAGTTTACTTCTCATTTTTGTCTGGCTTGTTGCAGGCATACATAGCTGGATTCATAATAATTGGCACATTGTCTTCATACCGAACCAAAATGGTGTCATACTCGATATTTGCTAACCGTTCATACTTTGTCATCAGCTTCATTCGCGGTTCCAATTGAAGTCCTGAGTGAAATGATTTACTAAACTAGAGTTAGAGGATGGTGTTGTGTTAACCGAATATAAGGTATTTGACAGAATAAAGACTAATTCTTACTTTTAATCCATAAAAAATTTGAGTTTCTTAACAGAAATTGTTGCAACTTTTATGAATTGAACTGCGTTTGTCAGTGACAATAATAATAATAATAATAAGAGATCTTAGTATTGATTTCAATCACCCCTAAAATACATTAAGCTACATTTAGAAAACATTAATTTCATATTTAAGAAACTTCACGTAACATTGACGTCCCTCATTTTAAAACAAATTAATGTCAAGAACACAGTTTAATAATCATATTTTGAAACCAAGTGATTTTTTTGACAACATAACGAGAATGAAGTGGAGGTTAAACATAATTTCATATAAACGATCTTATATATATATATATATATATATATATATATATATATATATATATATATATATATATATATATATATATATATATAGTCATTTATATTTAATTTCTGGATACAAAAATGATTTCTAGTCATTGATATTGCTGAAAAAAGAAGGGACGATCATTACGGAGTGTGACACATAGTGATCCAGTATAATTGGTTCTGCATTATCAAATAACTGACATTGTTTAACTGGGAGGACAAATGCAATCTGAATTTTATTTGATGACCATTAAAAAAGCATTATTTTAGTTGGATTGTGACTGACAAGTGAAATTTAGGACTCGAGTTTCGTCCTAATTTGGAATCGGTTGGATGTACCTGCATCCCAATGTTGATATTCACAGAGAGATTCGGACTCAGTCCGTTTCGTGTCAGATGCCACCGTGTTCCACTTGCCAGTTACAATCCAACTTAAATAATACTTGTGAAAATTAGCTATGTCGAGTCAATCCACTCAGGATGCATATATAGCAACAGAGACTGACCAGCTTCAGTCTATAACAAATCAGCGGTAATATACAAGTTTACAAGTATAAAACACAACTACATTAGTTTTATAGTTTACGTAGTAGTGAACATCTTCCCAAAAAATACCAATTGATTTCTTAATGCAAATATTTCCTCAACTCGTACGTAGAAATAATTTAGGTCAGTAGGATAGAAAAACATAGAATTAATCATTAATCAATAATTAATTCATATAGAGTTTTCAGTTCCCAGGTCCAGTGAGACTCAAATAGTCTAGTGTTTACGCCGATAAAGATGAGAGTAGCATATATAAAGCCTGTAGCTACCATCAGCCTGTTAATTACTACAATCAATTCTTCCTGATATGGGTAAAGTAGTATGAAACTTAAGTAGAGAAGGATTTTTTACTGACTACCTCCAAACACTTGATAAATTACTATAAATATCAGTGTATTTTTAAAGTAAGATTTGTATGAAAATCAAAAAATTAAATCAATTAATTTGATTTTTGTGTATTTTCAACTAACAAACTGAATATTATGCTTTCTGCATAAATTCAACGTGATTAATCATTGTATAACTTCATTACATGTAAGTGACTCGCTTGTATTTGGATTCTGTTATAAGATGCAATATTTATCCAATACTGATTACATCCAGTAATAATATAAATCTACTTGCACATGCTCATATGTTAGTTAGTTATTATTTTTCTGATTTTTACACACATTTAATATGAATATGATACCTTATTGATTATAAATTTTAGCATTTTGTAAAAGATTAATTCTTTTCACTTAACACATTAGCTATGAACTAATGATTTTATTGCAATCTTTATTAAAAATTACACTGTAATATTTAACAACAAACTTTCTGAGTACGACACATCTAATGAAAAGTTACAGACAAACTTATCAAGTAAGTTACTGACCATAAGAAATTATGAAGTTTGTGTAACTGCGAAACTTTCTGAGGTTGTATGTTTGGTGAGACGATTTATAAGAAAAGGCTTATTATACTAGAATTGAAGCCCTATAGCTTCTATCTTATCCAAAGTTTGTCGACTATTTGTTTAGTATGTACGTTGATATGTTGTATAGACAAGTTGCTAGAATAGTCTACCAAACTTGATAGACCTCCACTAATTAAATCTAAGTATCTTCTGAAGGAATGATGGAACTTAGAAGAAACCAGTAGTTTACTGTGTATCTGGTTTTCTGCCTCTTGCTTGATAATTTACAAATGATTGTTAGTTCAAACACTGAAAATAACCTTTCAAGGACTGTAAAATCAAAGTTGCATTTAGAAATGTCGTAAAGTGAATATTTATTATACAGAGTTAACATTTAATATCAAAGTGAATAGCCCTTTAAAATTTCGGTTAGTCTATCCAAAGTTAGATATACATCTAGTTATTTTAAAATAATGTGATTGCAAATAGAACTATTTAGTCAGTGAAAACTGTACTCAGCATTTGTTACCTTTGATAAGGTTATTCTCATCGAACAAGACACAATGTAATGCAACTGAATCAAACAATACTTATGGAAGTTCCAATAAATAAATGGCTACGTGTTTGCATACCAAGACTGCGAACGCCTAACAAATGTTGCGAACAAATTAGGTATATTTTTCTAACTTTCGACAGAAACGTGTAAAATATTATAATTATTAGAAAAAAGATGTGTATTTGAATTGGTTGATATTTTTTCAATCATTGTTAACAATTTTTACTGACCCGCAGCTTTAATTGTGTAGCTAGATGTAAGAAATTAATGTCAGTGAGGTTTTCAGGAAGAAACAACAACAAGTAATCAAATTTATAGTGGGATTTTAGATTTTTCAAAAATAACATTACACTCAGGAGTCCATATTTCTATACTGTTCCGAATTTCGTAGAAAATCATTAATAATCAACTTTTGAATTTCATAACTTACTATGATTACCAGTACTATTTACATACATGATAAGGTGATTTAACTCTAGGTGACTGGGCAATTACTAAAAGAGTGTATGAATGAATAGATAGTTATATAGTTTGTGCGAAATTTTTCGAGAAATTGTGAAATTGTCATCAGGAATGTTCTTAACACGCATTTGAATAACAGCAAAATAATGTTGCGTTACACAAAGAAGAAAATTCATTTAGTGTATAAAATGAATCATCAGAGATACAACACGATTACGCAACAACCTTTATTATTTAGTCATGTTAAATCTTCAATAAAATAAACTAATAAATGAAAGATATATATATAAATCTAGTAAAATATTGTTTTGTTTTTAAAAAGGATTCAGATTTTTATAAAAAATTTTTTATTAAACTTTTTTCTTCGACAGTTTACTAAAAAGTTAGATTGGAAGCTTTAAAGAAAAACAAGTTTTCAGGAACTGGATTATCACTTTACCAGATCGTCGTTATTTACGGGGCATTATAAAATAATCATTTAGTTTAATCCTAATATAAATTCATAGGAACGTAATTAAAACTTTCAAAAAAACTGGTTTGTGTATAATTAAGATTCAAAAACGCGAAATTAGCGAGGTTGTCTCTCTTTTGATGAGCTCATTATCAACTTTTAGATTCATACACCAGAGCCTAATCACATTAAAAATCTGAATGGTGAATTATCATGATAATATAGAAACAAAAGATATAATACAACGTAATGTAGTGTAGTTATTTACTATAAAAATCATGTAACATTTTCAAAATGCACTTAAACAAGGAAAATATACAGTAAAATAATGATGCATAATGTCAGTGAGGTATGATACTTACAAAAATTGTTTCTGTACACCCGTGAAAATGTTAAACTTGGTAGTATATCTGTCAAAGTTAGGTCTCTTCTTAGGATTGTGTTGTTTTAGCGTAAATTATAAAGATAATTGCAGCTCATCAATAACTGGTTGAAATATAAAAATTCATTAAAATGTATTTGACTTATATTGTGGATAAAATTTTATCTTATTGGAAAATTATTTATTATGATAAAAAATTCATACTTTTTGCTAAGTGGTTATTAAGTAGTACAATTAAAAATTTTAATGAATTCTAATAGATTATAAAAAAAGTGATCAATGACTTTAACCAAATTTTCTTTTTTTACTTTCTCTAAATCTTTCACTACATTATTTAACAATATTCAAGGATTAAAATTAATTGTAGACTCTTTAAAACTGTGATTTTCTTATTACAGTATTGTTTTATTAACAATTTATTAAACTCTAATGATAACCGATTCCTTAGAAGATTACATTATAATAATTTCAACTGCTTATTAAATAACATGTAGCTGAAGAGAATGAAACAAAATACATGAGTTCATTGTAAACTGCAAACATTACCATTTGTTATTTAAATTTATGAAGAGAACCAACAATAAACAATGATGTAATTTAAACGATTTACAAAATTGTAGTATCTTGACAGTTTCCTTTCAGTTCACTATTAATCATTTATTTCGTGTACTTTCTTTACAAAAAAGTTGTTATGATAATTCCGTTCAACAGTTTCCAGAGCTTTCTTTAAAATAATTCTGTTACTTATGATAAAAAATTCATACTTTTTGCTAAGTGGTTATTAAGTAGTACAATTAAAAATTTTAATGAATTCTAATAGATTATAAAAAAAGTGATCAATGACTTTAACCAAATTTTCTTTTTTTACTTTCTCTAAATCTTTCACTACATTATTTAACAATATTCAAGGATTAAAATTAATTGTAGACTCTTTAAAACTGTGATTTTCTTATTACAGTATTGTTTTATTAACAATTTATTAAACTCTAATGATAACCGATTCCTTAGAAGATTACATTATAATAATTTCAACTGCTTATTAAATAACATGTAGCTGAAGAGAATGAAACAAAATACATGAGTTCATTGTAAACTGCAAACATTACCATTTGTTATTTAAATTTATGAAGAGAACCAACAATAAACAATGATGTAATTTAAACGATTTACAAAATTGTAGTATCTTGACAGTTTCCTTTCAGTTCACTATTAATCATTTATTTCGTGTACTTTCTTTACAAAAAAGTTGTTATGATAATTCCGTTCAACAGTTTCCAGAGCTTTCTTTAAAATAATTCTGTTACTTATGATAAAAAATATATTACTACGAGTTTTATGAAAAGTAAGTATATCTGGTTGAACTTATCATGGATTGATGTTGGTAAGTTACCAATCAAAACCAGGGAGCACTGGACAGTTGTTTCGTTCTAGTATGGGACTTCTCAGAAGCGCGCCCTCGAGATTCCCATGCTTGGACGAAACAGCTGTTCATTGCTCCCTAGTTTTTTTATCGGATATTACCAACATCAACCGGCGACGAATTCAATCAACTAAAGCTTAATACCAATCTTCATAAACTAACTTGATTCAAAAATATGTATAATTAAAGACTTGGTCTCACTTAATAATTCGCTTACCAGATCTTTTTATATCATTATATTCATACTGAGACATTTTCAAATTGTTTAGCTGCAATAAAATAAAACAGTTTAACAATAAATGATCAGTTACTTTACAGATTATTATTAAAGATGAATAATGTTGCTAAAACTGAATGTGTAGAAAGGGCTTATTCGAGATACAGATCATAAAAGTTTTCCTATTCAACTTAAAATCACGGGCTTATAGACAAGAGATACAAGTCTCGAATTTAACACAGAATTTACTTTTTGTCTAACTAGCTCATATGATTATCGGTCGTCTTTGCTTTCCAGTTTTATTATTAATCAAACTATGAAGCCTCATATTTTTCCACCTGTATAAAGTTTCATTTTATATGGATTTTACCTGACATGGGAATCTATTACGTTTTCTATCTTATTTCGGACTCTGTATGTAGATACGATAAACATCGTGCGATTCAATCCCTTTAAAACACTAGAACATTATTCACTTAATTATTATGCCAAATAGCAATTAAATAAATACTTTTTATTCATCTATGTTCTTGGTTGAATTCACAGCCACGCAGATTATTATATTTTATAAATAACACTTTGTCAACTTCATATTCTTTCCGGAGGTTTTATAAAATACAGCATTTTGGAAGTAAATTTGCATAAAGTTACAGATATGATGAAAAACAGTCATACAAACTACGTGATAAAAATATTAAAAATGAAATTATTATTTACATTTACAAAAAAGCAAAGACAGACTGATTAACTGGCATGAAATAAAACGAATTCTAACATGGAGTCACTTAGATGAACAAACATTTTGTATACTTGATAGATTGGATCGAATTGGCACTGCCAGCTAACAAAAATTATATTGGCCACTATTTAAATCCAAACAGTATCAATGTCTTAGTTGGACGAAAAAGAAAACTAACATTCAGCAAAGCTTAGGAACAATGTATTTAATTAACATTGTTTTTAATATTTAAAGGAGTAATCATTTGGTTACTATTATAAGTACATGTGTATCAAGTAAAAGTCAATCTGATATATAAAACTATAAATTCCTACTAATAAGCTTTAGCCACCACATACTAAAGCAAATCGTTTTGTTGGATACCGATAATTTATAGTGGCTAACATTTTCAACTACCTCGAAAATAAGCGTCAAGTAGCACAATTCTTTTTGTTTTTGCGACAACCGACAGAACAGTCGGAAAATAGTAACTGATCGCTGAATATCACTATATATATATATATATATATATATGTAATTATGCCATGATTTTTAATCATTCGACGGACAACAATTTTGTTGCTTTGTAGATTAGAGAGAGAGAGAAATCAAGTTTTTATACATAAACTTGAAAGTATTCCAACTGTGTGACTATGAACAATATTTTTCTAAAAAACAAGATCAGTTTAACATGCTTTACAAATAAATTTGTGAATAATAAAAGAAATTACATATGTTGTTTTTGACAGTAATCATATAAGACTTAAATAACTTTACATGGTGAGGATTCACGTTAGCAATCCTTTCACAGTTTTCAAAGGATTTTATTTTCAACCATTCAATTAAGCAGCGAAAGATTAATATGAAATCAACTGACTTTATCAAGACAGACGTGTCTAACATCAGTTTATCGTGTATTTATTTAGAGTAACGTATCTTTGTAGACATGCTAACTGTTTCAATGTCTTTCAGTTCTAATGAAGTTAGCCTGAAACATAAATCAACTCAAGGATACTTAAGGTGTTAAGGTCATCTGGTTTACAACAAATTTCTAAAACGTTTTAAACAACCTTTAAGTGATTTGATGAGAATTTCATAGTACCTATTGTCAGCAATTTCTAAAAATAGCCTGAAATATACACTCTAATTATAGTATCATCATTAACTTACTTGTAACCAAAATCTAGCACACCAAGTTCGTTATAGTGTGATACAACATTTGTCACTTGTGATCGAATTATTGCAATAAATTTATTCATGCTAAAAACTTAATGGGTTTTTACTTTCAAAAAACCATTATACTTAACGTTCGTTTGCATATAACATCATTATTGTATTGATATGTTATACTTTTTTAACAATGGAGTGTAGAATAATCATCATTATTTTGCAGTCCAATTTAAAAGTAAAAACAACTTCTAGGAAACCCATCAAACGTAATTATAAATGCGATCAACAAACTAATATTAATGTTACAATATATTTTCTTAATACTTCTTGGACATTTTATTATTATCATTATTGTAACACGCGAGCATTCAGCGTAGATATATACGTGTAAATAGACTACTTAATTTTGATTCTTTAAAATAGCATCTTTGTGCATTCCTGAAAGTTAAAAACTATATTGTGTGGCAAAAGTTGTCAATATTACTGTACAGTAGGTGGTGTTTATGATCTATCAACTATATACAATGTTATGATCCTCAAACTGTTTATTCCTGTTTATTTTAAGCTAGTTAGAATTGATTCAAACTATATTGCAAATGTGCACAAAAACACACAATGGTTGATAACAAACCTTGTGTAATTTAAGCCATTCACGCTCTAACTGAACTTGAATATTTAATTGTTGAGCATGCAGAATGCTTAACTTTGTCAACTGCTGATTTAGCTGATTTTCATAAAACTCATGAACATTGACATTAGTACTTGGTTGGCAAATTTGTCCGAAATGCTTTTCATTAAAATACTCGGAATTCGTAAAACTAGAATTCATATTAAACTGGTCTTTACGAAGTGCGCTGACTCGGGGTGAACATGGCGTGGAATAAACAGTACCAGGAAGCAGTTGGTTTTCATGTGATTCATCAGAAAAGTATTGATTAGGCTCTCTATATTTGGTTGAAAACGTTTGGTTTGGTTGAAGCCGATGCGCGTACGATTCGGGATGACCACTATTGCCGATCCATGTGACCATACTAGGTACCTGATATTTATAGGCGTCTGAATCGTGCATTAGCAAGTTATTTTGGGTAGAAATTTCTCTAACTGATGAATTTTCACAGTCATGGGACAATGTTTGACGATATTTATTTGATTCACTATTCCTGTCGTCATTTACTGGCTCCAGTTTTAAATCACGCACTCTTTTGTCATAAACAACACTGGGGGATGATTCAAAGTTTGATGTGCTTTTACTTTTGTAATGACGACGGTGTTTCTGTGAGATCGGTAAAGCAGAAAACAAATAACGATGTAGCGTGAAAAATGAAAATATACACATATTTAGGATAGTTTTAATTCACTATAGTCTAGTATTAAGTAATTTTGAAATGTAAATACAATTTTTTGTTTAAGAATTATCTGAAGATGAATATTGTTTTAGAAATAAATCACTAATAATCATGCCTAAAAGTAAAGACATACTTCCGAAAAACTTTAAACCGCTTCAATACTTCACAATTTGTTTGAGCAAAACAAATTACTTAGTTCTTAAAGCAGATCAAGAAGAATGATGTAAATTTAACCTTAAAAGTAGCAGTAACAGCTAACTTTTTAATGATAATGAACTATGAAATACAAGTATCAGTGTACAAAACTACTTGTTTCTTGACATAGATTTATAAACCTTACGTACAGGCTAGCTCATGAAAGTCAAACTAAAGCTTTTCAAAATATTACTACATATTACCACAAACATTACCGCATATACCTCATCAAAAATAGTTCCAAAACAATAAAGTAAACCATAGTAAGCACCAAATTAAAATTCCTTTGAACTTTAGGACAAACAAAATTGCATTTAATGATTACCATAGCCCGCCATCGTTTGACAAAATTCTTGTATCGACTATCATAGGCTCTTCACAACAATACTGTACTTATATAATTAAAATTTACGTATATGGGAGTCATTTACATCCTAAGAAAAACAAGCTTAAAGTTAAAAAGTAGTATTTTATTTAAACAAAATTTACGTATTTCCTACTTTATTTTTGTGTCGTATTTTTTAATTAGAAGCTAGCCACAACAGAACAAGTCTGTCCGTAAAAGAGTTTAAAATGATTGCCAGCTGGAAGGTAGAAACTCTAGCAGTTTCTTTATCTGGTTACCAAACAACGCCGTTTTACAACATATCAGAAAAATGAGCGTTCGTATCACTTCACGTTTAACACTCTTGTGCTCTGTGTGGGCACAAGTGTGGATAGAGTTAAACCTTTACGAGTGAAAACATGATCTGAATGAAAATATTCTGATATGCTCTTCGCTACTTCGTTAATAAACAAAAAGAAAACACACGAGAAAGTCGATACATATTTCGAAGTCTAAACAAAATGCAAGCAATATTCATTATTTTAAAAACCAACGAGTGTGAATTTAATAGTTAAAGGTTTGCATGTATGTAATTACCCAATATACATATAAATAAATGAATATAAATAATTCCCTAAATTAATAGTTTATTGACTTTCGTCATTGGCATTGACCATGTTTATCTTAGTCGACACAACTAGCTAAAGGCACTCGGTCATGCGTCACAACCAGATCACGACACAACGCCATATTGGAAGCAATTCGTCCTCCAACCAACCAGCTAAACATTGATATCCCGTTTACAAACTACTCACTATCAAATATACCTTCTTCTCCATTCATCACTGCCTTCTGATTTGTTATTATTTGTGCACGTGGGTATAATTGTTGAACGCTACTCTGAATATACGACAAGCGTAAATTGGTCATACACACTGTGCACTTCAGACTGAACAATATCCAACGTTTGAACTATAACATAATTTTCACACGTAAGAAATAGTTGGTACTGCAAGTTTGCACAGCTAAGTATCCATGAAAAGTATAGCTACATTATAACTTTATAATATACTGCATTACTCTATTTTTTGTTATTAGTAAATGTATGAGGTTGCTTTTTAGAGTTTTTAAATAGTACAATACAAAGTAGAGTCGCTTACAGTTAAAGTCTTAAAGATATAATTGAGAACGAGAACAATGATGCTTAAATTTGTAGCAAAATAAAAGTAATTTCATGGTATAAATTAGTCAAACTTAGAAAAGCTTGCATAGCAAAATAAAGCACTACGTGCCACGATCAGGTCTGCGGCTTTGGTTGTGATTGTAATCAGGCGAGACAAAACCGCCCAATTACTATTCCTGCTTGATCGTATGTACTTGTTTAGTTGGTGTTCTTAAAAGTCTTTTAATTAGGGCATATATTTTGCATGAAGTTTTCCGAAGCTAACGAACTTACAATTTGAAAAGTTAAGGAGTATTTCGGGAAAATTGGGACATGATATGTTACTGTGACCAAAGTTTTCTTAAAATTTGTGTTTTTCTGGGCCATTTAACTTTTATATTTACCACTTCTTAAAACGACGGGTTTATCGTGACTAAATATTCTATGTGGATAACAAAAAAATTGCTTAAACGAAATAATATTTTAATTAGATAATGATTTTGTCGGTCGGCAAAATTAAAGTTGAATATAAAACATACTAGTAGAAAAAAAACATGTTGCTGAATAATCTATAGTAAAGTAATCAATCTTTTATTTATTTGTAAAAAGTATAGCGCTGTGATGACATGATCCAATTTGCATATAAGGAGAATGACTGATAATGTAAAAGTAGACACAAAGTAGGTGTGCGACTAAGAATGTCAAAAATAGGCTTTCGTGACAATTAAGTGGTCTATATAACTACAAACAAGCTAATAACTCTTACATCATTAATGTGCTAAGTCTCATTGAACAAATTGACATATTTCGATTTGCAAAAACAATAAAAACAGGCAAACTCACTTTCGAAAGCATTCGATCACGAATAGCTTCAGGGCTCCTTAAGTATATTACCGGTTCTGAATAGGCAGGCTCACTATGCCCGCTTTGTATATTTCTAAACATTAGATTACTCCGCAGTTCAAAATGACGCAAAATAAGTGAACGGAATTATCGCTGACCTTTAATGGCAGACATTTAAGTGCAGTTAAGTTGAAAAACAAATGCCAGGAAATGATTACGTCCCTTCATTTAATAGATTTGGTGCACATGTACTTTATCGACAATTTGTTCCAGACGAAATTTTTTAAGCTCAACAACTCGAAATAATAAGGTCTGCATTATTATTCTTGATTTATTGAAAAGTATTTACCTGTACTGGTTACACCAAAATAATTTGCCTCTAAATCGATTTTGAAGTAGAGTTTCTACACGCTTAAGCAGAAATTTATACCGTTCTTTTCAGTCTTCAAAATATTAGTGACATTCATAATTTAAAGCCACAATTAAAGTTTACCTGTTAAGCAATTTTAAAATTGACATTAAATGCTTCATTTTCGGTCTTGTGGTGGTAAACAATCCCCCATATAAATGGTTGAATAAGCTCTCGACATTGATTCTGAGCATGTTTGTTTTAGTGGACACGACTAGTTGAAGGCGCTCGGTCATGCATCATCACCAGATCACGACACGGCACGGCGTGGAAAGCATCTCCCTCTAGTTTACTAGCCCAGATGTTGCTACCCCATTGACGCTCTATTTACGATCAAAATATAACTTCTTCTACATCCCTCACTGCCTTTTAACTTGTTTTTATTCGTACATGTGGGTTTAATCGTTAAGAGTTGCCCTGATTATACGACAAAGTTAACTTGGTCATATATCGGGTACACTTCAGTTTCACTGACTTGGGATCGCTGAAATGTAACAATTTTTGCTTGCAAACATGCTAAATTTTTAATCTATAATTGCCAATAATATTTTCACTAGCATCACCCAAATACAGTGTATCGTCATTTGCGGGATGCCCATATCCTTTACCTTGACAAGCCTGTAGCATTATTTTACTGAATGCATTGGTCTTATAGTCATTATGCTTATAAAGAGCTGTAGGATGCTGATTCAGGGTGATTTTATTTGTAATTAGTATCATACCTCTGATGAAACGAGGTCATAGTGTTTACTTTTAAACTTTGGTGAAACGAGAAACGTAATCATAAGTGAATTAAGATTTGCATCTAAATGTACAGTATTCGTTATTTTTACTCTGATACTGTGGAAAACTAATTGTTATTAATTTGCTGAGTATCAGAGAGGTTATTCCAAGGATGCTGTCTCACACTAATTGGAATACCTCCATAGATTATGTAGATATCAAGGCTTTTTTGGATTTTCAGTAGAAGGCTGCTTCACTTCTGGGTAAAGTGCTTCCTAATTAACGGATTTCGACCTAAAGTGGTTTCCATGATGCTGTATCCTTCACCTGTTTTAAACAACTATCAACACGAATCAAATTCAGTACTAAACTCTAATCCACAGAAAGGCGTTAACAGTTTCTGGCTGAATTCCTGAGACGTCATGATAACTCCATGTCAAGTCTCTTACGGATTTGCGAAACAGTCCTTTTATAAACATTGTGTTTCTATTACTTGCTTACTTACTGCCCGTTACTCCTCGCTGAGGAGCATAGGCCGCTCACCAGTGTTCTCCATTTAACTCTGTCCTGAGCAATCCTTTCCAGTTGTTTCCAGTTGCTGCTCATCCTTTTAATGTCTGCTTCCAATTCTCGACGCAGCGTGTTCTTTGGCCTTCCTCTTTTCCGTTTCCCAGCAGGATTCCATGTCAATGCTTGTCTTGTGATGCAGTCTGATGGTTTGCGTAGTGTATGTCCTATCCATTTCCACCGTCTTTTCCTAATTTCCTCTTCGGCTGGAAGTTGGTTTGTCCTCTCCCATAGTAAGTTGTTGCTGATGGTTTCCGGCCAACGGACATTCAGTATCTTGCGTAGGCAGTTGTTTATAAATACCTGTATCCGTCTGAGGATGTTTGCAGTAATTCTCCAGGTTTCAGCTCCATACAGCAGGACTGTCTTCACGTTCGAATTGAAGAGTCTGACTTTGAGGTTAGTTGATATTTGTTTTGAGTTCCAGATGTTTTTCAACTGCAGGAATGCTGCCCTTGCCTTGCCAATCCTTGTCTTGACATCTGCATCAGACCCTCCTTTTTCATCGATGATGCTCCCCAGATATGTGAAGGTATCCACCTCTTCCAGAGTTTCCCCATCAAGTTGAATTGGGTTGGTGCTCCCTGTGTTGTATTTGAGAATCTTGCTCTTACCCTTATGTATGTTCAAACCTACTGCTGCTGAAGTTGTTGCTACACTGACTGTCTTCGCTTGCATTTGTTGGTGTGTATGTGCTAAAAGAGCTAGATCATCTGCGAAGTCCAAATCATCGAGTTGCATCCTACTTGTCCATTGAATCCCGTACATTCCCTCAGATGTGGAGGTCTTCATGATCCAGTCGACCACTAGGAGGAAGAGAAAAGGTGACAGCAAGCAACCTTGTCTGACTCCGGTCCTCACTGAAAATGCAGTTGTCAGTTGTCCTCCATGCACAATTTTGCACTGTGTTCCGTTGTAAGAGTTCCGGATGATGTTGACGAGTTTCTCTGGTACACCGTAGTGTCGAAGAAGTTTCCATAGTGTTCTCCTATCTACACTATCAAACGCCTTCTCATAATCAATGAAGTTGATGTACAGGGGCGAGTTACATTCAATTGATTGTTCAACGATGATCCGTAGTGTTGCGATTTGGTCCGTGCACGACCGATCCTTCCGAAAACCAGCTTGTTGATCTCGAAGTTGAGTCTCCACTGAATCTTTCATTCTGTTCAACAATACTCTGTTAAAGATTTTCCCTGGTATCGACAGTAGCGTGACCCCCCTGTAGTTCTCACATTTGCTCAAATCTCTTTTCTTTGGTATCTTCATAAGATGTCCTTCTTTCCAATCTTCCGGCACTTGTTCTTCTTCCCAGATCTTTTTGAATAAAACGTGGAGTATCCTTGCTGTTAGGTCGATATCTGACTTGAGTGCTTCAGCTGGTATATTGTCAGGTCTTGCTGCTTTCCCACTTTTGATTTGTCTGATGGCCATCTTGATTTCTTCCATCGTTGGTGGAGTGACATCTATCGGGAGATCTGTAGGTGCTGCTTCGATATCCGGTGGGTTCAGTGGAGCTGGCCTATTTAGAAGTTCCTCAAAGTGTTCTACCCACCTATTCTTTTGTTCTTCAATCTCAGTGAGTGTCTTGCCTTCTTTGTTCTTGACTGGTCGCTCTGGTTTACCATGTTTATCTGCCAGTTTCTTCGTTGTGTCATATAGCTGTTTCATATTTCCTTCTCTTGCAGCCTTCTCCGCTGTCGTTGCAAGGCCTTCGATGTATTTCCGTTTGTCAGCTCTAATGCTCTTCTTTACTTGCTTATTTGCTTCTGAGTATTCAGCTTGAGCCTTGATTTTCTCTGCTCTTGTTCGGCTGTTGTTGATTTCTATCTTCTTGTTCCTCCTTTGTTGAATTTTGCTCAATGTCTCAGTGGAGATCCATTCCTTATAATGGTGGTTCTTGCGGCCTAGAACCTCCTGACACGTTGACGTTAGTGCTTCTTTGATTTCTTTCCAGTTGTCCTCCATAGTGGTTTCTTCTTTCGGCAGATCTTGTAAGGCTTGGAACCTGTTGTTGAGAGATATTTTGAATTCATTGAGTTTGTCAGTGTCTCGGAGAAAGCCTGTATTGAACCGTTGTACTGCTGACACTCCAGTTGTCCACTGCTTCTTTAGCTTCAGTTTTATTTTAGAAACCACCAAGTGGTGGTCTGAAGCTATGTCAGCTCCTCTCCTGGTTCTTACATCTTCCATTGATCTTCTAAATTTTTTATTGATACATATATGATCGATTTGATTCTCAGTAGTATGATCCGGTGAGACCCATGTAGCCTTGTGTATGCGTTTGTGGGCGAATATTGTGTTTCTATAGATTCTATAAACTCTCTGAGGCATAAGGACTTAAATTTTTGATCTGATGTTGTGATACGAATCGTGGACATTACTCATGCTGGTCTATTCCCCCAGCAACCCCGGTCAAACTGCCCTCCCTTTCTAAAAAAAAACGCGATTTGCATCCTTACGATAAAAAAAATGCTTTTTCAACATTGTTCGGAGTCCGTACTTGCTTTCATTTTTCGTGGTAAACCGTCGAAATGTTCGTGTATTTGGGTAGACTGTAGATTCTTTTCTGTGGTGGCTAGGATGGGGTTACCCCATGCATAATGAAAGCCAGACAAGAGTTAGCAGTCCGGAATATCTCCGACACCGTTGTGGTGAGTCTGCTTGACAACGTTTAGATAACGTCAGCCCTCATGTGTTTTTGGCAACCAGTCACTCTGAGCTGAGGATGTCAGAATTCTCTGTTTGTGTGACTGTCGTCGTCTTCGAGATATTGGTGATATTAGGCGAAAATGAGGTCACAACAAGTAGTTTATACTAACCTACGGATTATGACAAAATTGTACAATAATTGAGGAAACAAATTATTGAAAGTTATTATGTGTACATTCAGAATCCAAAGACAGATTATTAAACAAAAATATCAATATGAAACCATATACCTGAGAAGATAAGTAAACGAGTACAAAACTGCATTCTGTTTCAACAAGATGAAACATTCACTTGTCCTTTCATTTTCATCCTTAGTCTAGACAAGCTACATATAGAGTATTTCCAGATTTCACTAACGAACCCAGCCACGACGATAGACTGATTCGTCTAAAAAAACTCTTTACTATTAGTATACTGCAGTTCCTGATATTAAGTAGAATGTAATGTGGTTTTACAACGTGTGCTACTCAAACATTTTTGGCTATTTAAGTTACCGAGTTTATGTATCTCCCCCTAAATTCTTGGACTATCCACATAAAGCGCAAGTTTGGAAGTTGCTTGTTAATAAAAGGAAAGGTGCATTAATAGAATCTTGTGTGACCCGTCTGACATGATACAGCAAACTTTGTAGCTAATCCATTAGACAAGCTACCAAATACCTATTAATACCCACTAAATTCATATTTCGGTAAAGTTTTCTATCATATAAAGCTCCATAACAGTACAACGTAGACCGTACAGATTCGGAACAGATACAATATCAATCTACGCCACATCCTTTTCCCTGGTATGTTTTGCGTAAGTGACTGCATCTCTTCTGAACACTTTCAGAACACCACGGTCATCTTCGAAAATCAATTCAGAACAACTTTTTACACTGCCATGGCGAGCCAGAACTCTGATTATGGGTCAGGCGATTCTTTAGATCTTATAAAGTGAAAACTCACTACGTAAGTGATTTTGTTCAGTCACGCCATAACATCCAAGCCGTAAAATAATTAATGTACATTCAAGAACATTTGTTAGTACGTTCAAGAGTATTAGTAGCCACTACATGCTCCACTGACTGAGTCTAACTATACCATACAGTCAACAAGTTATCCACCCGAGACTAACTTGGAAAAAAATCTTGTCGCATCGTATACGAAACGAAATCGCCGAGAACATGTTTGTCAGAAGACTCGTCGATAATTCAGTTTTTTGGATGCTACAAAATGTAGAGAAGACAGTCATTTATTAAACAACTCCCTTGCAGTTGTTACTCCTACCCCGCTTCTCTTTAGATAGCACCATGGCAAAAGGTTACTGACAGTCAGAGTAAGTAGAAATGGTAAGCAAAGTACCTCTATGATATGCCTCACTAAACTTTGGAGGTGTCAGAGTTTAAATTAAATTAATACGCTGTTATCTATTTGACTGCTACCTGTAACGCTGATCACGTGTTCTTTCAGTTACAAAATAGTCAGATGTTCAGTTCACACATCTAGTTGCAGATAGCTTGTAGCCTAAAGGTTTAACAACAACATCTGTTTGTTGAGTTATGGTTGTAAGATACCATACATGTTCTCTTGTTTAAAACTGATGAGGGTTCTGTGGTGCTTATCAATAATATGAGTCTGTTTTACGACTAATATAATATATAAAACATGGCAAACGTTATTAGCTTGAATTGCACACGGTATATTGGTTTTGTGGTACTAACACCAATTTGAGTTATTTTTTCGTCGAGGTCGAGATGAGGATTTTCTTTGTGGAGAACTTCCCTGTCGTAAATCAACTGGTCACTGTCGTTTCTGTAGGTTGTGGTAACAAGATAGAGTATTGCATGTCTTCGTCACTTTGTTTTTTGTGCATTAAGTTTTTCTGTAACGGAATAAACCTCATTGAGGCGAGTTCTGGTGATTCGCAGAATTCTATCAGCAGACAGAGCTAGTTCGTCTACTGGGTTGTTATGAAATGTTATCAAAACTGTTTGTTCTTGTTGTTTTAGTTTTGATAGAATGAGTTGACGAAGGAGTTGACCTCAGTCAATATTTCGTTGACCAGTGACTTCTCTCATGCATGAAAACAATTCTGTCGCTAGACTGTTACCAGGCTCCATGGTGTGGAACAATCTATCACGGTGCTATCTGTCAGACAGGTCTCCGCTTTTGAAAACCGACCTTTTGAGCTGGTCATAAGGTGTTAGGCAGACAGAGCGGAAAAAAAGGTGATGTACCTATTCATTTCGGTAGGATATGACTTTACGACGGCAAGCAAATGAACGCGTGAGTCTGTCACTCCGTGGTTTCGTAACTCAGCTTCTGAGCAGCAGAATCTAGCTTCTACGTTTTCTTTCCAAAAAGCGATGTGACGAAAGTTTAGGGGAAGTGTGAGTTTTAACCCTAATAAGCTTAAGCATCTGATCAATCATTAGTAAAGTACCATTATATGCAAATACGAAAATACAGTGAAAAATATGCGAAAAAAATGTTAAACAAAAATGCTCTGTTAAAAACTACAAACAAAAACAAACTCACAGTTATGATCTTGCTCAAATCACACCGGGCTCACCAATTAAGTGTATCCGGTATATGACCAAGTTAACTTTGTCGTATAATCAGGGCAACTCTTAACGATTAAACCCACATGTACGAATAAAAACAAGTTAAAAGGCAGTGAGGGATGTAGAAGAAGTTATATTTTGATCGTAAATAGAGCGTCAATGGGGTAGCAACATCTGGGCTAGTAAACTAGAGGGAGATGCTTTCCACGCCGTGCCGTGTCGTGATCTGGTGATGATGCATGACCGAGCGCCTTCAACTAGTCGTGTCCACTAAAACAAACATGCTCAGAATCAATGTCGAGAGCTTATTCGACCATTTGATTATGGGATTATTTGTCGATAGAAGCTTTAAAATTCACTTAATGTCTATGAATTATTTATCATGAGTGACGACAATTTTCGTGTTTAAAAAGTGTCTAAGCCAAACTACAATTTTTATTCAACACTTACACTAAAATAACTAAAGATGAGTTGCCGGTATGGTGACGATATCTGATAAATGAAAAGCAATGAAACAAAGGACGCACCAGCAATTAGTTAGACATTCAGGATCTGGAACTATTTATACTTAAATTTACCGCGTTTGAATTAAACCTTGACAGAAGTCATTTTTTAATCACCAACTTCAATATGGTATGTAAAACTCATGACGAATGGTGCTACAGTTACATTTTTAGCGAAGTGCTAGAGTAAGCACAATGTGAAAGTATGTAGTCTGATGGAGTGTGTAGAATTATTGTATTTATTTTTCAAATGCTGTTGAAAAGAATGTATCTGAATACATGACGATAAAAATTTAATACTTATTCAGTGTTAATAAACTTTCAAAAAAATTGATGTTTCTAGACGATTCAGTAGTTTTCGGTAACTATTTTGAGAGTGCTAACGTCACATAATTAAACCTCTTATTTCACTAGTCATTTGCATTTCCTCAAAGTAGTCTTCTAACTTTGTTAATCACAAGAGTGGGTCAGGAATGAAAAATGATGGTACGAGATTTTGAGAAACCCTCATAGACTTACAAAATAAAGAGATACGAACTATTTAAATTATAGGTTTAAACAAAATATAACAAAGCAATGCAAAGTTTTTGAAAGGGATAGAATTATTGCAAGAAGCATCAAGCTGATAAAAAAGAAGGTAAATATGGATATTTACAAGTAATATTAAATGTAATTTCATTCTCGAGTGACAAATATTCTCGCAGTTGTTAAAACATGATTTTACTTCAAAAATAGCTTATGAAAATAACAGCTTAATATTACAAATCTAATTAATGTTAACACATCCACCTTACTTTTAATTTATTAAATCTGGTTAGTTGTGATTTATAGGAACCAGTGATTTATTTTGCTTGATGGCTGATAATAATTTTAAAATAAGCAGAACATATAAACGTGACTAAAACTTTAACCTTTCAGATATTTGTAAAAAACAACGTGTACTTTCTTCCTACAGGCGCATCATTTCAAGAGAGAAAACAAAAGAGTCACCACGAAAATTCTTGCAGATATTCTTATGGTGAAAATCAGCTAATTGCAAAATTCTCAAAGTAATCATAAAATTTAGCATTATAAAAACTTAGTATTTGTAGTAATTAAGTTGTACTAACTAGCAATCAAACCATAAACTGTCACACAGACCTACCGAGAATGTGTCCAAGTAAAAGAAAATCCAAATGTTCATTTAGAATTATCTGATGCATGATTAGGCTTAGAAAGTTGAGAGTAAGGCGACCATTGACAAGTAAGGAATACGAAGAACGAATTATCATAGTGTACCGGAAAATAGAATAAAGGGAATAAGCAGAAAGACGTACAAGCATTACGTGTAGAGAAATATATATGAGTAATAACACTTTGCAGCACGTCTGTAAAGGCACCAAAACTTAAAGTACTCTTAAGTTACAGTCAGGTACACAAGAAAATTCTCCACCTGAGGGGATGATGAAGTTGTTGGTTATCTTAGTCTGTAGTTTGTTTGTAGTCAACAGGGAGTGGTGAATTTATTGTTGGCAGTCCAAGCTAGGTATTTGAATAATGTATTCAACGTGATAACCTTCGTTATTCAACTGACCAACCCTGACAAGCACAGGCAACATTGAGTGCATTTTTGAAGTCAGAAAGAAGATTAAAGAAAATGTTTATTTGTGTAACAACAAAATAAGGTATATTCGAAAGTCGAAGTGTTGCAGGTAAGTAAAAGTGTTCAGTATATACATAAGTGGGACGGCTAAACAACGTCTGAAGTTTCAATGACAATTTAACGATTATATAAAGAAAATAGTTATTCTGATCATAGTAATCGTTTTATGAGATTAAAACATGCAGACTTTGACGCTACAAGTCACCTCTCACTGAAACCTCGACAAGAAAGCTCGACATCTACTTAATCTCTGCAAGTACTAAAAGTTAGTTACCTTACAATTACTCCTTTGTTACTCCAGAAACTGATAGCTGATATATTTTTTTCATTTTCAGTCTGAACGTAATAAATAGGATACGTTTTCATATCAAAAAGCCAGCACTTTGCACTTAGATGCAGACCTCAATTTGTTAGCAGTTATACGTTTCTGTTTAGCTAAGTTTAACAATTTAAAATGAAATATATTGAATAATACTCCCCTTCAAGTGATTTGTTGTTGATATTGTCCCAACGACAATCGGTCGGTACATTCCCAAAAATACTGACATTTAAAGCTATATATTTTCTTACTCTTTATGGTAGGTGACGACGTCGACGTTGTTATGCACATTGTGAAGATAAGTGATGATCTCAACACGAAATTTAAGACAACGTGCACGGAATTGCAATAGATTACGGACGTAAATCAATACAGCATAATTTAATGTGAAATATTATAGCTGCTTACGCAAAAATAGGTTTGTATCTGTAAACAATTCACTAAATTAATAGTTGTATAGACTCTCGTTATTGGCATTGACCATGTTTGTCTTAGTCGACACAACTAGCTAAAGGCACTCGGTCATGCGTCACAACCAGATCACGACACAACGCCATATTGGAAGCAATTCGTCCTCCAACCAACCAGCTAAACATTGATATCCCGTTTACACACTACTCACTATCAAATATACCTTCTTCTCCATTCATCACTGCCTTCTGATTTGTTATTATTCGTGCATGTGGGTATAATCGTTGAACGCTACTCTGAATATACGACAAGCTTCACTTGGTCATATGCAGGGTGTACATCGGGTTTATCTACTACCGCAGCAGTTTATGTAGTGTAGAACATTACTTTTCAATTTACTGATAAGCAAATATGTATCTTTCATCATTACTGGATAGGGCTATTCTCTCAAACGGGCAAGCAAATACAGTCATCATTTAAAGTGCATACTATTATTTGTAATATGAGGTGGATGTCATAAATTCTTCAAACTTTGGATCGATTGATGCTTGCATGCGTGGCATCCATAATAATGCCTGAACATTTTAGGCGGTTATCACTATTGTACATTTTTGGCTGAGTGTACTTCCGCATATAATCAGAGCAATAGATCGTCTATGTTAGTCTGCTTAAAATATGCCATCATACTACACTACCTTCTAACTACTCAATAATGACATTTGTATGTTGCTAGGGTCAGTCATGAAGCCGAAGTCGAAATGAAAAGAACTGGCAGTTTAGCACACTAAAAATCCTGTCTAAAGTTAAGGCTTAGCAGCAAGCTTCAAAAGAATATTCGATCACTAGAAATCAATATGCCGATTCATATATGCATCACATACTATGTGATGCCCTTTTACGAATTATTGACATGGCTTCAAATTTATTCAGACAACAGTGGATTAAGTAAAATTTTGTAAGTAAGCAGAGTGAATTATTTTTATTTTTGAACAACACTGACGAAAAATTTGAGTGTTTTAGTGACAGAGGTTTGTTGTGACCTATTTTTATACTGCTGGATTTGTAACTTCGTTAGAACCGATAACTGTATATCTCGTAATTTCGCCTTCGTTATTAACAAGACTTATACACGCATAACAATCATCAACTGCGCGTATGATCACGAATTCTAGAACGAAGATGCGACAGATATATATTTGAACCGAAAAAATCCAGTGTTACAAATTGTACAACGTGCTAACGATAAGTTGAACACTGCAATCAAACTTTATAGTACAAATATCAATAAAGAATTATACGGTACAAACATCATAGTGTTAGGGGTAATAGTGGCCTCTACAGGTTGTTCAGTGCTGACTTTCTAGTGGCAACTTCTCCTAACTGTGTAGCAGTTTGACGGTAGGAGTGCAGTGAATACTACTGATAAGTTCGTTCATAAATAGTGGATAGCAGAACGGCTCGTAAAAGGGGAAACAGTCAACAGCATACGAGGAGATTTGCAAAGCGACAAGTAGCAAAGCTTAGTCACAATACGTAGGAGTAATGAATACAACCACGGGAAGCAAGCCTACAACCATCACTGATTGAGGAATGCAAAGGGTGAGCAAATAGATCATTAAAAGTAATGTATGTATTATTTATGACGTTTCTATTTTCACCAAGTAAACAATCGCGTTGTCCAAGTTGTCGTTCTCTCGGTAGTATCAATTTGATTTCCGAGTTTGAAAAGGATTAACTATGTTGACACTAAATAATGTTCAAATATAAATTTGGTAATGTTGGGTCACTTGAAGTGATCCGTTTGATGGCGGAGCTCATGTTCTCGTTCTTGACAGCTTTTTCAGCTATTACTTCGGGTAGCGATGATAATTTTGGTTATTCCACAGATCATTATGTTCTGATTAATTTTCGTCCAGCGGACTGTTTTAAACTGATCTTTCTTTCCAATGACCATGTCTCTTTGACCTCTGTAACCTCGTAGTTGACTGATATCTTTTGTACTGGTTAATAAATTGAGTCTTTTGATGTGTCCGGTGATTGCCGTTTTACCTAAATCCCATTTTCCGTCAATTCTGTTGCTTTTTAGCACAGAATTTTGAAGGCTCACAAGAATATCATTACATGACAAATGTCTTTAACTACTTTAGAACCTTACCCGAACTATGACAAATATTCTGTTTTTGGTTGCACCCACTATGCAGTTCCTTCTTAGCTCCTTGCTATAATGACCCATTTAACACCAATCGGTCTTTCATAGTCAATAAATAACACTCCAAATGTTGCAGTGTGAGCGACCATTACTGTTTCATCCTTTGGTAGTTTGTCTTTTAAATGAATCAACAGTTATCATTTATGCTCTGGTTACTTGGTTCATGAGATCTACAAGGTACATGTTATTCAATATCTTCCCTAATTGTCATCCACGTATTTCATAGCATTTTCAGTTTGTTACGGCAGCACTAGGTACGTTCATGCATGCTTTTTCGGTAAAGACATTTTTTAATAAATTTGATGCTTTGATATTGACAAAGATAAAAAAATTATCTAACCTGCTTTTACGTTATCTGAATTTTCTAACAGACCAAGATCGTCTTAGCACACAGTTTACATTTGTGAAGTGTTCAGTGATGTGTGACGCTTTGTATTTAATGCCTACTACTACTTGTATGTTAGAATATCACATACTGTTCAGGTGAACTATCAGATTTTCCTCAGTTGTAAAACAGTACTGATATAACTCGACTACTTCGATACGTGCATTGTCTGATGGGAGGTATGTGCTTAGCACATGTGCGAGTTTCCATGTCAACAATAACAGAAATGCAATTTTAAAATAATTCTTAAATTGGTAATGCTAATGAACCGAAAGTCGTGCATATTTAATAATTGTTGATATCCTATAAATGAAGTATATCAATGCTAGACAAGTAACATAAGGTTTCGCTTACAGTACTTTGCTTATTCACTGTACGCTTCCAAAATTTCTCTCAATTGATTGCTACAAATTTCTGATCTACTAGTAATCTAAAAGTATGATTGTAGTGCTTTTATTAATCACTAGTGATTGAAATACAAAGACTGCAGTAATGGAAATAATACAGTGTGAATACTTAATTTGTTGTATACAAATTATATCGAACTAGTAGAATTGACAATTGACATGATCTCGCAAGCAAGCCAGGAAATGGTATGTATATTTATTTATTTATTTATTCTTAGTATATTGTTATTTACTATGAACTACGTTTACTTAATTGTGTACAACTTGTTCCCATTCACTGCCACTCTTTCCTTTGTTCTGTATCAATGTTAGATTTGTAATTGTTTTACCGTTTCTTGATCGGTTCAGCTTTAGGTGTGGACAGGTGAAAACTACAATTTACCCAAGAAAAAAAAACATGATAAGTTACATTGTAAACTAGGAAATTATAGTCTACCACTAGACTCCTCCTCCACGGAATGTAGTAACAGGAATAACACTGCATTATATTGAACATGCATAGTCATTAAGCTGGTATTGATACAACTTCGCGGATGAGTTGGGAAGTCAAGAACTTGATCACGTCTGGAGCGTACATTTACGACAGTAGTTTTCTTATATTTAGTGCACCTCCTATACTGAATAATGTGACTTATTGGGCTCAACAGACGGTTTGGACGCGGTTCTCAAGATGACTTTCTGATCTGGAATGTCGGCTATGCTCCGCGCACGTCTGTTGGGATAAGCACTGTGAGATTTCGTGAAGATTTCTGGGACTGCTGCTGGCTTATCATTTAATGATTTTTCCACATCTGGAATGATTTGAAAAGATGTCTCCAGTGCGACTTGTTTCTCCGGAGCAGCAACACTAGGCACGTGGGACAGAGATACTTCTGTCGAACATCCTGGTTGAATTTGGGAGTCATTTTCAAACGTAGGCTTCGGTATTACTTCGTCGACTACCGGTATGCTGATGCCGCTGACTTGAATACCCGTTCGCTCTAATGTTAATTCGATCAATCGCTGGTTAGCAACAAGAAGCTCATATATCAGTAAGTTGGCATGTTCACTGAGTAGTGACATAATGGTTTTCTGAAAATACTGACTCAGCTAATAGCCAATGTAATGCGACGAGAACCCGAGGTCCTGATTGGTCCTTGATGTGACTCGATTTTTTGACCATTAACCGAATAACCTTGGTTTAGCTGAAGATGCTGAGCTTGCTTGGGTCAGATAAATTTCACCCCCGTCGCCAATTGTTATAAGAAGAAGAAAGGAAGATTTTGGGTGGGTGTAACGAACGCCAATGAAGTGTGCCTTGCTGATAATGCGGCAATGACCCAAGCCCACTCACCTACAAGCCGACAATACAAGAACCGGAATTGGGAACCGGAAAATGGAGAACTGAGAACGTATTGTATTTTAACCATGCCTTTATATATACATAAAATCAGACCACACGGTAAACCAATTACGAATCTAACATTGATACAGAACCAAGGAAAGAGTGGCAGTTAATGGGAACAAGTTGTACACAATTAAGTAAACGTAGTTCATAGAAATTACAATATACTAAGATTAAATATACTAAAGAAAAGATCGGGTAAGGGGAACGTAACAGTTATAGAAATGAAATGATTACATTGTCCACAGTTATAATAATTGAATTAATGTTCTAAAACACAGTTCTCGAAGATAATCAATCTTCATTAGATGCCCAGCATATCACATTTCCGTCTTAGCCACGCGTGAATGTGTACAAGTAACAATAGTCAATTCTATGATGAAAAAACTAATCAAATGGAAATCCTAAGGCAAAGAAGTATTTTTCCAAGTTATTACTTAGCATGTTAATATTTTTATCAGTGTAAGGATTGTTAGCGAAATTGAATCCCCTAGGCAAATTCCTGAAGCTTATGACATACTGGGAAGTGTTCTCTAGCGAAAACGAGAGTTATGTAGCTCTAACCGTAAAAATATAGATTACCCGAAACTTCTGAAATATTATGCCTCAAACGAGGACTATCCATTGCACAGTGTCGAAAAACTGGTATTATCCTTATTCGGATGCTTACTTCCATACAGCATTTCCAACCTATTCTTCATTTACAACTGTCTTAAGATTAGGTTGTGTCAATCGTGATGCTTTATATATTCATGAGTCTTCTCAAGTCTTCTCGTGCCTAAGAACATGATAGCTACACAAAACGAACTCCCAATAACCTTGTGGAACTAGAAAGGCTGCAAATCAAATTATCAACAGCAGTGCATGCTATTTATACCAAACACAAAATAGACATAAGTAATATTAAAATTATCCAGAACGGTTTATCGAACTACAAAGAAAGGTGTATGGCCGAAGGATTTCATATTTTTCTAAACCTCACTGCACTTGATGGAAATGAACGACTTATCATTCATCCAATATGGTATATCAAATATGTCAAATCTCTCGTAGTTTACGCACAATTTATCTCCAAAAATTATCCTCATCTCACACACTACACTTTTTATACACACAGACAATTAACAAACAAACTTTCGAAAGAACGCACAAATATGATTCATTATGAAACACCGTGACCTAGATTAACATAACTCCAACACTTTCAGACTGATAATTCGATTGAACTAAGTTCGTTGATTTTGATTTGTTCCATCGTATTATTTAAATTTATGTTAATGTAATTAGGTTATGTATTATTCTCTGAAGAAGCGGCTTACATTAAGTTGCGTCAGAAATCTTAATTTCTACACATTGGATTATTTTAAATATGTTACTCAATTTTAGAAAGTAATGTTTAACTATTTGAATTCGCTACAGATTAATATTTCTTAGGTGCCACTGAAAATCATGAAGTACTAAGACGGGTGAGCGTATTCTCACTTCTGAAGCGTCTCATACTAGGAATGTACTAACTGTTCAGTGTTCCCTGTAACGAATACAAACAATTAAACGTAATACTTGTCTCCACAAAATTAACTTAATCCAGATACAAGTCAATTTTCTTAATTTTTTTGATTTTTTTTTATTGAAAATGACTATTAACCATTGGATATTACATTGGATACTTTAAGTGAAATTAGTGAATAATTAAAGTTCTGTTGTTCACTTTATTTTTTCGTAAGAATGAACAATATTGAATATCATTCAACAGATCATGTGATTCCCTTTGTTACTATTATTAAATAAATGTAATGCATGGCACTGTTGTGTAAACGTTCTAATGCAAAATATATAAGATAACGTTGACTATAATATGAGCAACAGTTTTCTTTGAGGAAAAGAAACACTAATAACAACCATAGTAACAAGTAGAACAATAGATGCTAAAGTCCTGTTCGTGAAACAATAAGTTAACTTGAATGGATTCGAATTAAAATAATCGTTAGCCACAATAAACGAATGTCTGTTATTTGCTGTCTTTAAATAATAAATTATTCCTACTGTGTATATTCCTTACATGTCTTTGCATATTAGATGAAATACTGAAAAGTCTATCACAATGTGGACATCGATATGGTTGCTCTCCAGTATGTGTACGTATATGTCGATTTAAATTAGCTGCACGTGGAAATTGTTTATAACAAACATTACATGTGTAATAACTATCATATAGTAAATTTTGAGATGAAATAGATGAATATCTTTCAAAATTATTAGTTAGAACGATTGATGCTGAACTGCCTACACAAGAATCTTCATTTGTTTGTTGTTCAATAGTCCCTTCATTTTGCTGTTCTTGATCTTCCATAGATTTTGTCAAAGATTGTTGTTGAGTTGTACATAATGCAAGATTTACAATTTCATACAGATATTGAAATTTATTGTCATATGAATCGTTCTTCATAAATATTGTATTATTCTTTATATCTGATTTAATCAGTTGGTTGTTTGTATTAATAAATGGCTTAGAATAACTTTTATTAACATCATGCACTTCAGTATTTATTTTATTACAGTTCACTATATGAGACCAATTTTGAATGTTAACCTTCTTATGACTACATGGATGTGATAAATCTATTGGATTTGACGAAGTTTTAAAATTTGAAAATTCAGCATTATTCATTTTATGACTGTGTTTTGTTAAGTGAATTTCATTTGTTTGTATTTCATCTGCATAATTTGTCCTAGATTTAAAAATAAAGTACATAGGTTTAACATGTAATTATAACAATTAAAGTGATAAGATACTAAATAAAACGAATTATTCAGTGAACAATTTTAAATAAGTTTTCAGTATATCAAAATAACTTGTCCAATGATGATCATTAAATGTTCGTTGGCTAAAAATGCTATTATTTACGTAACCATGAATTTAAGACGTATTCGTTTGACAGAGGGAATAACATGAGTATCTTATCCTAAATAACAATTATCTGAGTGATCTATTTATGCAACAAATATCAATACATTGAATAGGTCATTATTAAAGCATAGATTCGCATTTTCGAGACACACTCCTTATTTGATTGGAAGTAATACTACCTTGGTGACAAAACGGAGTCAAGTGGAGGGAGGTTATAACTTGTGAATTATTGGCCGAAATTCAGACAGCCTAACTATTGAGTTACTACGTTTAAACAATATTATATAGAACAGATTAATGTAATTAAAATGAGTTAAATTATCATTAATGAGAAATTCTGTCACTATATCTGTAATACATCATTATTTAGTAGACTGGATCTGAAGTTATTACATAAACAGAATAATTAAATAAGTGAGGTCTGGTTTAATTATTTATAGGTGGATAGAAAATTAATAGTGGATAGCAGATACAGAAGACTGGGGCAGGCCATGCAACTATTTTATTCTGATTCTATTGATTAATGTGTCGAGTTTGTAGATAAACTCACACAAGCTCTTTAATTGACTATATGATTGCTAAGTGTGTTAGATGAGTTCTGTTAGTTTGTTTATGCTTAACTGTGTCTTATTCAGAATTCCTTCTTCGATATCTTTCTTTGTCTTCATGCTTACTTTGCACAATAAGACTTTTGTGAACTATATTTAACATTATCATTAGCACTGGTGCAAAATACAATAGTGTTAGAGCATAGTGCAATAATGCTGGAGTGTAGGACAATTCATTTCGCTTATAGTTCATTTCAATTTAGAAACGTTTGGTGTTAATAGTGTAATACGTATGAGTGTGTTATTACTAATACTAGTAACCCAGTTATAATTGAGTTTCAGGTCGTCTTAATTCGGATTCTATTATATTGATATTTTACCTCCAATTTAACTAAATCCCTATTTACTAGCATTAGCTGATTAAATACACATTAAATTCTTTGATTAATACGAGATCGAACTCGTCAAGATAATTCATTATTAAAGTCTGTTGTTATAAGAAGAATACTATAACTTGTTCTTGAAATATAATTAAACACTCTAACTTTGTTAAACAATATATCATATGTGTACGGTTTATATTTGTTATGTGGCAGTTAGTAATACAACCGGATTTCTGAAACTTAAAGTCCAAGATTCAGGTTTTTAGAGAAGTGACAATTTCAAATTAACCTATTAAGAGCACTTATGGTTGAAAGGAAGCCTTCTAAATAGCGTACTAATATGAAATCTATAGACTGCTGATAAATGATTAACTTATAAAATATGATGATTGTCTCGACATGATAATTGGACATCGTGAGTGATTTTTGCTATGTGGTATGAATTAATTTGAACATACCAGATTTTTACTTAGCACAAAATTATCAGAAAAATTTTTAAGTTTCATATCAAGGATGACTCTTAAATGGCCACTGGAAACTAGAAAGTACTTAAAAGCTTCTTTACCCCATTATAGAGCTTCTCAGTAGTTTTCATCTCGGAATAGAATGCCGAATAGATTTCATTTCCTTTCTAGACATCTAATTAACATGAAAAAATGTTTGAAGTGTCTCTCTCGTGACCGAATGCACCCAACTAATATGCACATTTTTTGACCTACTTTCCAGAGCAAAGTATGCAGAACTTAATCAAATGATTGGTTCAGCGAACCATGCTTATCTACTCTGGTGACACATTAGAAGATAAACTATAACTCATTTGTGATCCATTGATATGCGTAGATGTCCATAGATATCCGTAAAATGTATTATACAAATACGTATTAGTAACAAAATTTAAAGTGAAATCACCAACAGTGTCATGAAGGTCTTTATTTGTTAAATTTCAGTTAAAAGGTGACACAGAAAGTGAAACAGTAGTACAATGAATAAGAACAATCATCAAATAAACTCTCAATGCCCCGACACAATGTCCTTCCTTCATTAACCAACCAACAGTGAATTAACGAAATAATGGCAAATTGCCTGTTAGTGTATGTACCATTTATTAATTGGTAATATTGTAGAACATTATGTTAATTGAAAATGTGTTTATTATTGGTACTGTTATTATTCACTAATAGCTGATGGCAGTGGCAGTCTAAAACACCTGTAACAGTACAAACCTTCTGTTTTGTCGTACGAAATTATACATTCATGAAATGTTATCCATGCTAGTGTTCACTAAATACTGATGTAGAATGCATAAATGTTGAAAAGTAGAAAGCATCAGATATGTTTCTCGTTTTATTGGCAGGCTTCTCATAAGCAAACCGTTATGACTATGTGTGGGATTGAACAAAGAAACTTTAAGTAAAGTGAGGTACGTGATACCACTGAGCCGGAAATGACTAGTCAGTTCATAACATAGAACAGTATGCATAAAGTGACATCTAAATATTTATTAAATCTAAAACAGATTTCCTAAGATTCCAATGAGAAACTATGGCTAATAAAGTTAGATCTAGATAAAACAGAAGTGGACCACTATAGATTGCTACAGATGATAGACAAATAATATGATGAATTGGTCAGGGTTGAAAGCATTAGTCAAACAGTGACTATAGTTATTTTAACTCCAATTATGTAAATAGTTTATATGTGAAATTTGCAAATCATAGCTTATGAAGCACTAAGAATAAATAAGGTACTTTGTTTGAACACTAGGCACTTATAGTATATAGTAATTTGTATTATCTGAGGATGATCGGATATTGTCAAAATATGGTGGTGAAACATCTTAAATGTTTGTGGATACGTACAAAGCAACAAATTTTACCCCCGACGTAGAAAAACTTTAATTCGTTCGGCTAAATGATAATAATCGGACTATGACTTCAGTAATCCATAGTTTATAACTTATGTTATTTGGCAACATATCACAGGTCACCATCGATATAATCAGTCAGTTATTACCTAACGGTTCATAATACAAATAGCATTTAAATCTCCACATAAATAGCAGCCTTTGTCACTATACTAGAAACATTTAGAAAATAACATTGAAAATTGATTAGAAAACTTACTTGTAGGCATTACTTTTATATCCATCAATATCATCACATTTTAATTGTATTTCCTTCGACCGTAACAATTTTGCATCATCAGATTTACAAATAGTCTTTGGTGTGAATAATTTTATCATATGATTATAATCTTTTGTATAGTTATTAATTTGTTGAGATTGTTCAACATCTTTATGAAATGTATTACTTTTATAAACACGTTGATCTTCATTATGATCATTAGCTTTTAATGAAGCATTACAAATGTTAAATATTTTAATCGAATTCAATTTACTACTTTTAAGCCTTCTATCATTTTCACTTTGTTTCAATCCTTTTAAACGTTTTGTATTATAAGATGTTGTTTTCTTAAGTAAATTGATATAATTCAATGAATATGAATCATTATCTAGTTTGATAGTCTTCTTATTATTGTTATTGATATCATTAGTTTTACACAAAGAAGAATTACCACATGAAGTTAAAACTTGATGTTTTAATAGTGAATAAGTATTGGCAAATTCATTTCCACATTGTAAACAATCTGGCTTCTGTCGACAACGTTTATGTAAACGTTTATGTCGGCACAGATTACTGAATTGTGTATACGCTTTATGACATACCTATTGATTACAAAATGGACACAATAACATGAAGTTGATTATATAAGAATTTCGCATTTACTTTTTACATATGTTTCAAGTTCATTTCAACAATCATCAGAAATTGCTGGGGGGGGGGCATATTGTTTAATGGTAAAATTTTTCAGTTTAAAAATATTGTAGTAACTTTTACATGAATGAAACTTGACAATAATGAAATTGCAGCTTGAACAGTTTGAAATCTTTGTAATAATATTGTCTGCATTCTATTCTGGTTTGACGCTCAACTACTAAAATATAATGAGTATTTACTGAAGTATAGACTACTTACAAGTCTCAAAACTGTTTTATACAAATAATTCAGAATAAATTTGACCAATAGGAATCAAGAATGAATGAATTTATAAAGTTTTTTATTGCTACATGACGTAACAATGGCTCATCTTAAAAGGCTTCAATTCAAGTCAATAATATTGAAGTTAGTTGAAACACAAGTCATCATTTAAATACGAAGTTTTACAATCAAATAATACTGAGTACAGTTTATATTTGAAAAGAATGAGAATGAAGGCTTTGGTTATTCAGTATGCTGCTAAGCTAATGAAATGTATCAAGTCGCGAGCGTATAAATGGTTCATGTGAATTCTCATATTTAAGTTACTCGATAACATATCGAATAGTTAAAGGTCAAGATGGATATTGCTTATGCTTGCTCCATTAAATTGTGTGTAACGTAACTAAGTTTGATTATTACTGCATGAAACTCAGTTATTCAAATTAGGCTTGTTGCAACACAGACAACATAAAAACTGCATACAGTAAACACTACAAAAATGTAGTTTTGAAATAATTGTAACTAATTTTCACTGGCATAAAAGAATAATTTTCTGTTAGTGAAAAATTGAATTTGTGTTTACAATGGATAAATATTGTGTTGAATATTTTGTTTTGGTTAAAGATTGATCTCGGCTAGAAACCACTGAAAACTAAGGAAAACCGAAAGACGGTTTTACCCTAAAATGTGACTCATCAGTAGACCTTCTGGTCTTGTTACGAACGCTTAAACGCCGACGCCATTGAGCCTGTTCCCAGTGGTAGGATTCTCACGTCAGTAAATATGTGACAAAGAATAATAACTAGTCAGTGAAACTGGTGATAACTGTCCCACTCCTGATACGTCTGATTTACATCAGTCTGTTGACACTAAAACTTCAGAAATATTATGAAGGTAATCAGTAGTAGGCTGATTATTATGGCTGCGCTGTGATCGCTTTTTATAGATTAGCATTTCATTTGTTGTTGAATACAAATGAATGCAAGCAACAAACTAAACACTAATCACCTCAACCATTACGTTAAGTTAAACTAACACAAAATGTTCAAAACAATTTCCATTACATAAAGTGTTTATTGTCGTATGTCACCAACTCGGAACCTATTGAGAACAGTATCCTACTGGACGACCTTTATGATCTCATTTAAAATTTATAATTCAAAGTATACTAACGCAAAAACTAAATTTGTCAAAAAGCATCACTGGTTTAATGTTGACCAGAAAGTTGAAACTAGTAAAGCTTAGTAATAGAGTCTCAAACTATTAAAATTGGTGACCGCTCTTTAAATTTCAAAGTATGTAACAGTTCCTTTAATACAACAAGAAAAACTGGTAACCTAGGCGAAATCTAGGGGGAACATAGTTTCTATCAAATCTTTCAGTCTATTAACATTAGAACCAACTCCATGCGACGCTTGATCACTTAAACTAGCAACCACATAAAAACAACTTTGGTAAAATTTTATCAGCAGTAATGACTAGACAAGCGCCAATCCACAGCGATTAATCACTGTAAACTGAAGTTTTAGTTTCCACCTCGTTGATAGATAATTAGACAGCCTCGATGAATTGTTCAACATATATAGTCATTAAAATGTCATATACAAAATGTAGGTCTACAACAGAGAGGATTTTCAAATGGCGTTCTCTTTTAAAAAATTCATTTGTACACAGAGATTAACTGGCCGATATGATATTGAAAGGCTAGTTACAATCCTCAGAAAAATCTATGAATGAGGAACAATACTCAGTCTTATTCCTCTTCTCACATATCATTTATATAATAAAGAAAAGAATTAGTAATTCCGTGAAGAGGTATAGTCGTTTTAAAATTTCGTTTTATGTGTAATTCAAAAACTCGTTAAAATAGGCAAAGAGCATTAAAAGAATGAAAATGTTATCTTGATAATTGTATTTTCACAAACCTGACAAGTAAAGGGTTTGAACGATGCGTGTATATGCATGTGTTGTTTTAATCCAGAATTCGATGTGAAACACTTTGCACACTGTGGACAACTGTAACCACGTTCGAGATCAATGCGATTATCAGTATTATTAATTGATTCCTTAGATATCTTTAAATTACTCTTCACAGAGTGAGAACTACTTTTCGTTGAATCGAATGTATTATTAGAAAATGGTGAAATATTATTTATGAAGACTGAAGACTTTTGATCAGGCTCTCGGATTCGACTGTCATTAATTTTCACTTCCCTATAAATAATTCGTAACAAAATTTTTTGGAAAATATCAAATTACTGATAAATAAAATACGAATATAAGTAGATAATGGGATCTACTTTACAAAGTGAATATTATAATGCCTAGCAAAAGGATGATCAATAAAATCCTGTGTGCCCATTAGATATTAAGTGTAATCAAGTGTTATTACAATCAGTAATCAAAAACTTATTAAATACAGTCTGCTGTATTAAAAGACTGTTCTGTAAACGATCACCGAAGTACAATCTATCTACTACATTCTGTCCACTTACACAATACTTTACTGGTTTATGTTATTCAATCCATAGAAACATCCAATTGTAACTAAAGGCATTTATAGGTAAGCGTGGAAACCGAATGGCGAATTTAGGACAGAAAGAATGAGTAATCTGTGACAAATTAATGAAATCATAAATATCTGTGTAAATAAGACTAATGTTTTGTTGACTGGTTAACTAAATGAACAGTTATCTGTTCGTATAACTAGATTTTGTTGCCATCTTTTAACTACTATATTTAAGCACCTTCAAGTATAGTTTCAACATAGTACGAGACGGGTAATCAAAGATCCAACAGTTGAATAATCAAGTACTTTTCCTTCTTGGTATAGAGAGTTGAGGGAATTATTGAATTTTTCATGCCCAACATCAAGGACTGACTTAGATTAAATAAAATTGAGATAAACTGAATAGTTGTTACGTCTTGGTATGGTACTAGTCAATTGTGAGAATTCCTAACCCAAAAAGAGTTTGAGAACAGCAAATCCAGCTCTATCTGTAAATGACTAATCTTCATACCATCTAGTTAATACCCAATGGTTCATATGCACAATTGCAGAAAATTTACGATATTGACGTTGGTAGCATTTTACTTATACTAGACATTGCTGAAATCCACTGACCACTGTGCCACTAGATATAACGGAACCACCTCTCGGAGCCAGTCACTAATAAGAACATGCTGCTTTTTAAGTATTGAAGGTCGGAGAGACAGGTGAAGCTTGTGTTTGCACATCATGGACTGAGCTAAGTTAACCAACCCTCAGGAAGTAATAGCATGAGACTCTTAATCATTGTCTATCCATGATTTTGATCAATTAGCATATGCATAGACAGATAATAAGGTTATCCAAAGAGCTTGTATTAATCATTCAAGGTATATGTTTTCTTAACTAAATAAGAATATTATATATATATATATATATATATATATATGTCGAATTTGGAAACAAAATTTATAAAAATATGATTATACATGTCATAAAAAATACTACTTTATTTTTCGCATCAGTATTTAGAACTAGACAACATATTATTAATAGATATTAAGTGATCGACTAATGTAAACATCTTAATAAATCAACTATAGCCTTAACATTTCAGTGTTAATGTCGTTGACTGAAAAATCTAGTAACATAGACTCAAATCCTATTGCAAGTGCCAGCTTTCAAGAAACCTAGCTTCATAGCTTACTGTGGATTTATTCCAGTCACCTAGTAACATAACATTTTAGTGTAATTCACTAATTTCAACCAGTATTTTACACATGCGACTTGTGCATCCCTAAAAGCTTAAAAGATTAAATGCATTTTTCAACATCATGGTAAATTCAGAAGGTAGTATGCTAGTAATAGTCGAAGAACAGGTTGATATTTATTGGTTTCAAGTTGCTGAAGCGTCAACTTGCCGACAACTACCTTTTTGGAAAAAACTTGACATACTATATGATTTTGATGAATGTGAGATGAACTGAAATAAGAGTTTAATTTGAAATATGTGCGGAATTAGTAGTAGGCTTAAGGTTTATGCAATGTCCTCGGTGTTTACAGAGTGTAGTGATTCGAAATTTTGGTAATTTATTGGGCGAATATTTTGCATTATAGTGTAGTTTTCTCTAAGATTTCAATTGAAGCAAGCGGAGTTATAAGAAAGTAATGAATATGGACAAATCGTTGTAGTGTAGTCTGATGTCTTAGGCAAAACAACACATATATGGTAGTTTTTAGTAAGAATAACACCCTAATATTCAGTGCTAACTGGCTGAATCTCCTACATACAACTTCACGAATAACCTTTCAGCTAATAGTAATAAAGTAAATCGATAAAATGTGAACATCATATTCCTTTGTTCACATATAAAAGATAATACATTCAACACTTACTTAATACATGGTAATATGTTGAGTTTATGATGCAATTCATTATTCTTATATAATGTACTCAAATTCTCAGAATGCTCTCGAAATATACGTAAAAGCACCGATGGAGGTGGTACAATAAATGGAATAGACGAAATAGTATTTAAATTACTCATAAATAGATAATTGTCATAATTTGTATTCTCACAATATTCATTAGAATTGTTAAACATTGAAAATTGAATACCATTCATGAAAACCATTCAACTAACAGATATATATATATATATATATATATATATATATATACATATTATCTTTTAAATAGATAGATAACTATGATATCAAACTAGATATTATTTTCTAATCTTGTATAATTTTCATACTTCTGTATATGTGATCACTATTTTTCATATACTGCCTAAAGATAGAATGCAGAAAATTGTAGAGTGAATTAGAAGATATTTTCATCCCTTCGAAAAATTCTCTTCCCTATCTGTTTACTTTTCATCTACTTCCTATCATGTTGTATTCTTAGTCTATTCAAAGTATGCTTAAACGATATTGTGTGATTCCTCTAAAAAAAAAACAAGATATGATGAGAAAGTATCTACCTCTATCATTTTAAATTTACTTAAGTCAATGGAAAATCAGACCGAGATAAAAATAAAAAGTAAAACATCATAAACGGAGAGAAGGAAAATACCGTAGAGATGAGATGTGTATACACATGATGATATGGTAACAAAAATTCAGCTATAAAGTAACTATGATTAAATTAACCAATTAGAATATAGGAAACAAGTACATTTCTATCATCGTACAGACAGAAAATGTATATGAATAAGAAAATTTGTACTATACGCCTAAGTATTTGTATACAATATCTAAAATACTCAGTAACTTTAAATATAATATGAAATATGAATTGGGGTGGAAGTTGGAATTTTTCCAATGGGTGCCTATCCAGTGGCGTAGTGAGTTAAACGTCGGTCGATCTGAAGACCCTAGGTCCAATTCCCCGGCTGAATATAAGGCAAGCATTGTTAAGGATTTCAACACTAGAACGAAACAGCTGTCTAGTACCTCCTAATTTTCAGTAGTACTCAACTAACATCATTCTGTGATGAGCCTAAGCAACTACAGAAGAGAAAATATATCTAATACTTGATTGAAAGATGTATAAATACTGGTTTCAAGTTAACTTTTGGCACGAAGTGATATCAGGGAGGATGGAGACCAATTAAAACTGGGAAGCGCTGGATTATTGATGAATTTTCAGGTAGATTACTTTGATTATCACTATATTTCAATGCATTAGTCTAAAGTTATCGTCCACACTCTATAATGGGTAGCAAGCGCTGAGAATTCCCGTACTTGAACAAAACCGTTGTGTAGTGTTTGCTTGTTCCACTGGTTACATGTTTGGCATCAATTTATGTTAAAAAGTCAACCCCAGTGTCACCACATTTGCCAAGATGTAGAGGCTAGCCAAACACCTAGAAGTATGTAGATTGGAGTTTTAGCCAGAAACTTTGTAGCTAGAAGACAGACATCTTAAAGAAAACGCTACTGCCTCATTTATTGGAACACTTACAGTTTAAAATATCTGCAACTTTTTGTTAGGGATTCGAAAGCCCTAGAAGTACGATTGTTCATTTTAACAAGTTGTATTGATATTTTGTTAATATGATTTGTAAACTTTCATCACTTGTATGTGAACACATTTGACAACATTTAATTGTATCCTTAAGTATGTTGATAATTTCAATTTGATGAATAATCACTACGATTATTCTGTATATATAAGGGAATGTGTAAAATATAATTTGAATCTGATTCCAATTCTGATTTCGATTCTGCTTGGTTGGTCTATCGGCTTGTTCCTCTATCTCTGGTTTGGGACTGAGTGGGCTTAGGGCCAGTCGCGCATTATCCACTAGACACACCTTAATAAGCGGCCGCGCACAACAATCATGGTATGTGAAACACAGTCTTTCACATACTTACTTTTTATTTTTACGCTTTAGAATTCATTTCAAATAAGTGAACTAAAGTTCTTTGGCAGATTTTATTGTACGTCCTTTGTGATACTGAAAGAAAGATTTTCTCGGCAGCCGAAATTCTTGCAAATTACGGTGTCATAAGCCAATTAATTGCAATTTCCATTCCACATAATTTGATATACGAAGTTACCTTCACGAAATATCAGCGATAATTTACTGCCTTTAGATTAGTCTGACTTTTAATTCCCTAAACTAGGGGAATGATTAACTTTTAACCACCGTATACCTATTAGTAGTAATATATAGCAAAATGTAGGTGTCAAACTAGCATTACATATCAATTTTAGGAAAATGGATATTATAAATACCATACGTTGTAATCATGAAAGAATATGTTACACTTTTTATTGTTTCATCTAAAATTTATTTTCCCCGCTGTGAATTGTCGAGTGGCATAGCTATTATTGTCTACCTAGACAACATCAGAATATGCTTCAATAAGAACTGAGTTAGTAGAATTTATCACCGAGTGATTAAGAGTTGGATCTGTTGATTTGAAATGTGATTGGACATAGTTGCTTGTGTTACTAAAGTATATGCTAACGATATTGTCTATAAATAGTTTAAAAGATCCATAATTAAACTACTCAACTAAAAAACACATCTCTTTTTGGATTTACCTATCTCTTGACCTTGAAATAATTCCCGTCATCTCCTTAAGAAAACGTTATATGACCACCATAAATATGGAAAAGTATGTCCCTTTAAAGTAATGGGTTAAATAACCGTTATTTATTGGATATATTGGTAATAATATACATTAATGAAGTAAATGTTATCATGCTTTCCCGAAAAAGAAAGAAACAGATCAGTTGCTTTAAAGGAAACCCCACACAATTACTTCTCCTCCTTTAATTAAAAATACAGCTTATTCATTGAAAAATATTCAATACTCGTGTTATCATAATAATGTATTAGCGATGTCATGCAAAACAGCTGGAGATGATATAAACAAATTCCTGAAAATACTTATTATTAATTACTCTTCTGAAATGTTTAGATTTAATGCTTTCAAGAATAGACAGTTTTCGGCGATACTCAAAAAATGTCTCCAACCCAGAACCAATTACTTATCAGCTGACTCCAGACATTTTTATCTTATCATCAGCAAGTAAAACTCTTTACTTCGGTGGACAGTAAGAAGTTCTTTTATTGATATATTCCAAGATCCTCACCATACCAAGACACTCTAGCCTTCTGTTCATCTCAAACTGAAACTGACAAATAATTGAGGTGAGGTGATTTGTGAAGATTGGTGTTCGGTTTAGTTGACTCAATTCCTCACAGATTAGTGTTGGATGGGTACCATTGAAAATTAGAAGGCAGTGGACGACCGATTGGTCCAAGTATGGGACTTCTCAGTTGTACGCACCCCAAATCCCACCCTAGACGCTACAGGTTAAAGAACGCCTAGCCCTCTTCACCACTTGACAGACGTCCAATGATAGAATTCCCATTTCTATCAATTTGTGATGTAGCGAGACGATCATCAATTGCCGTCGGTGATAACTGTCTCACTCCAGATAAGTTTGAACTCCACAAGTCACTACTTCTCACTAGAGCTTCAGACACATCGTGATGTTAGTCACTAGTGGGCTGATTATTGAAAATTGAGATTGACTTGTATTTAGTATGAAAGTACAGATTTTATCTTTCTTGGTTAAATCATCTGCAAAATTGGTATCACACAAAATGCCAAGATCTTTTGTGAAATAGAATGGTGTCATTTGATAAATCACGTGTTTTATAAGTCTACTTTTAGTAAAAGAACTGACTTTATTACAAATCATTTATTATTTGATTTACTTCCTAAGTAATATATTGCGAAATTCTTAAAAACGACAGTAATTATAATCTAATGTAGTAATTATTAATGTTTAGATGAATTCACCTTAAGCCACTTATTCAAGCATAGCTATAACGTAAATGAAACATTGAGCACCATCAAAAGACTACTCATAATGAAAATTAGAAGTATGCACATATATATTGAAAAATTTGTTTGTTTTCGCAATTTTATTATATAATCCGTAAAATATACTATCAGTAGATGATAAGTAACTGAGTTAGAGGGTAAACTATGCATAACTTTAATTAAACGTGACATTGTGAATATAATCCATTATATTCCTGCTAATCATTAATCTTAGTAAATATATAATGAAGAGTTGCTCTATGAACTAGTGTTATATAGTCGAAAAGTAAATCAAATCATTTTACAAGTATCCTATTTTCTATTCTTCTTTTATAACTACACACACTCTTTCTCACTCTCTCTGTCTCTCTTCATACCATCTCCTTCATTTAATCAGTTATTAGATTTCCTTATTGCTTTTAGGCAATGCTGCCATTACCATTTTGATAGAAGTAGCATTCATTTTGAATGAAAGAAAAGTATAGTTACTTTCAAATAAGATATTACCTTGACATTTTTATTCTTTACCTAAATCTCTTTTCTACTGCATTAATGAAAGCTAGAAAAGACAAGGTGATAGATACATATCCACATGCTTATAATATACAACATAGTATTATATGTTCCACTACGTATGTATTTGACCAAAGGATAAGCATAACTTTTGATGATGAATTAAAATATTACCATTTCTGTCATCTATATCAAAATGTTTTGTTTTTGTTTGTTTCATTTCATACGGATGAATAAATCCAATTCCATTAGATCAAAAATATAATTAAAGTGTTGTTTGATTGAGTGCATTTACAAAAAAATTATTATGTGAATATATTTCCTATGTCAATAATACTATTTAATTCTCTACTATTGATCATATGAAATTACTTGTCTACTAGTATATTCATATTTATTTGTTTTCATTTTATTTAGCAGAAGAAGAGATGCCACTCTCTCAATCAGTCTTTGAGCATAAATGAAAGAAAGAACTGATATAAACTTATCTTTTATTCATATAAGGACAGAAAGTCAACCTATATATATATATATATATATATATATATATATATATATATATATATATATATATATATATGTGGTAATCTTAATGAACGCTGAATATATAATTCAGAATTATTCGACCAAATAAAAGTGGGAGGAATAGAATTAATAATTATCTTAAACTCTATGGAATTTTACACTCATTTGAATAGTTAACGGTTACAATCAATTGTGATTTTAGTATTTCATTATCAGTGATGATTATTACGAAGTAAATAAAAACAATGCATAAGTTATGTAACAATAACAAAATGTTTTAAAAAAATACCCTGAGGATAATTGGAATAGAAGTTATTTTATTTACAAATTATTGTGTTATAGTTTCAATCGAAAATTGAAATTCATTAGAAAAAAGTCATGAGTGCCCACTAGTGAGAAGCCATTTACGAGTAAGAAATATTTGTTCGTTGCTTTCTGATTTTCAGTGAACAACTTACTACGGACAGTCTGTGATGTAGATTATAACATACAGTAACTTCCACAAACGTTTAATATGATGAATATATTAATTAAACTAGTACGTTTATTACCATAGAATGGTATTTTGAAGAGTTTTGTATATTATGATAGTTAATGGTTCATTCAACCCCTTAATTATCATATGACCAGCTTCAAAATGAATTTTACATGTTACTGTAATTAGTTAAATTGAACAATTATGGAGCGGCGTCTATAGACTATTGAGCCCTAAATCACTTACATACTGCTGTCGTATTCCTGCTTAAAGTAGAGGTCGTAAATTTATTAGAGATCTTGAATTAAAATGAAACAATAGTAACATGTTTCCTCGTTTTAAATTGTTTTTAAAGTGATATGAGTTCTCGGTAGAAACTATTTTGAAATAAGTCGTATTTTCAAAGTTATGATAACAATCTGTGGAACAATTACATTCTACCTTAATAATCAACTAGTCACGTACAGTAAGGCATTCTAACGAGACACTTACTTGACATTCAGCAGATTTCTCCAAAAATAGCTTCAAGATCTTGTGGCTTAAAGTAGAGGTCGTAAATTTATTAGAGATCTTGAATTAAAATGAAACAATAGTAACATGTTTCCTCGTTTTAAATTGTTTTTAAAGTGATATGAGTTCTCGGTAGAAACTATTTTGAAATAAGTCGTATTTTCAAAGTTATGTAACAATAACAAAATGTTTTAAAAAAATACCCTGAGGATAATTGGAATAGAAGTTATTTTATTTACAAATTATTGTGTTATAGTTTCAATCGAAAATTGAAATTCATTAGAAAAAAGTCATGAGTGCCCACTAGTGAGAAGCCATTTACGAGTAAGAAATATTTGTTCGTTGCTTTCTGATTTTCAGTGAACAACTTACTACGGACAGTCTGTGATGTAGATTATAACATACAGTAACTTCCACAAACGTTTAATATGATGAATATATTAATTAAACTAGTACGTTTATTACCATAGAATGGTATTTTGAAGAGTTTTGTATATTATGATAGTTAATGGTTCATTCAACCCCTTAATTATCATATGACCAGCTTCAAAATGAATTTTACATGTTACTGTAATTAGTTAAATTGAACAATTATGGAGCGGCGTCTATAGACTATTGAGCCCTAAATCACTTACATACTGCTGTCGTATTCCTGCTTAAAGTAGAGGTCGTAAATTTATTAGAGATCTTGAATTAAAATGAAACAATAGTAACATGTTTCCTCGTTTTAAATTGTTTTTAAAGTGATATGAGTTCTCGGTAGAAACTATTTTGAAATAAGTCGTATTTTCAAAGTTATGATAACAATCTGTGGAACAATTACATTCTACCTTAATAATCAACTAGTCACGTACAGTAAGGCATTCTAACGAGACACTTACTTGACATTCAGCAGATTTCTCCAAAAATAGCTTCAAGATCTTGTGGCTTAAATTAGAGTTTGCTTTTATGATGTTAAAATACTTAGGAATTATTTTGTTGAATATTAATAATTGATTTCAAGCATCGTATAATATGATTCATATGACTTTCTTAGTATTAACTGTAACTGAACTACTTCAAATCATATTAGTTTAGCATTCACTTTTTACTCAATGAAATAACTGTAAATATTCTCCCGAATTTTTATTAGATAAGTCTGTTTCAATTTTCTTATTTTATACTACCGGTGTAAAAGGTTTTGTGCTTTAATTTTATTTTCAGAATTAATGCATTTGAAGCATCAATATTTTTCTGTAAATTACATGATAATATTAAAACATTATCACTAGGAATAGGAGATTAATGTGCGTTGAATGAATTCATTTGTAGATATCATTAATGCACTGCTTACTTAATGTAAAATCATTGAGCAATAGCGATGCAAGATTTAAAGTAATAAGAACCTGAATACGGAGGCTTAAGTATCTATCAAACAACTAGGTTTTCAGGTACGATAGTGACCTAAACTGGTCTGAACAGTAGTGGAGTATGGTGGTGGTGGGGGGAGAAGACGGAGATAGATATGTTTATAATGGTTACATTGGAACATACCATCATTCCAGTAATACAACTGGTAGTTTCACTCATCGAAACATTTAAATACTCCGGTAGGTTTAAAAATGATTAGATTGACATTATGATAATGACAACTTTGTTTCCATTTTCTTATGTGAATTAAATTAGCAGTCCAGTTTCCCTTTTAAAACATTATAAATTATTTAATCATAAAAAAATTATAAATATTGAAGAATTTATTAGTTTTACCATAAATTGTTATTTTTTTAATTGAAATGAGGCGGTTTTATAGTGATAGGTGTTAATCTTCGTTGTTTGTATTCTCCAACGATGGATGTCAGTTGAGTACCACCAAAAACAAGGGAGTACTGGACAACTGCATTGTCCTAGTATGGGACTCCTCAGCAGTAAGCGCTATCGATTTCACCAGGAAACTGAACCCAGAGCCTTCATATCGACGAACGCTTAACCTTTTCCATCGGTGGACAGGCAATCAATCGTAGAATTTCAACAATAGATAAGCAAATAAAATGGATGATATTACCAACAAACATAATACGCCTTGCACAAATGTGGCTACTTGGACCCAGTAACCTGGTGGTGAACACGATGGAATCTGAAACGAAACAAACTGAGTGTGAGTCACTATGTGAATAAAGACATTTTGATGCATGTACATCCGAGTTCCGCTTGTTAGCCACAATCAAACTCAAATAGTAAATATCTATCAGCAATGAAGAGTTTGTTTTAAACAAAACGATTCAGGCAAGTTAATTTTTTCCATAAAGTTTACTTTTTACATTCAATCAATTACTTAAATTTGCAAACATTTCATGAATAACTTACTTTACTACTATTTTCTTTCATTATTTTTAGTGTAATTTTATTTCGATCAAATTTAATTAATGAAAGCATTAAAAAATAATGTACTCAGAGAAAAAAACTCCCAAGACTCAGTAACTATTTGTGTATTAAAACTAATAAAAAAACATTTGAAAAATAAAAATCATTGAAACAATTTTAAAATTAATTTCAGTAATACATATATATATATATATATATATATCACAAGCATTTTTATGTTTCTTGTTTCATATTGATAGAATATATCAAATTTTGACAATTGGGAATTGAATTTGGTTTATATAAGCTAACCGCTCTTAGTTTATTTTTTCTTCAAAAAAAAAAAGTTATTTATTCATAATTTTCTTTTTGTAATTGGGAGTAGTAGTGAGTTGTATGTAAAATTATTCATGCGTTACTGAGTTATTTTATTAATAATTAAGATTTCAAAATGGTAGTTAACGAATTATTAAACAAAATGATGATAAAACGTAAACAGAAATGAACAGTTGAAAGAAAAGTGTTCATGACAGATTGACATTTTTATTGTCACAGTGAATAATAAATGCACGAGTAATCAGAAAGACTGGTTAGTTACTATACCTCAAATGAAAGTCAACTGTTTTTTTTACAAGTTGAAGGTAATTTACAATACAGTTTTGCATACTGTACTGGTCAGTGTAGAGCTAGATGGTGAAAGTATTTTAACACTCGTTAGTAGATAAAAGTAAACAAAATTATAATGTACTTGGAAACCTTAGAAGATGAGAACGACTGTTGAGTACGGTTTTGTCAGAATTTCGTATTTATAGACTGAATCGACGGGTAAATTTTAAATTCACGTTCTCAACACTTTACTTAATTAAGAGGGAATACCTTATTTCGAAAGCATTCAAAACCCGTTCCATCTTAGTATGAAACTTCTCAACAGTAAGCACCCTTGGCACACTCCACCTGACGAACCACCAGCACTACTGAACCAGCGTTCACTGCCAGGATTGTAACTCCAGTTTGTGGTAAAGTATAGCGATTTTTCATGGCACCTAGCTATGAGCAGTTTTTGACGAATACATACAATAATTCATTAGTCAATTTCCACAAAGCCGCCTCAACATATTGAAACCATTTACTCTAGTGATCCCATTTTTATTTATAGATTGAATTTGACTGTGATCAGTTAATCTGTTTAGGTATAATGCAACGCTTGTTACCTGATTATGTGGGTTTTATATTAAAGCAGTTAGCTTTTGCCTTGTTATGTGGTTAGTATTAAACAGTTAAGGTAACTATAATTTTTTGAAAATGTCACTAAAAATATATCTCATCTTTTTCTTTAAAAGATCAAATCCCTGCTAACTTCAGCATTTTACTTTTAAGCGATAGATGCTCAGTCTAAATATTCATGACAATAATTGCCATGAAGGAAGGAAAACTACATTGTTTTCTAGATTCTAGCTCAGAAGAAATAAACGAAAGTAAAACTTCGTGGTTTTACCAAGAAATTGATGCAAACAATAGTGTTTTGTCAATACATCTTCAACTACCCCACTCAAAGGTGATCATGCAATTTACGTCCTGCCAAACCATCTGTCTCATGTAATCAAAAATACGGTTGATTAAATATGTATGCTAATTTTGTTGCATTAAATTAAGTTCCATCATATGATTGCTTTTGTGTGCGTTTATCAATCTATTAGTCTCTGTAAGTCTAAGTACATTATCTCCAACCAGCAATAAACATCATTTGGAGAACTATTAACTCAAACATTTTGACTAACTGGTCTTAATATACCGTGATGCTGAATTGTCAGGTAATACAAAGTTGAGAACTCTTGAACTAACCTAATAACAATGAATAGCAGATATATATATTATATATATATATATATATATATATATATATATATATATATTAGTTATCGTAACCACCTATACAACATTGGTTTGATATTCTATGTTTATTAGAAGAGAAGGTTTATCACAGTCAATGAAGCTTAGTACGAGTTAAAAATAACCAGTTCTTTGTTTATCCTATATAACTGCTTCGAAGCATACAAGTAAACTGATAATAAGATAGAAATGAAGATAGTACATATATCATACGATGAAGACTGATGAAACTTGAATAATGTTTGATAGAAAAAAACAGGGGTTAATTTATAACTATGTAATAATGAATAACATGTTTATTTAGACCTCAGCATTGGCTAGATTCTATCGATTAAGTTATCATATAACGGTCAGTCTGAAGTCGTAGCTCAAACAGATCATTGTCAACATCTATAAGCTGGAACTATCCATTAGGTTTTCAGTGATGAATAAATGAGGCATATCCAAAACTTACTGCTGTTTTGTTGTTCATTTAGTAGATGAGTGCTGAATATTAGAGAACGATTATCAATAAAAACGTTAATTCAAGTGTCTGCACCTATTAACAACTCCTTACTATGAACATGTTATTGTGCAATAGCACAACATGTCCAATGAAGCACACGAGCGTAACAAACATCAGATCTTGAAAGGAAATCCTTGATAACAATTACACCAATATACAACGTTGATGGGCGTAACAAATCAAGCGAGCCTTGAAAATGTTGCGGATAACCTTGGCCTATCATACACCAAGGAGTGATTTCAGTTCCCTTAAGATAACAGACAAGTTGTCGTGACAACTCCCAACTACAATGAGACCTATATTTGGTGTTTATAGCCTCTAACTACCTAACATAACGAATCTCTTTGCCAATGCATAGATGTGTTTGTATTAAATGATAATTACCTTGGACATTATTGCTTAATTTTTTCATTAAAACAAATCGAACAGTTCATCAGTTTCCGTGGTTATTTCTTATCTTCACCAATGGGGCTTACAAAATTATAGTTTAGGCAAAATTATAAATTTTTACTCTACTAATAACAAACAATATAACTATTTCAATAAACTCTAAACAAAAGACTGGTAATTTCACTAATATTTATCACTAATGTCCCTAGCTTTCTATTCTACTTTATGCATTATTACATGTATATGTATATCTTTTCTTCCCTCTTATCAGCTTAATAACATTTTTAATAGCTACATTCATAAAGAGAGAACATAATCATTTTAGTTCACATGTTAGATAAATTGAATAGACCACTTTTGATGAATTTATTATCTTTAAAATTATTACAAAAATCAAGAGGTGAAAAGAAGCCATTCTCACAACAAACAATAGTCACCACTTAGAAACGAGTATGAAACGCTGTTTTTTGTTTAAAAAGAAGTCACCTATCAGTTAGTTCTCTTTTTCTCTTATTTCATATTCAATTCTGTTTCATTTTAATCTCATTGAATAAATAATAAAATGGTAATAATAACAATACTAAATATCACATCCATTTAAACATTAGTCATTAAGAAAAATTGAGGAAATAATAGTGTTTAATAGAAAATATCTTTTAAATACTAACGGATAAGAAGTAGAACACTCTCCGTAACTTTTGTCTAACAACTTAATGAGAAATTTAGTTATCTTTAATACTATAGTTTGTGTTTTCATTTGGTTCTAATCAAAATTTCCTATAGAATAAAGATGCATTAGAATAGATTGTATGTTGTCATATAAAAAAGAAAGCTATACACATTTATAGACAAGTATATTTTGTGCATACACACAATCACATTAATACAAATAAAAATATATCATCTTAAGGATTTAAAATGTTTTCGTTTTAAGTAGTAACTATGTTATTTTTACAATTTTCAACAAATAGCTAATCAATGATAAAATAAGCCAGAATCATTGAAGAAAACAGACTTGTCTGTTTAGCTATGAAGCAAAATATGGAAGGGATCTACACTTCGAAATTTGAGAAATCAACTGAATAACCGTTGAGAGCTTTAAGGGAGAAGAGATATATGTCTTGTATAGATTCAGAACTGTTTATTAGATGCCGTTTTAATTTCATACGAAAATGATAATCAGAATCTCCTTAAGAGAATAACTGAAATTAACCTATGGAGAGAGTCATAATGTCTTTGTACTTTACTAGTTGACTGTGGATTATCTAGTTAACTGCTTATTACAAACAATATGCAAAGTAACGTAAAATAAGAATTAATTTTTGAAGTTTAAGGGTTACTGAAAGAAATCTATAAATTAAGTGTTCCAGATGATTCAGTGTTCTCATATAAAGAAAATAAATTACTTATTAAATCGGCTCGGAATCAAGCACACTGCATATATTAATAATCTAAGAATTCCGATTTCATTAACCAACCACTATTATACAGCTAATCCAACTATTCTTATTGCCATTCATTGTGAAATGGATAAAACTGACTAGTCATATTCACACGAATTTCGTGATGCTATAGTTCCACGTAATAATAACGCTGTTGTGAGTTACACTGACGTTTGCTGAGTTAGAAAGTAAATAACAGAAAATAATATAGGAGCGTACAGCTATGAAATTATGCAAAACTAATTAGCTCTAACTGTCGTTTTTGACAGTACTCACCAACATAAAAGGACTGGATTAAGATCCAATAAATCTTGCGGCAGTTTTGATATCATCACGTCAGCAGCCTATACTTTCCAGAATCGGTCAATTTGTTACATATGGTGATCATCATCTAGTTGCTAGTTATTTCATGACTTCATCGATTTTAGTTCCATACTACAGATCTAGGTAATTGAACTCGAAGTTAGTCACGAGTATACGATTGCTACTTATTTATTTACATGATTTGCAAAAATCTAAAGGTGGAATTCAAATCTAGTTGAAATTTGAGTCATTTAGAGTAACTGTTAAGCATTATTTTATTAATTAATGAAGCCCCTGACATCACTTATGATCTGATTATAAAATACGTTGTTTAATATTCATAATCCTTATGAACATATTTTTTGATGAGTATGTTACTAATAGTTTATAGTTTGGAATACAGGTATATAAAGACAGTTAACTTATGAGACCCCCCCCCAAGTGTCTATCAATTAAAAGCATCAAATCTCACTTGTTCAAGAAATCGCAGGGCTTATTTTGGTTTATTGGAGAGGTGTGCTGGTACGTACCATCCAACAGTTATTTTAAAGAGGTAACGATAAAACAAGAACTTAAACTAAAACTGACCAAATGAATGGTCGATAGAAAGTGCTAACATAAAATATCTATATGGTAATGCCTACTCAACCGAACGTAGCTTTTAATAACTGGAATTATAGAAAAAAAAACTTATATTTTGCACTGAACACACAAAATCCATAGTACTTAACTTACGTTACTGACTTGCTATCTGCGTAACTGTACTCCAAATTCTAACTCATGAAAATTACAATCACCAAATCAAAAGGCACAAAGGAAGAGGAACTTTGCTCTAAATGCCAAATATATATAAAAACAGAACTTGGTACATATGTACATCAATATATTAAAACTCATTAGCTGGGATGGAAGTGGAGTGCTTCTCGCCCTTTTCAGGCTTCTGAAAGCCTCTTCGAGATAAATACACACCTTTCCAATACATGCACATAACATGATAAGTGTCAAGATTTTTCATATAAAAATTTACTAATTTCAACCGGAACATCTTTATATGCCTACTCCGAACTCTTAACACACAAAAACCATAACGATTGGTTGTGAAAACCTAAAGAGTGGATGTGATGCGGAACCACTATTTAAACAATCAGAAAACGAATACTGAAAATTTAGAAAATCTGGACCAAAAGAATAAACTGCATAGGTTATACAAAAATATAGCATGTATTTACAATGAATTCAAAAAGATAAATACACAAGTAAATAAGTAATGGAAGAAATCATAACAATCCATCGCTCATACGCGGAGTTATCCATAATTTCAGCCTAAACGCATCAGCTCCATTCAGGTAGTAACGAAAAAGTCTTTTGTCTCTGCAGAATCCTACCTGTTCATAAAGTGCAAGGGCTGCTTTATTGGTAACTTCCGTTTCCAATGAGACCTAAATCATCCAAAGTGAAATAAAATGTATGAAGGTTAATCGTACACACTAAGAATTCAGAAATCTACTGAAAGCCTGTTGAAAACTAGTTGAAAGTATTCAGAATGATGTCAGCCGTCTCTATTAGATTAGCTTAATATGACGATTTGTTTAAGTCAGATAATGTGTTAATTGAGTTTAGCAACATGAACTAACGCAAATTAGCACTAGACTTTACAATAAATACAACTGACTTATACTTGTAAGAATATTAAATTACGACAAAGAAACAGAATGCAAAGTTGCAAAGTAAAGAGCAGCTACTCTTTAGTGTAAATAGAGTAGTGTCAGTAGATGAAATAGAATGGAACAGAACTAAATGCTTACACTATCTTGCAAGGATAGTACAAAAGCCAACTACACAAAGCGGATAATGGCACTTAGGATCCAGAAGAATATAAAGAGTAAGTACACTTGCGCCGTGTCACCCAGTGTCTCCAGCCACTCACCACGATTAGCAAGCGGACCCCAACCAGGTAGTCTGCACCTACCAATATGGCTCAGACTAAAGTCAAAGACTTCATCAACTGGCACTATGTTTTGATTTGTCCATTCCTACCTTTCTTCCATCCTACCCCTGCTAGCATCGCGTGGCAAGGCAGGTGTCAAGAGCCGTGTAGTCAACTTATAAATATTGTGAATGAAGGTTACTCGGTTGACCGGAGTGCAGTTGAGGCTTGAATTTGCACAGTGTGTTAAAACCGTCAAATCACATCCCAAAATGTAAATTCTTTACTCTGTATTTACAAAAGATTTGAATGACAGTGCTCTATTGCATAAATAAGTGACACTATTTTAAATAATTTCTCATCATATTGATAAATATTTCGGATAATCATTAGTAATAAGTTATGACAACATAAAAGACTGAAGTAGTATAAAAGCGGGACAATAATTTCATCCATAAAGATAACAAAACTGAACACTTTAACTTACCTCATCACACCCATCTTGAATCATAAGTTCAACTGCAAGCTGAACTAGTCGTAATCCTATGTTATCAAGTAAAGATTAGTTAAGATGAAACACAATTATACCAATGCCCATTCTACGGTGGTTTTCTTCAACTGCAAGCATAGCTATGTATCCCCGTTGAACATCGACACGTGCTTCCATCTTACAAACGATTGTGCCCACGCAAATCTCCTGTTTATTAACAGCCTTCCAAAATTTAGCGTTATCGTTAACACACAAAACAAACCAGTAAACAAAGTTTAGGCCAATTATATATGAAATAACGGTATGTGTATATGGAATAAGGCTCAGAGAGACCTTTAGAAATAAGATGAATGATGCTGTTTAAGTCTGATTCGCCAATATACTGACGAAAAGTGATTTCATTTTGTCCATCTTTGAATAGAGGTTCGTGTGACAGAACTAAGAAGTATGGAAGTCAGACAAATATTAGACCATACGCTTTTCTTCATTTAGACCTTTTTCCGTTAGGACGACTTTGTCGAGTTGGGCAGAAAGTTTAACATCTTCTGACATCTTCTAGTCACCTATACATCAAAATACATAAAGGTAAAAAATTAAGGAAAATTACGAAACGACACACAAATGTTAGCTTGTGATCGATTTCAATTTAAAATTATTTCGGTCTACAACTTAACATGTCACCTCCTAATAGTTGGTTACATAAGATACAATGTAGTGAAAGAGTACGCTAGTCGAAGCTACTACATTTTATATAAACATAGATGGAAAGAAAATTACGTGAATGAATATCAAGTTGAAGTAATAAAACGGACGCTAGAGTTAAAAATGGGAAAATAACAAGGGAATGAAATGTTGGTTCGAATTTTTCTTAGTGTTTAGCCTATCATTCTAATCTCATAGAATGAGTGGATTATTATCTCATTACTTCCAGATATAGTCCCACTACCAAATGATTTTTAATATTTTACCCTTAGTGAGCAGGAACAGTGGTCTTGTGTTACTCTTGACTGTCTTCTCTTCCATATATTTTAACAGTCAACAACAGCTCATGATCACTAAGATAACTTCTTGTCAGTTTACTCTCAAATTATTGCCGCTCTTAATGTGCCCCGAGTCTGCCGAGCTGACCTTTGTAGCAGTTAACAATCCAGTTTGGGCTAATAAAACCCACTGGCCTCTCCTAATCCTTTTTTAATTGGTGGAAGACATCACTGTTGTACAAACAGTTGTCAATATTTTTTGGGATGAACATTTAATTAACTTAACTCAGTTACTAGTAAAAACTGTTTCACGATAACTCGAAAACTTTGTGTACGTGGGTAGTTGTGAGTGATGGTGGTGGAATGTCAAATGAGATCAAACTACGCATTACGAGATCCAGACTAGTCTATGCCTAGCTAGGTCACCTATGGTGCCGTCGTCATATGAGTCTGGCTACAAAAGGTCGGGTTTACAAAGCTTCAGTGTGAGTAGTCCTGCTCTACGCTTACGAAACCTGGTCTTTTAGAGATGGATATATTCAGTGTCTCTCTGTGTTCGGTCGTCTTTAAAGGAATGCTAATAACCGGCAGCAATATTATCTAAGTAACGCAGAGGTTCGGAACCATGTGTTCGAGAGCAGTGATAACAACTTAGTTGGCATCAGCATCTTGAAATGCCAGCTTCAGTGGCTCAGTAATCTTTTATGGATGTAATCTTAACAGCTTATGCATCAAGAATTATCTGCGGATGCTGGGGTTGGATAGGCGAATAGGGGGTGGTCAGTTTATCACATGGAATGAAAGAAAGCTGTGCAGAGCTGGCCTGCGTCAGTCCATCCCGACTTTCTGGTTGGGGCCGTAGAGACAATGTAAACCAGTGGCTCGAGACCGTATCAGATATGAAACAGGAAAGAGGCCGGTAGCAACCCTGCTGTAATTTCCTACGTCGAAACTTTGACAAAGGTGATGATTTTTCGTGATAAAACATAATCTTCGCTGTATTTCTATCCAAGATGCATCTTCTACCTTGTAACTATCTTGCTGTCATCTTAAATTCGCTCTTCTCTTCCTTGATTCCCGCCTGCTTCAATTTTTTTCAAAAAATTACTTATTTACTTGTGCAGCTCATATACTTTCGACGTACATCAGAACCGGCTATTGTGTTTATTCAAATAAATACATAATAAATTGACTCGCACATTAAGCACACATTCATGAAATTTGGAATGACGATTCCTGAAATCACTGAATATAGGATACTATAATTAGTCAAAATTTAGCATTTCTATGTCAAGATTATGCTGGAAGGATGAGCCAACACAATCCATATGTTGTGTACGAAAGACAAGGTACTGTTTCCCTAATTTGTTGAAAAGGACTCCATTAGAGATGACCGGTTAGATTTAGAGTAAATGAACTGCAAGTATATTAATTATGACAAACAAGAAATAACTAATGGATGACAGAACAGGAAAAGATGTTAATGTAGTAACTAGTCACCTTTTCATAGCCTAGACACCTAACCTTATTTACATTACCCTATCGTTTCACTTCATTTACTTACCATATCCATTTATTGTGGTTCAATGCAATCAACAACATTACTACCTGATATCTGGACGATGCGGTCAGAAAATGAAAAAAAAACGAACAGTGTCAGACACTTTAACTTTACACGCAGCAAACTGTACAACCGTAATTTTTGTTTAAAGTACATGGTCGCTGAAAATAACGGACAATCCGTGAATTATATGTATATAGCAAAACACGCGTTATGTAGTTAGATAACTAATCGCCCAACGCGCAATATTCCCTTACATAGCTATAGCGAAGGTAAGAGTATATTCCTGACTTTAATAAAAAGCGACTAACTAAATCAACAATTACTCAAAACTATGACAGAGATATGCTTTAATGTATGACACCACTATAAACGCACATTTCTGTACATTACAAAACAAATAAAGTCACCTATTTCTGATATATACAGACGCCGAATTTTAGACCACCATCAGTTGCTCCTGAAAAATTTAACTATAACTTTTTGCTGACCAAGTGAAAAGGAAACAAATGGTACTATAAGACCAGCTGAAGCTCTAAATTGAGCTAATGACCTGCTCAAGGCTATTAAAATGTCTATGTCCAATATCTGGAGAGCAAGTTATGAGACTGATTATTTCTTGATACTAGAGTCTTTCTGGTTTCAGCTTAAATTAAGGCTTTTTGGTTTTGTGCCCTGGAAGTTGTTGTGATGTCCGACTACACTAGACCAAATAAAATTAGTAATTTGCTTCAGTTGTAATGCGTATTGAATCCGCTTGTGAGCATTTACATATTTTATTATTACGTTTTCTCCATATAGGCCTTTTCTTCTAAACAGTGTTTTCGCTGCTTCATATCTTTCTAATACTCTTTATTATTGTTAGTCTACCTAACTTTTTACGTGCTAAGAAGTACTTCTGTGGTTATGGTATATTGAGGGGTTTGTTCAGCTTTCGCACCCAGCAGTGGATGGTAATTAGTGTGCATCCCAGTAGTTAGGAAAAATTTTCCTGAAGGTTCTAATCGAATTGTGTGAGGTCACGACAGGGAAAAGATTGTGTCAAGTAGGATGGACCATTGATTTTGAGTGCGGTCCGAATGATACAAATAGTGAGATGCGCTCCAGCTGCATTCTCCTTATTGTTGTTATTCGCGTCGGGTACGTAGGTTGTTGTGAAGCCTAAATCTCTCAACTTGAATCTTTGAAAAGCCTGTGTTCACAAAGTTGGTAATTCTGCTTTTTTTCGTTTGTTGTATAGGCGTACTAAAGTAACATTCGCGGACATCGAATCGTGGTTCACTGACTTGCGTACGATGTCTAAGCTTTAACAAGTTTTGTTGCAGCGGCTGAATGTCATCACAACCAATTTGCTCTCTATAGCCTCAAGCTTTCCATGTAGATCAGTCCTGACAAAGTAATTGTTTTGAAAATATTTCAGATAAAAAGAAGGAAAAATAGGGGACCCGTGATAGTCCCCAAACTCGTAATGATAACCTTCTCTTGGCTGACCTGACTTTGCTCACTTTGGTGCAAAAGTCCTAATCATGTAAGTTATTCTATCATTATTAGGATAATGTCTTACAGAAAACTACGCGTGAAATATTCATTTTGTGTGGTACTTTGTCAAATTGGATATCGAAGCTGAAGAAAGTGGCATGAATGCAGGGTTGGGGGGGAGGATGCTAGAATGATGGGAAATGTACCTAACCGTCAACCCCTGCAAAAAGACAGCTTAGGAGCGATTCAAACCCTAAACGAACAATTTCAAATTCAAACAATTTTTCCATCAGCGATTATAATCATTCCAATATTAGGGTATTCAAGCACTAGGAAAGCATGCGAACGCTTAAAATTACTCGTTCATAACTACAAGTCTCATGTAACACCCTCTCAACACTACGAGATTCACCATTATCGAGGTACCATTTAGATGATCTGTAAAATTTTCAAACACCGCAAGCGTCGTTGTTGACTTTACTGCTGATATTCAGTACGGTAATTAGAGTCTAGAAAAACCTTAACTCAAGAAATGCTGAGCGCAAAGGAAAAGCATTAGGATTTTTCGTTGTTTGGCGAACTTCACAGCTTCGTTTTGAAATCGTCACTTTCCTTTAACTAGAAATTTTCAAGTAATAAATATATATATATAGAGTACATACTTTTGCACAAACTTTTATTGTACTCACTTGTGTACAATTAACGCCTGGGTATATCCCGATCTAGTGACAGCAGAAAGAAGAGTATTATGGGAATAGGTATTTATTCAGTAGCGTGGGTAGGCGACAGTGGAGCGCGGTTCTAGTTATTTAAACACACAAATACTTTTCAACACTCAATATAAGCTAATAGGAAATATAGTCCGTATGCAGAACAAGGAGGCAAATGAATACTGGAGCTTAATTGTTTTGGCGTATGCTTGAGTTTTGAAGTGAAATTTTAACTAGTCAAGCTAAGTTGCTACATTAGCTCCCTCCTAGAAACGACTTCCGTAGGAACGTCGGTTCGATCAACATACCAAACAAAATCATCTCATTTTTGTAGCTGTAGCTTATTTCAGAATTACTAGCTCGTCCAACGACTGACACTCAATCCATGGCAAACAGTCTGTCAGTATTCAAAGACATTGTGTGGATGAAATTAACTTTTTTTTTGAACTTGCTATCTAAGCTTGTAGAATTTACATTCTCCTACAAAGGATGGTGGGATACTTGGTGAACTTTACCTTTTAACAGTGACTGGGGCTTGAAAAGTAAGAGGGCAAGAAAATAAAGTAGGAATATCTGAGGAAATACCGCGAGCGGGCTACCCAACACCATGTTGGTGAGGTACGATTTTTCCATGCTCTGTCTGGCAATCAGGTGTTTACTCACCTGCCTCTTGAGTCGCCCTCAAGTAAAAATGAAAGAAGAATCAACTTTAGAACAAAACAAAAACGATGAAACTCAATCACACCTAAAGGATTGCTCCACTGTCTGCATAAAAATTTAAAGCACATTATATATATATATATAGTTATAATTGATAAGTTTTCGTTTCTACGTAATTGTTTGGTTTCCGGGACGGCTTGGCCATCTGGAAGAAAACAAACATGGTGTAGAATCGTGTGTACGCAAATGCATTTAAAACAAAAACATTTCATGAGAGAAAACAAGAATACATATATAAGTGCGTGTACTTGCTAGAAGTTAGATCAACTAGGCAACCTTGAACATGTGACGGCCGCCTTTTATGACTGGTTCGTAACAGTGGGTACTGACAGTACCAGTCAGGTTAAAAATTATAGCAAACGTTTAGGAAAAAAAAGAATTACCGAGAATATGAGGATGCTTAAGCTTATTAGGGTTAGATGAAACTATAAGTCAGTGCGAAGCATATAGCCAATATAGAAAGCTTATCGGTACTGTGCCGGACGATATCTCCAGTTGATTAAGAGTTCGAATGTCGATAAAATGGATGCAAACTATGTGGTTGTCTGAGAGAGCATAGATTTTAACCGAGGGAAACATTATTCCTAACCTATGTCTATGATCATGTATGGATTTATAATAATTGTTTGTATGATGCTGTGGAGAAACCACATCAATTAATGATAATTTTGTATAGGTTTATCGACCAGGTTTGTTAATAGTTTCATTAATTATATCAATCATATTGAGTGATTGCCAAGACTAGACAATGCTTTATGATGATATCCTGAAACAATTATGAGTAATTAGTTGTAGTGCTGGTATGCCATAAGCTAGTGAAAGAAGGGGTCTTTTTATTATTTATTATTTAGGATCTAAAATATTGAAAAGTCTAACAACAGAATTTAAAATTTTTGGATATGACACATCACTACAGTTAGAAAGATGCTAGGGATACTATAAACTGTGGCAAAAATAATTAGAACTAAGAAAAGTCGAGCGAATACGGAATTCAATATATTTCGCCTAAAACAGCACTTTCATATTGTATGTTGCCGTGTAAAGTTGTTAATAATATGTATCTTAAGCAGAAACGTTTCTAGTAGTGGTTTACATGAAATATACATGGCTAGTCTAAGTAAAATATATACATGCCAAGCACTAGCGGTGTGTTTAATAAATCAAACGGTAAAAGGTTAAAACTCGCCTGGGTTCTTTTCGGGATTTATCCTGATTTTTAAGGTTCATTGTGTGATTTATGGCATTATCAACTGATAAACGAGAAATCTAGAAAAATGATTAGTTTGTAGAGGCCATTGTTACCCCTAACACTGATGTTTGTACTGTATAATTCTTTATTGATATTTATACTATAAAGTTTGATAGCAATGTAAAAAATTATTATTGTTGGCGCGTTGTACAATTGGTGACGCTGGTTTCTCTTGGTTCAAATATATATCTGTCGCATCTTCGTTCCTGACTTCTTGATCATACGCGTAATTGATGGTTGTGCGTGTATAAGTCTGGTTACTTACGAAGACGAAAATACGGGATATATAGTTGTTGGTTCCAACGAAGTTACAAATCCAGCAGTATAAAATAAGTCAGTCTCATATTCTGAAGGTACCAACAAGTTCCACAGGCAAAGCATGCTCACAACACTGACCTCAGTTAATAGGTTTACGACTTATATTGCTCGCCAAATTGTTTAAGAATCAGCTTAAGTATTGAGTATTTAATAAAAAACAAAATGACTACCATTCCTACATCAAAAGATAAGGTCCGAGAAGAAGTGGGTAGAATAGTACTAATATTCCGATAACGTTTGTCGACTTAAGACAAAAAGAAATATATTGCTTTTTTGATTTCTTTTTATTTTATGTTTACTTCTTATTTATTTTTTTCAATATTTACTAACTCGAAAATTTTAGGAGTTACGTGATTATTATTATTTTCTTTTAGGCCGAAACTAAAACTGTGGACATCCCCGCCTGAATTATCGGTTGTGCTAATCTAACGCTCCTAGTTACCTTTGTAGCCTTTATTTTCTTACTTGCTGCTTCCTGTTTGTTTGATTAGATAAACGATCTAATAACACGTATGGTGGTTCATTATCTAGGTGGGCCGGTTTTAGCCTATCAATACTTACTGAGTCGATGTTTCCTTGTTGTATTTGTATTACAAAATACTTAGGTTTTCTTGAAATAACCTTAAATGGACCTTCAAAAGGAGGGCAAAGGGGTGCTTTTACCTTATCACATCTTATTCAGACGTGCGAGCAGTTGCTTAGATCCTTAGGTAAAAATGTCGCTCGTGATTTTTCACGAGTATTAATCGGTCTAAGTTTAGACATTTGGTCCAGCAGTTGGTTAGCGTAAGATCCTAAGTCGAGCGTTTTACTGTCGGTGTGAGGGCTAATGAACTCACCTGGGAGTCTCAGAGTGATCCCGAAAACTAATTCTGAGTCAGTTTTGACAGCTGTTGAAATTCTCAACATAACTAGTGGTAGGAATTCTGTCTACTGACTGGGGTTTGAATGACATATAAGAGCGGCCTTTAGTTGACGATGGAACCGTTCTACCATCCCGTTTGCTTGAGGATGATATGTCGTGCAGCAAATTCTGTTTGAGCCAGGGTGAGACAATGAATGAAAGTTATTAAATATTAACCGACTTAAATTTTTGGGAACGAAAGGTCGAGGCACTGCCTTTGTCGTGTCACAGTAAATCAGGGCATCTTCCCTACGTGACGGCACCTGTTTTAGTTTCAGGCTAGAGCGTTTAGTTGACAGTAAGTTCTGTAATTCTTGATCAGTTTCTTGACTGTCTCTTAAAATCTCGAAGTCTACTGTAGACTGTTGTATTATATTCATTTCTAATCGAGATAATGCATCTGCCGCCTGACTGTCTTCACCTTTCACCCGCCGGATATCACTAGTGAACTGTGATATGTAGTCAAGGTGTCGGACTTCTCGAGGCAAGTATTTATCAGTTTTCGCTCTTAATCCGTTGGTTAGCGGTTTATGATCCGCATAAACTGTGAATTTCCTGCCTTCTAGCGTGTGCCGGAAGTGCTTGATGGTTAGGTAGATTGTGAGGAGTTATCTATCAGAGGTAGAATATCTCGTCTCTGCTAGAGCGAGTGTTTTTGAGAAGAATGCGATTGGTTTCCCGGTGTCTTTAACTAGTTGATTAAGAGTACCGCCTACGGCTTTGTCTGAAGCATCTACCATCAAAGCAAGTGGGTAGTGAGAATTCGGATACGTTAATGTAGATGCTTGAGTAAGTTTATGCTTTAATTGGTTTATAGCATCGACGGCCTCAGAGGTCAACTTGAACTCTTTCAGTTTTCCTTTAAGCTCATCCGTTAATGGTTGCATCAGTTGTGCACAACCGGGTATAAATCTGCGATAAAAGTTTATTAAACCAAAAAAGCTTCTAAGTTGTGTTATGGAGCTTGGGATGGGATATTGTTTAATAGTATCCACCTCTTGTTTAATTGGTGTAATTCCATCAGGGCTTATGGTATGTCCGAGGAATTCCAACGTTTCAACACCAAAAACGCATTTACTTTGGTGTATATTTATGCCATTTTCGTTTAGTCGTCCAAGTACTGCCCTCACATGTCGTTTATGTGATTCTAAGTTCAGGCTGGCAATTAATAGGTCGTCTATATACCCTTGAGCAAATGGCATATCTCGAAGTAAATTATCCATAAACTTTTGGAATGTTTGTGCCGCGTTCCGTAGGCCGAATGGCATGCGTACAAACTCCAATAATCGAAAACGTGTTGTGATAGCTGTCTTCGGAATATCTTCCTCAGCTACTGGAATGTTGTTATATGCCCTGATTAAGCCGATTTTGGTAAATATCTTCATACCCTCTAAGCCATTCGTGAAATCTTGGATATGTGGTATCGGGTACCTGTCTGGTACCGTTTGACGGTTGAGAGGTCTGTAATCCCCGTACGGTCTCCAATTGCCTTGATTTTTCTTTGGGACCATATGCAGAGGAGATGCCCATTGACTATCAGATGGACGTATTATGCTCAACTGTAGCATGTAATCGAATTCAGCTTTAGCTATTTTAAGCCTATCGGGTGCTAGTCTCCTGGGTTTAACGAAAGCAGGTGCCCCTTCCGTTTTGATTGTATGACATACTTTTAACTTACTTTTGGGGGGTTCGGTTTTGTTAACTCTGGAAATTCCGCGAGTATATCCTGGAACTTTGCCGTTGTTACTGGCGGAGTTTGGATTAAATTTAGAGAAGTGGTATGACTTTCTGTACCTCTTGTATATTTCGAAGTCTCTTTTAATGTCAAACGTCGTTTATTAATGTCAACTAGAAATTCATATCTCTCTAGGAAATCCATTCCTAGTATTACCAGATCTAAATCGGCCACAGTGAAAATCCGGGGGAATTGTCATCCAAACCCCAAATCTAGTGTGATTGTTCTCTGCCCAAACGTCGCGATTTTAGTTTTATTATCAGCTTGAAGTATGGCTGAGGAAGTTTCTCGACCCAGCTCGGTTTTGTTCTTAGGAACGATACTAAGTGCAGCACCAGTATTCACCAAAACGTTCAATCCTGAATTATTATCTCTAACGTAAAACAAGCGACTGTTTAGGCACTCCGCGTCAGTCGTTGCGACCTGGGTAGGGGTTATTTGTTTCCCCATATTCTTCAGGGTCTGTTTGGGCCAGGCGCATGGTTGACTGCATTTTGTTGATTAAGCACCAAATTTCCAGTGATACCTACAAAATTGTACAGATTGTTTGGACTCTTGCGACCTGTTCCCTGACTTAATTCCCGATCGTTGTAATGGCCTACTCTTGTCTCTATGACCCATTCACATTTTACTGACAGCCTCTGTGAGACTTTTAACACTCCCAATGAGTTGTACTATAACTGGATCATCTGCTTATCCTTCTTTCTCAGTATGGTGTATCATACTTGATGTGGTTGGGGGACCTCTTTCCATTATCCTATCTGCAATACGTGCTAAGTGAGATAAGGAGGTGTCGGGACCTTGTGCATCCAAACAGTGTTGGACGTAGCATGGAAGAGCTTGTATCCATTCTTGTTTCAGGACTGCCTCACCAAGTGTGTTGTCGCCTACTAAGGTTTGGAGATGACGCAAAAATCGTGGCGGTGACCTATCACCTAATGTTTCCCCTTGAAAGGTTCTTTGAATTCTTCGCCCATCTGATAATGATAGACGATTCATTATTTCTCGTCTCAGGATGGTGTACGGTTTTGGTGTCGGCGGACTTAAAATCAAACCGCGAACTTCTTTGGCTACTGAAGGGGTTAGGGCTGAACATAAGTCTTGATAGCGAACTCCTTCAGATTTAATATTGTGTCTCGTGAAATAATGCTCTAGTTGAGCAAACCACAACTCGGGGTCACTAAGATCGAACTCTGGGATTAGGATATTCGTAGTCATAACGGTGTCTATGTCTACCGATGACCTATCCTCTAGGCATTCTGTTTGGACTGAGTCTGACATGTTATATGAACAATATGATAACGTAATGAGGACGGAAAAATACTGAGTGATAAAAATAAAATATCATGTATATAAAAAATATATACGTAGCCTTAATTATTGCAAATCAAAAGGCTTATTTTTATGACTGAATATAAAAAGAAAAAGTGATATGAACAACAGAAGTGAAATATTGTATTTGATACAAGGCTCACCAGTTTATCGCCTAGGTATATCCCGATCTAGTGACACCAGAAAGCAGAGTATTATGGGAATAGGTATTTATTCAGTAGCGTGGGTAGGCGACAGTGGAGCGCGGTTCTAGTTATTTAAACACACAAATACTTTTCAACACTCAATATAAGCTAATAGAAAATATAGTCCGTATGCAGAACAAGGAGGCAAATGAATACTGGAGCTTAATTGTTTTGGCGTATGCTTGAGTTTTGAAGTGAAATTTTAACTAGTCAAGCTAAGTTTCTACATAAACACCCTAATTTTTGAAATAGTTTGTGCTTCGAGTCCCACGGTTCTCTCGCAAATTAATGTCAGAAACGTTTTTAGAACATTTTTTGAATTGGTTTGCGCCTTTAATCCTTCTGTTTGCCTTCGAGCTGTTAGCAAGTTTATTGTTTATCTTGCTGTCACAGCTTTGTTACTTCTAGAGCTATACTTTTATTCATGTTGGTATCATGTTGGCGTTTTTCTCTTCACTGTTTATAATTAAATTTGTTATATGACTATACTCTGTTGTTACTTCTTTAGAGTGTTAGAAAAAGTTTCAATCAGGAGGTATAGTGTAAGCACTGAATGGACCCAATGCTCATCTGATCTCATGCTACTACCAGAATATTACTAGATGCGGACTCCCAGTTGCTCTGCCAGCATTTGGTACCCCTGCTTGTTCTGTGGGGTCCAAAAGTTGTCCGAAACATCAATTAAATTTTTAGGGTTGAACTCGGAGTACATTCAGATGCACTGGGTTATGCAAAATCAAGCACAAAAATTTCATTTATGAATGTCTCATGCATAAACAGTACAATCAGCTGAGATAAATCGTAACAATACTTACTTTAGATTAACGTACGGTTGGGAAGTTCCACATCTCAAACTCAGGAAGGTTACTAGGAAACGAATGTTGAAGGCTCCTGGGGTTACTGGAAGTGAACTGTCTGACAGTAGGAATTCAAGTACTCCGTTGTGCACAACCTAACAAGTAAAATCTTCAATCATTGGCCGTTTACTCACTCCTGCGATTAATTGCATCAAAAATGGTGTCTGAGATGGTCAGGCGAAATACACAGTTATTCTGAACAGCCTTCAGCCTCCAATCATTAAAGGTGTCCTTAGAAGTCTTAAAAACGTAGGGTTCCACAGAGAGCACGCCCACGGACCATAAATTTTTTTCACCGGTTTATCAGACTTTCAAGCACTATCCTTTTGGAGTTTTTTTAGCACCAGGGCATTGGTTTTGAACTTAAAATTTCCATGTAATCTCACGAGTTCATAGTCTCGCCTTTCCGTATCGTCAACGTTAATTAGAACCCCAAATCTATCATTCTGCCCTATATCAAGGAAAAAAGATTTCAATTTACCTTCGATAGAGGAGATGGAGAGGAGGGGAGCAAGATCAATTCCTAAATTCAACCAGAGAGGATGCCCTAATAGAATAAAACGACAAAGAGCTGGCACAAAAGCCATGCTAGCGATTTTGTGGTCAGGATTAGCAAACTGTGAGACTTTTACCTAATGGAGTTATGTTAGCACCTTCTTTCGAATCTTTTGATAGGAAAGTCATTCCAGAGTTGGACTCTTTATGAAATGATAAACAATAATATTGAATCAATCAATCAATCAATGCCTGTTACTCCAAGTGGAGCATAGACCGCCCACCAGCATTCTCCAGCCAACTCTATCCTGGGCTTTCCGTTCTAGCTCTTCCCAAGTGCTGTTCATTCTCTTCATGTCTGTTTCCAATTCCTGACGCAATGTGTTCTTGGGTCTTCCTCTGTTTCTGTGGCCTTCAGGATTCCAAGTCAGTGCTTGTCTTGTGACACAGTTTGATGGTTTCCTCAGTGTATGTCCAATCCATCTCCAGCGTCTTTTCCTAATTTCTTCCTCAACTGGAAGTTGATTAGTTCTCTGCCACAACAGGTTGTAGTTGATGGTATCTGGCCAACAGATCCGAAGAATCCTACGCAGACAGTTGTTTATAAATACTTGTATCTTCTGTAGGATACTTTTCGTAGTTCTCCAAGTTTCAGCTCCATACAACATAACTGACTGTCTTCACATTTGTGTTGAAAATTTTGACTTTTATATTGACTGACAGTTGGTTTGAGTTCCAGATGTTTTTCAGTCGTAGAAATGCTGCCCTTGCCTTACCAATCCGCGCCTTCACATTCGAATCAGACCCTCCTTGTTTGTCGATGATGCTGCCCAAATATGTAAAGGTTTCAACGTCTTCCAGAATTTCTCCCCAAGTCAAGTGTAATTGGGTTAGTGTTTGTTGTTTTGTATCGGAGGATCTTGCTTTTCCCTTTGTGTATGTTGAGGCCTACTGCTGCTGAGGCTGCTGCTATATTGTTCGTCTTCTTCTGCATTTGATGATGTGTGTGAGAAAGAAGAGCTAGGTCATCTGCAAAGTCCAAGTCATCTAGTTTCGTCGATGTTGTCCATTGTATTCCGAGAGTGCCTTCAGATGTTGCAGTCTTCATGATCCAGTCGATGACCAGTAGGAAGAGGAAGGGCGAGAGTAAGCAGCCTTGTCTGACACCTGTCTTCACTTCGAATGAATCTGTGAGCTGACCTCCATGCACGATTTTACAATGTAGTCCGTCGTAAGAATTTCGTATGATGTTGACTATCTTCTCGGGTACGCCGTAATGTCGTAGAAGGCTCCATAATATTCTCCTATCCACGCTGTCGAATGCTTTTTCATAGTCGATGAAGTTGATGTAAAGTTGTGAATTCCATTCAATTGATTGTTCAACAATGAACCGTAGAGTAGCGATTTGATCGGTACATGATCGATTTTACGGAATCCTGCCTGTTGATCTCGGAGTTGGCCGTCGACTGGGTCCTTTAATCTGTTCAATAACACTCTGTTGAAGACCTTTCATGGTACTGAAAGTAGGGTAATGCCTCTGTAGTTCTCACAATTGCTGAGATCGCCTTTATTTGGTATCTTGATGAGGTACCCTTCTTTCCAGTCTGCTGGAACTTGTTCTTCCTCCCAAATCTTCCTGAAGAGAATGTGGAGTATCTTTGAAGTTGTTTCTATATCTGTCTTCAGTGCCTCCGCTGGTATGTTGTCTGGTCCTGCTGACTTGCCAACTCTCGAGCTGTCTGATGGCCATTTTGATTTCTTCGACTGTTGGTGGGTCTATGCTTATAGGGGAGATCCGTGGCTGCTGCTTCGATGACTGGTGCTACAAAGTGCTGGCTTGTTCCATTCGCTAGGTACTTCCTTTCCAGCGCTGACTTCTTCCTCCCAACTCTGAAGAGAATGTGGAGTAATATTCTTTGAAGTTGTTTTCTAGATCTGTCTTCAGTGCCTCCGTGGTATGTTGTCTGGTCCTGCTGACTTGCCACTCTCGAGCTGTCTGATGGCCATTTTGATTTCTTCGACTGTTGGTGGGGTCTATGCTTATAGGGAGATCCGTGGCTGCTGCTTCGATGGACTGGTGGGTTCAGTGGGGCTGGTCTATTCAGAGTTCTGGAAGTGCTCTACCCACCTGTTCCGTTGTTCATGCACTTCAGTGATTGGTTTGCCAGCCTTGTTCTTGATTGGCCGTTCTGGCTTGTTGAATTTCCCAGCTAACTTCTTCATTGTATCGTATAAGAGCCTCATATTTCCTTCTCTTGCAGCTTTTTCCGCTGTCATTGCTAGGTCCTCAACAAATTTTCGTTTATCCAACCTGATGCTCCTCTTCACTTGCTTGTTGACTTCGGTGTATTCGGCCTGTGCCTTGGCTTTCTCTGCTCTTGTCCGACTGTTATTGATCGCTGTCTTTCTGTTCCTCCTTTCTTGGATCTTGTCCAGAGTACTAACAGAAATCCACTCATTTTGATGTTGTTTCTTGAGACCCAAAACCTCCTGACATGTTGAGGTTATTGTTTCCTTAATCTCTTTCCAGTTGTCTTCCATATTAGTTCCACCTTTTTCTAGTAGATCACGAAATGCCTGGAACTTTTTGCTGAGAATTAATTTGAATTCGTTGCGTTTGTTAGTATCCCGGAGAAGGGCTGTATTAAACTTGTGTAATCCTGCTGCTCCAGTTGTCCAGTGCTTCCTCAGCTTCAGTTTCATTTTAGTTACCACCAAATGGTGATCTGAAGCTATGTCGGCTCCTCTCCTTGCTCTTACGTCTTCCATGGTCCTTCTAAACTTCTTATTGATGCAGATGTGGTCGATTTGGTTCTCCGTAATGTGGTCCGGTGAAACCCATGTAGTTTTGTGTATACGTTTGTGGGAGAATATGGTGCCACCTATAATCATTTTGTTGAAGGCACATAAGTTCACAAACCTCTCACCGTTATCATTCCTTTCTCCCAGTCCATGTTGTCCCATGATGTCTTCATACCCGGTGTTATCCACTCCGACCATGGCGTTGAAGTCGCCCATTAGAATGGTCAGGTCCTTGGCTGAACATTTCTCGATGATTGACTGCAGCCTCGCATAGAACTGGTCTTTGTCGTCTTCGTGGCTGTCATTGGTGGGTGCGTAACACTGTATGACATTCATTGTAATCCCTTCCTTCTTCGTCTTGAAGGATGCTGTGATGATCCTAGGTCCATGGGGCTCCCATCCTTTAAGAGCCTTCCATGCATCTTGTGACAACACCAATGCTACTTTTTGCGTGTGTGGGGCGTTTTCTTCTTCGTGGCCGGAGTATAAAAGCACATTTTCCGAGGATAACCGTTGTTATCCAGCTTGCAACCAATGCGTTTCGCTTATTCCAAGTATCTTCAGGTTGTATCTTTTCATTTCTTCAGCTATTTGCATGGTCCTCCCTGTTTCCCACAGCGTGCGGACATTCCACGTACCTATATTAATTGTTGCTCTGGTTGTCAGAAGAGACATCGGCCTCGTGGCTTCCGAAGAAACTCGGCTTTCACCATGAGGTGTCATAACATACCTTCCAACTCCCAGGGCAGAGTAAAGATGGTTATAAAGGTTTTTACTGGTTAGCGTTTTCTTAGCACGTTTGCTGTTTTACGGGATGGGGTTGCTAGCCCCATGCCCAACCCTCCTCCTTTATCCGGGCTTGGGACCGGCAGCAACCCTAGGGGCTACAGGCGGAGTTAATAATATTGAAGCAACACCTTAATTGTAATGATTCTTAACTCTATATTTAACCACTTTTTCTCAGTTTCAGAAGCAATAAACTGAGTATTATACTTCCAAAATCACAAACACAACTACCGCTGAGACATAGATCTCAAGGAACAACAGGTTGATAATTCTTCAGAGCAAAGTTAAAGTATCTTATTCATGCAGTAAATGCTACTACACACGCTTACGATTATTATGATGGCACTGATTATCACCGTCTTATTATTACGAAGAATGCCACCGTCTAGATTTTTCTGATCCCAGTTTATGTGTCTTCATCCCGATTTAACAATAATCGCAATATTGTGTTTCCGTTTAAACGATTAAACAAATTTCATTTTTCACGAATCACTTCCTTTAAATGGTACATAATTATTTAGAAAAATAGGCAGTCTTAAATGCTGCGTAACAACTAACGAAATACTTATTATCAGTTATTGGCCCAAAATCTATCGTGTATACAGGCAACTATGCAGCTTGACAATGAATATCCTGGAAAGAGATCTATACGCACAAAAAATGAATTTTGGTAAATAATATGGCTATGACAAAATTCTTGCTTAATCTGGTTTGCGTTGTTTTAGCAAGCTTGGGTTTTACGGAATAGGGGTGCTAGCCCCATGTCGAACCCTCCCCCTTCACCCTGGCTTGGGACCGGCATCACCGATGAACAAGGAGGGTCCGATGCAGATGTAAAGACAAGGATTGGCAAATCCAGAGCAGCATTCCTATAGTTGAAAAACATATGGGACTCAACACAAATATCAACTAACCTCAAAGTCAGACTCTTCAATTCGAACATGAAGACAGTCCTGCTGTATGGAGCTGAAACTTGGAAAATTACTGCAAACATCATCAGACGGATACAAGTATTTATAAACAACTGCCTACGAAAAATACTGAATGTCCGTTGGCCGGAAACCATCAGCAACAACTTACTATGGGAGAGGACAAACCAACTTCCAGCCGAAGAGGAAATTAGGAAAAGACGGTGGAAATGGATAGGACATACACCACGCAAACCATCAGACTGCATCATGAGACAAGCATTAACATAGAATCCAGTTGGGAAACGGATAAGAGGAAGGCCAAAGAACACGCTGCGGCGAGAATTGGAAGCAGATATTAAAAGGATGAACAGCAGCTGGAAACAGCTGGAAAGGATTGCTCAGGACAGAGTTAAATGGAGAATCCTGGTGAGCGGCCTATGCTCTTCAGCGAGGAGTAACGGACATAAGTAAGTAAGTAAGTGTGATAAAATTCTGATTTACTACCCACTATTCTTAGTGTTAGTGTTTGGAAAGTTAATATGTGGGTAACTTGATTTTTTAACAACCTTTTTTATCATTTTCTGTATTATTGTTTGGATATAGCATTAAATGCCTTTCTCTTCAGCTCAATAATTCAAATACCTTATGAGTGACCTTGGTGCGAGTGTTCAGTCTCAAAGATCCTGGCTCCCTTCCATAAAGGATGGTAGCAGTAGTGGATTATCGGATTGTGTGGTTTCGCCAAAACGCAGGACAACTACTGTCTGCATTTTCATTCTTATTAATGTTCTTAATTACATGGATAGATTCACAATAGCTGGTGATTATAAATTAGTCTTGATAATATCTTAATTAGGAGTTCCTGAGAACGTAAAAAGCTACTACAAAATAAACGACTCGAAATTGGGTCAGTTGCAGACTATGTTCTTTGTATTCTACACGATTGTTAGCCCTATAGCTGGGTACCTTGGCGATCGCTGGAAAAGAAAATGTATTATGCAAATTGGTCTTTCATTTTGGGTAATCATTACTCTAGCAAGTTCATTCATTCCTGCACATGTAACCTGATATAATATTAATTTTTTTTAAGAAATTCAGCCTGTTTTTAGCTACTCGGTGCTTTGTTGGTGTCGGTGAAGCCAGTTATTCCACCTTGGCTCCAACTATCCTATCTGATTTATTTATAGGAAATGCAAGAACTAAAGTTTTGGGTCTTTTTTACTTCGCAGCACCTGTCGGGAGGTAAATTTAGCTTTCAGTATATATTGCAGGAAGTAACAATCGTTTCTCAGTCTGTATTCACATTCTTCTACACTGCTTTTACTTTGTTCACTTGTTGATCTACTTATTTTATTTTAAAATATACCAGAAATATGACTAAAGCATAGTGCTCGGGATCTGGTGACTTCAGACCTGTCCGTGAGCAGATTTTGCTGATCATAAAGCAGGTTACTAAGATGTTTGTTCATAGAGAGAAAGTGATTACAATTAGGACTTAACGTTAGTGCTAGTGTTTAGGCTGAATTAAGTAATTCGTTGCATAAACTTAACACAAGCTCCCCAAGTTACTGACGGCTTCATTTTGAATTTCCTGCCCTTTAAGTGTCACCTAATCTCCCACATACTAGTCATTCCTTATAATTCTTGACCTTTCGGTTACTTACTTTTTAGCGGACTGGGCTTTATTGTTGGTTCAGAAATAACTCGTTTGACAGGATCATGGCAGTGGTCCTTGAGAGTTACACCAGTTTTGGGAGTTCTTTGTATAATTCTGTTGAGCGTTTTGCACTCGGATCCACCCCGTGGTGAAGCAGAAGGCGGTTCACACATGCGTACTACTTCATGGTGGCTAGATATCAAGTCGTTATTATCTAACCGAGCTTTTATGTTTATTAGCTGCGGATATACATGCGTCTGCTTTGTTTTGGGCTCACTTTCTTGGTTTGCAATTGATTTAATCCAGTCAGCATTAAATGCAATAAATGATGATCCGTCTGCCTGGATGAATTATAAGTAGGTGTTTTTGTTTTGTTTATAGTTGCTAATTTTGCCCCTTTACTGCATATTCCAAACATAATTGCAAAATGTATCATTATCTAACTGTTTCAAGGGCTAAAATTTGTCATATCTTTACTATGATGGAAACACCTTTAGTAAATTTTTGGCCGAGTTGTGATAGTTATTATCATGTCACAAAGCGCATAATAAACGATAAGGACATTTTTATTTCCCCCAATAAACTTCAACTAATGAGTAAATTTTTGTTGCTTTCGAATTATGTTGTGGTCAAATTTAAATCTTATGGAGTTTCTTAGTCGTTTCTGTTAGGCATTTCGAGCACTCAGTTTTGTTACTAAGTGGCTTGTATTTTACCGAAAACAACTACATGAACGTTTTTCAACTACTGGTGTTATTCGAATGGGAATATGTCTTTACTTTGACATCTATGTTATTGAATATTTATATTCGATTCATTTGCTTGAAATAACCAAAATTTGACCACTAAGTTATCAGCTCATTTATTTTCCGACGGTTTTATTGATAGAATGATAACTAGTACTTAATTCTCACATTCTTCAAGTGAGCCTAGTGATCAATAATTATATCTATGCTTAGGAATCATATATTTCTATTTTAATTGCTAAATTTAGTATTTTATAGCCGCCACTTACGTACTATCTTTGCATCTGTTTCTCGCTAAGTATCCCTATCGTTGTTGGTACTTTGACATGTTTTGCGGGCATTGTCGGCGTCTTATCTGGTGCAAAACTAGGTCGTTGTTTACGTCACTGGCTTCCTGCAGCAGATGCCTACGTTTGTTCTGCAAGTCTTTTTATATGTGCTCCATTCTTATTCTTTGCTCTGGTGTCTCCAACCTGGAATTTCTACGTATGCATTGTAAGTTATATTTGTGCGAATAATTGAGTTAGTTTATCAAAACCTGATAATTTATTATCTAGAACATTAGTTCTTAGTATAAAGTTAACAAATTGTTAAGTTAATTCTACTAAGTAGATAATTATCCTAATTAACAGTCATTTTATACATGGTTACTTTTAAGTTTTTGAACTGCGATTGATTTTGTGTTAGTAAATGAAACCGGCTTGACTACTATCATATCAGAAATCCAGATCAATTTTTAATCTAATCACAAATCAATTATCTTTCAATAAACTTGCTAGTTTTAATAAATCTGCAGGTTATATGCATGTTACCTTTAGGAGTATGTCGGTCGTTTACTTCACCCAGTTGCAAGTGAACTGTCTTAATACTTGATTTTTAGCTATCGATATTAGACCGTTTCTCGTTTTGATGTAGTCAGTCTGGTAGTAACATTCGTATACATATGAGCGTGCATCTCGGCTTATTACGCAAACTTATAAGGTGACTTGTAGTGAACAGAATGGTTGAGCAGTCCAAAGAACTACGTTCTGGTCACAGTCCACTTTATGAGTTAGAGCTCGAATCTTACCACTGATACTAAACTTAATAAGAGCAGTGGTTGATTGGTCAGTGTTCGGGTTTTGACCACAAGGTAGTAGGTTAAGGGCCCATTTCACTTATTTTAGTTTGGGATGTTGAGTAATTTTAGTAGCTGTGGAGTTGTTTAAACGCGAGTATATGAATTCATATTTGGTGAATAGTATCAATACTGTATAGCATCACTAACTAGTATATTTTGTGTATAAATATGCATACAGTGAGTATCATGTTCTACCCTAGAAGATTAAAATAAAAGTCTATCATCTGTTTAGGATTAGAGTATTTATATTCGTAACCAAAACGTTTATGTGTGATAATCTATTTCATCTTTCAGCTACTGGATAATATTTAGTTCTCTTTTCCCAACCGCTGCTGCTACTTTGATGTAGTGGTCGGGCTTGCCTATTGTGGTGAACCAGTCGATCTATACTCACTGGAAAAATCGTTCCTTCCGGTCCTACTACTCCAGGCAGGTCGGATGAGTAGCGATAAAACTAAAAGTAAGAAACCTGTAATCCGAGGATGAAGTCGTACTGCTGACTGTGTAGAGGTAGGGCGGCGGTAAAGTGTTTTTCCCGGGCAACTAGCACGACAGCGATACTGCCTTCCCATGAGGAAGAGTAGGATTAAAAGAGGTTGAACCCAAAAGTGCACACTTCACTTTACTCCATGGATTTCTGTTTCTGGCTTTTCCAAGTTTTGAGCCAACTCACCAAAAACTACTTACAAAAACGTCGTATATGACCGGCCTCAACTAGTTATCCTTTGGGAACTGTCGTCACACCTTTGGGTCGTCGAAATCTCCTACAATCCACTTTCCTTTACAGGTGCTTGAAGAAGAACTGTTGCACTGTGTGGGTTACTGGGGTGTGATAGAAACCTTCATACCTCTAACAGCACTCGCGATCATCTTGTATACGGTCAAACCCCTTCTCATGTCTCTAGTACTTTTACTTCTCATCCCCACTTTTTCCCCTCGTCTTTCCTATGCGTGCCACTAGTACTGGTCATTCGAGTTCTTCAACTGCTATCCCAAGTTTCCTGTAACTACACTTTAAACTTGATGTTGGAGCTTTTAATGTAAGAACGTTGTATCAAGTCGGTCAGCAGACCTCCTTATCTACAACCCTAGAATCTCTTGCGGATTATCTATGCTGTCTCCTTAACCCTCATACAGAGCCTCAGCGTGGCCTTTCGCTTGACCTCCTAGTTAGTATGAGAATGCAGAGCTCTTTACTCTTTCTTAACCTGGGGACCCGATAGTAAGTTTTCTCGGCCTTACTGGTGTAGGCATAGCACTAAGTTTGCTGGGCAGAATAGGCACTTCTCAAGTGGATTTTTATTGACAGTCGTTTACGTGCTGTCCGTACAGTATAAACTCGGAATGGCAGGGATACAAGCTGATGTCTTTTTGTTGTTCCTACCTATGCCCCTACTAACTGGAGCACAGATGAATTAAAAGACTAGTTCTGTATGGAGTTCTCTAACGTCATTGAGAAAGCTAAGCACTCAAACATAGTAATCATAGAAGGGGATTTTAATGCCTAATTTGATTGTCTAAATAAGGTTAGAAAGAACTTATGTGGCCTACTCGATAACCCAGCCCAACAAACGAGTAATGGAGACCGTCTGATTTAATTATGTTCAGACTACCGCGTATTTTAGCTGGCACAAACTTTAAGCGTAAGATGAGACATTGTTTAACCTGGCAACCTCTGACATCAATACAATGATAGATATAAATAGACCACATTGGGATCAGCTAACGTTGGAGAGGCTACGTTGAGAACTGCCTTTCATTCTGGTGGGGGGGGTGTTTGGATTCTGACGACGCCTTAGTGAGATCATGTATTTCCATGCGTTTTACTGTACTCATAAAGGCCACAATAGGAAACCCCTTCGAATGTCATTTCGAGACTGTAAAGACCAAGAATGCTGCATTTGGAGAAGGTTTAGCTAAGAACTTAATTGTTTATGAACCACAAATTCATCCCGGAGAAGCTTGAAGCGATTTTTAAACAGCTGTAAATGCTTTAACAATATCTGAATGGAACCTAAATCCGAAGGTTATAAAAGAACTATGGATCTCTGAAACTTTTACTGAAGTGGTAGAGGCTCCAAAACATTATTGTAGGTTCTTAAAATGAAAAGAGACAACTATTGAAACAGAGACTAACAATAGTTTGATCAACGACCGTGAACGCTGATGAGAAACAAAAACGATGGATGCGGCGGTAACAATAGGGAATACCAGACAACTGTTTCGATTCATCAAGGACACTGATCTTAGGAAACTGACTGCTAGTGAGACTATTTCCGAAAAAGATGGGTTTGTCGTCCACTCGGTCTGGAAAATTGGACCGATGGGTGAAGCACTTTCAGGAACGGGTCAACTGGCTCTCAGCTACTCTCCACTTACCGGCTATTCTGAAACGACATGAGTGGAAAATTGGCACATATCCTCCAACCTTTAGTGAGGTGGAGAGGTCTGTAAGTAAGTTTAAATCAGCAAGACCTGATAGGTTGACTCCAGTTATCCTTAATGATGGTGGTCTACTTTTAGTAGGTAGGTTAACTGATATATTAGCGCAAGTTTTGGTCCCCAAGGTCCTACCATGCCAGACAGGTCGGTCAAAGAGCGGTGAAACCAAAAGCAGCAAATACCAGGTCCGAGGACGAAGTCGTAATGCTGGCTGCACAGAGGTGTGACGACAGTAAGGTGTTTTCTTCGGACAACCGGCATAGCAGCGATGCTGCCTTCCCACAAAGGAAGGGTGGGTTTAGAAAAGGTCGACCCTAAAAATGCACATCTCACCTTACTCCACGGATTTCCGTCTCCGGCAGTGAGGCCTCAACAAGTACGGAGCAACAACAACGAAAACCTCTCTCAAAAAGGCCGTGTGTGACCGGCCTCAAGTAGTTGTTCCTTGGGCACTGCGGTCACGCTCCCAGGTCTTTCAGATCAACCCTAACCCACTTTGATTTTCAGGTATATCAAGAAGAACCCTTCCACAGCGTGGGCAACTGGGAAGAGATAACCGCCCTCATACCGCTAACAACACGCAAGATCACTGCCATTTTAATCAAACTCTTTCTTCTATTCCTAATGTTTATCCTGCCCCCACCTTCAAGCCTAAATCCTTATCTTCAACTTCCTTCTGTGTCATTAGTGCTAACGATTGCGGCCCACAAAATAACGTTCCTAGCATACTAAGACCACGCTCCAAACTTCACATTGGTGCATTCAATGTACGAACCCTGTGTCAAATAGGGAAGCAAGCCTCCAAAGCTAAGACATTAGAATACGGCGCCACTGATGTATGTTGTGTCTCCGAAACACGCATACAGGTTCATTGCGCGTTCATTCACTTGACCTCACTTAGTCAGAATGAACAACCTTCGCGATACACTCTTCGTTTATCTGCCGACTCAACAGCAACTTCTCGTGGGCTCGCCGGTGTAGGTATTGCATTAAGTATGAAAGCAGAACAGGCGCTTCTTGAATGGATTCCTGTCGACAGTCGCCTATGTGCCGTTCGACTAAATGGTTCAGTAAGAACTCGGAAAGATAGGGACACGCCGTTGTCTTTCCGTTGTTTCTCTCTACGCTCCCACCGACTGCAGCCTTGATGAAGTGAGAGATGAATTTTACAGAAAACTTTCTGAACTACTTCATAGGGCCAAACACTCAGATCTGATAATTTTGGCTGGTGATTTTAACGCCCAAATAGGTAGCTTGAACCAATCTGAAAGACGTTTAGGTGGATGCTTCAGTGTTCCAGCTCAGAGAACGGATAACGGCGACCGTCTGCTGCAGCTTTGCCCAGATAATCGGTTATTTCTAGCCAACACGAACTTTAAGCATAAGGAGCGACATCGTTTAACATGGCGATCTCCTGGCCCTACTCAACTGTGGACTTAAATAGACCATATTGCGATTAGTCACCGTTGGAGAGGCTCGATAGAAGATTGCCGATCTTTCTGGAGTTTGGATGTTTGGATTCTGATCACGCTCTACTACAAGCACGCATATACTTGCATCTTACTGGGCTAGGAAAAACTACCACAGGAAAACCCACTAGACTTCAGTTCAGCAATGAAACAGCCAAGATTAAATTCCTGGAACAACTGAAGCATCACTTAGGCAATTATAAAGTTTCGACTCGACTAGATACTACTTGGTAAGATGTCCAAACAGCTGTGGCATCTACAGTGACATCTATCAAGAACCTAAATCAACATGTCAAGAAAAATCAGTGGATCTCTATGGCTTCTATTGAATTGACGGATTCCCGAAGACTTATCCCGTCAGCCTCCGAACATGATGAGGAGAGAAGAGTAACCAGGTACAAACTGCTGACAAGAAGACTGCGAGACGACCGTGAGCAGTGGTGGGTAACGAAAGCAAAGGAAATGGTAAAGGCAACAGCATTAGGTAACACTAGACAACTTTTTAAGTTATTAAAAGAAACCGGGATTAAAACATCCAGCGTTAGTGAGACGATCTCCAAAAAAGATGAAACGCCTATTAGCTCTCAGTCTAGACGTTTAGAACGATGGGCTGAACACTTCAAGGAGCAGTTTAGTTGTTCTTCAGCCGCTCTAGAACTTCCCACTATTTCGAGACAGCCAGAATGGAAAGTCGACTTAGGTTTCGTGACTCTTGTCAAAGTCGAAAAAGCTATAGCCAATCTAAGACGATTCAAAACAGCGGATCCAGACGGATTATCCCCAGAGGTTTTTAAGGATGGTGGTCCCACTTTGACAATTAGTCTGACTGATATTTTGACTGAAGTTTGTGAACATAACATAATTCTGTCTGACTTGTGTCGATCGTTAATCGTCCCAGTAAATAAGAAAGGATGAAAGTCATCCAGCGATAACCATAGAGGAACTATTTTGTCTAAAATACTAGCTACTATAATTATCAGACGCTTAACAACAACTCGTGATCTACAAATACGATAAAACCAGGCTGATTTCAGACCTGGCCGCCGTTGTACAGACCAGATACTTATCTTTCGTCAGGTTTTAGGACACAGACATACTTTTCGGCGCCTGACAATGGCAGTTTTTCTCGACTTGAAAGCGGCATTTGACTCTGTAAACTGAGAAGTTCTATGGCAGTGTCTTTCACTGAAAGGCGTACCCCATAAGTACGTAAAACTTGTTAAGGCTTTTTACTCAAACACTATTAGTCGTGTCAGAGCATATGGCGAACTGTCATCCGAACTTGTAACCTCAAGCGGTGTCCATCAAGGCTGCCCACTTTTCCCACTTTTGTCTAATTTTATAGTCGACATACTGTTGGATATTACACTCTTGTCGTCTGACTTTTCAGGAATTGATCTCCTACCAGGAGATCCACTTATTGACTTAGAATGTGCTGATAACATAGTCCTGTTTGGCGAAGACGCTGATACGATGCAGAAGCTTTTAACAGCAATGAGCTCGAATGCAAGCATTTTCGGAATGCGTTCCTCCCCCTCTAAATGCAAACTATTGCCCCAGGACTGGTCTTCGTCAACACCTGAGCTAAAGATAGAAAGTGAGGTAGTTGAGCACGTCGACCACTTCACTTATCTTGGAAGTCTGATTAACCCCATCTTTTTCTGAGATAGTTTCACTTACAGTTGGATTTCTGATACCCATTTCCTTGATAAGTCTGAACAGTTGGTTACTGTTACCTATTGCCGCTGTCTTTTCCATCTCTTTGGCTTTCGCCACCCACCACTGCTCACGATCATTTCGTAAGTTTTTAACCAGTTTGCGTTTAAGTTGCCTTCGCTCCTCATCGTATTTAGAACTAGGCGGGATGTGTTGCCGAGCATCTATCAGTTCAGTAGACGCAGCTGAAATCCACTGAGTTTTCCTAACTTTTTGGTTTAGTTTGCTAGTAGATGTTATTGCTGTTTCAACAGCTTTTCAGATATCATTCCAAGCTGACTCGGGGTGGGTATCGTTTATACAGTTGACTAGTTGGTTTTTAAGTTGCTCCTGAAATATATTCTTGACTTTTTTATCATTAAGTTGGACTCTCATGGGGATCTTTGCCGTGGGTCTTTTACGTCCAGTGAGACGCAGACTAATACGCGCTCGTATTAAAGCGTGGTCTGAGTCTAAACATGTGCTCCAAAATGAGCGGCAGTCTTCTATCGAGCCTCTCCAACGGTGGCTGATAGCAATGTGGTCTATTTGAGTCCAACGTTGAGTTGACTGTGGAGGCCGCCATGTCAACTTATGTCTTTCTTTATGTTTAGAGTTAGTGCTTGCAAGAAATAGACGATTATCTGAGCACAGTTGTAATAACACAGTCGCCACTATCTGTTCGTTGGGTCTCGACACCATAGGATCCACCTAGGTGCCTTTCGGTTTCGTCTAATCTACCTACTTGGGCGTTAAAGTCACCAGCCATAATCACTACGTTAGTACGCTTAGCTTTTCGAAGGAGGTCTGAAAGCTTTCTGTAAAATTCATCTTTTACTTCATCAGAGCTGCAATCAGTGGGAGCGTAGGCAGAGACAACAAAGAGGCAACGGCGTATGTCCCTATCCTTCCGAGTTCTTACCGTCCCGTTTAGACGGACAGCGCATAAGCGACTGTCTATGGGAATCCAGTCAAGGAGAGCCTGTTCAGCTTTTGAACTTAGTGCTATACCTACACCAGCAAGGCCTCGAGTGGTTGCGATGGGGTCTCCGGAAACACGAAGGGAGAACCGGACCGGTTCTTTGTTTTCACAAGGTGAGGTCAGGCGAATGATTGTACTTGGATCCTGTATACGCGTTTCAGAGACACAGCAGACATCGATGGAACGAGAATTTAGGGTCATGGCTAGGGAGGCCTGTTGTCCTATTTGGCCTAAGGTTCGAACGTTAAAAGCTTCGATATGTAGTTTAGTGCAAGGTTTCAGGAGACCAGGAATAACGTTTTGTGAACTCAAACCATTAGCATTAGAGGCGTGAGGTGATAAGGTTAGGCTCGTCGGGTTAATCGTGGGAATAAGGGAGTTATTGAGAGTTGAGAGTGGGGTTTGACCTCAAGCAAAATGATCTCTTGTGCTGCTACAGGTATGAGGGCGGTTATCACTTCCCGGTTGCCCACACCGTGGAAGGGTCATTCTTGAGGAACCTGAAAGAGAAAGAGGATTAGGGGAGGTCGTGATGACCTGAGAATGTGACCGCAGTGCCCAGGGGATCCTGTTTGAGATCGGTCAAGTATATTAATTGTTGCTCCGGTTGTCAGAAGGGGGAGCATCGGCCTCATGGCCTTCGAAGGAACTCGGCGTTCACCATGAAGCGTCATATTAGTCCTTCCAATTCCCAGGGCAGAGTTAGAATGGTTATATAGGTTTTTACTCGTGAGCTGTTTTTTAGCAAGGTAATTGTTTTACGGGATGGGGTTGCTAACCCCATGCTCAACCCTCCCCCTTTATCCGGGCTTGGGACCGGCAGCAACCCTGTGGGGGCTACAGGCGGAGTTCGATGTTGGCTGGGGCGAGAGTAGGATGGAAGACAGGTTGTGGCGGCTAGATCTAAACATGGTATCAGTTGATGACATATTTTACTGTTGGTCCGAAACATGTTTGCAGGTGAAGACTACTTAATTGAAGTCCGCGTGACAATCGCCATCGGTGGCTGGAAACGCTTGGTGATATGGCTCAGAATCGGTCACAGTGGCATAAATGTATTCACTCTAAAGAGTGAATGTTCTATCAGAACCTAATTTCCATTATTATTTCGTAGATTAGTTTCTTTCATTCCCTCCTGTTGAATTATACCGTTTCACTAATCTTGTGAATTTAATTTCGTCGTGCCAATGTAGTATGGCGAATCTATGGGAAAGCATTCTGGGTTCTACGTTGTTAGTGGATGACTTAGCTTTTGAATAAAAGTTATTGTACCATACATTTGGCAATAACATGATTATCTAAGCTCGTGTTTGCAACTGAGAGAAATAAAATTCTAGTGATCCGGTTCTCTTATCCATCTAAATTTCTTAATTTTCTTCTTTAGTTTGTTATTCTAATTACAGTTTATGCCCTTTTCCTGAATGTGCAGGCGTCAAAACCTCTTGTTTATTTAAAACAGGTAGATACTTATAGCTTATCTACAAAGTATGATGAACCTCTACTAATCATAATGATTGTTCTTTGTAGTTTCCATGTATTTCGGGATTCAGTGGTTAATATAAATTTTTCAATAACTAAAGAGTCCAGTCGTTCACACGTTTGAATACATTTTAAAGTTTATAATCACGTCTTTGTCAGTCAGGTATAGCGTAAAACCGGACACATTTGTTCATCGGTCTAATTTACTGTATCCCATTAGTAGAATAGGATGAACACCAAACTAATAATAGTAGTGGTTACATGATTAGTAGCAAGAAGAAGGTGTAGACATATAAAATATGACACTAGGGGGGGGGGTGAGAGTGTTTATTCGTGGAAAGATGGGCATAAAATGGTTTTTGGCTTGTGATTTAAGAAATAGCAAATAATGAATGCACTTTCATTCCATCCTACCCCAATATCAGTAAGCATCGCGCGTCGAGGTAGGTGGTGGTTGGGCATACATAATATGTGTCCCAATCACCTCAGTCGATGAAGATTTACAACCACACCAACTGATTTACATCTATCTATAATCGAACACTAATAACCTACGTATGTCATAAAATCTTAATGATCACGTTTTGCATCACTAGGTTAAAACAAGACGAACTGCTGAGCAATATACTCATTTTTTAATTGATAGACAGATATCTCACCCACGCTGTAGGTGACATAAGTTGGCAAAAGTCAGACGTGCTTTTTGAATACGTGCTGACATTTTGTCGGACACTAATCCATCAAGGTTGATTAGACTTTCGAGATAAGCAAAGTAGTCGACGCACGTAACTACTTCTTCGGCTCAGGTATTGACGTAGACTAGTTCTGAAGTAACAATTTTCATTTAGAGGGGAAGAAATGCTTCTCGAGGTATTCATTGTTATCAAAGAGTCTGCGTTTTTTCATCGTCTCCACTAAACAGGACTATGTCATCTAAGTATTCTAAATCTATAAGCATACCTCCTGACAAAAGATCGGTTCCTGATCACTATGTTCAATGGTAAGCCTATAATGAAACTGAACAAAAATGAAGATAGTGGACAGTTTTGACGAACACTATTTGAGGCTATATGTCCAGTCATATTCATTTCTACATATTTAAGACGCATGTGTAAAGTAAATTTTCATAATTAACTATTTATAGCTCCAGATTGTATTTTCAATGAATGTTTTGAACCATTTAAATAGTTGATCATGATAAAATTTAGAATTTTTAAACGTTCAAATTGAATAATCTGTCTTGTCATGCAGGAATTTTTTTTATCAGTAGTTATCAGGAAATATTATGTTGTTAGTTTATATCTAATTACATCATACATATATGTGTTTCCGTTCGTGAATTCGCAAATTTTACTTTGGTTTCGTTCAACTGAAATGATTGGTGTTCAAAAGACTTTTTAAATTGATTAATAACATATAAGCCGACAGTTTACTAAATTCGAGAGAACTGTGATGTTAGATCAGTTTTTTTGGTTTTGATTCAGGTTATATGTCTACATAGTATCATACCTTATTTGCACATGTTCTATTTAATCCATTTTATTTTTGCTTCCATATATTATAGGCCCTTGTTTTCATCGTTGAATTTCTTTTATGTGTCACATGGGCACTTGTGACTGATATGACTATGGTAAATATTATTCATTTATACATTATTCCATTACCTATCACCACTGCTTATATTCAGTTGAAATAGAGTTTAATACGATTCTGATGAGTATTCGTATTAGAATTGTGTAGGTTATTATAACCTTCTACTTATTTTTTTACTTTAAATAATATATATATGCGCTCAGCCTTCAATATTCAATCAATCAATCAATTCCTGTTATCCCGTGTGGAGCATAGGCCACACCGACTAGCACTCCCCAACCTACTCTATCCTGGGCTTTCTGTATATTTCACATAATAACGTTCTGTCAGATGACGAATACGCTCCTAGAGTATGGTATGTTGCTGTATCTCACCTAAAGCTGCTCAATCAAGAATTTTGGGCCAATCAAGATGACTCAGTACATAGAATTAATTAGCCTTTCTTTTACGTGAACACTATTACAGTGATATTTATAATTAACACTAGTAATTTAGTTAATACAGTCGTAACAAATATGTACACCAAAAATAACGTAGTTTATCTTTATTTGTACTTAGCAGTATGGAAGTAAAATTGAACCTGATGATCATTCTCACTAGTGATTGCACCTTCCCACCTGTTTGGCTTACAGCTAAACGTTTTGTATGTTTAGTATTTGTCAATCAGTCTCTCTATGGTTGTATGTCGTAGTGAGAATACTATCGATAATAACACACGATCACTATTGTTAATTCAAATAATTTTAATACGATGTCACATTTACTGATAGCAAATATTCTAATGTTGAGTTGATTGAACATGTATAATGATTCCACAAAGAAAAATGTGAGTCTTATACAGACTACTATTTTGTGTACGTTACATTCATGTACATATGAAATGATGATCTATTTCTTTACATTTACCTTCAACTGTATTTCTATGATATTTTATGTCACTCAGACTCCTTATCATAAGGTCAATTCTTCACCCCTATTCAATATGAAAATGAAATATTCACTAAGTATTTTCTTGGTTTCCTCACATTTTTACCTGGTTGTAGTTATTTATTATTGATATACTTTACTGCTTTAAGATCTCTGTTACCTACCCTCCACCTACCAGTAATTTTAAGTGTGCTGATTATCATATACAAAATATCTTCCTTGATCGTTGCCACTTTTTCCTTCTTGTTCCCTTCACTTTATTTCTTTACTTTCATGTTGTAGTGTATATTAGCGCATGCGATGTGGCTGGAAGTCGTTGGCTGGAAACCATGAGCCTAAGTTTCGTGAAGGTTGTCATTTGTCAATATGGTATATCTACAGTCTCGAGGGAACTGATGTTTCTTGTTGTTTCCCTTCAAGGTGGTCTTTTTCCGATACAGTGCACGCGATATGAATAACTTAGACTAGTGACAATATCATTGTAACTTATTCCGTAAAATTCCATCATTTCTACGGCTAGACAAATATAATACTCTTCAATACTCATTAATCAATGAATTTTATATTTGTATATTTTTTGATCGGGATTAGTATTTCATTAACATTTTTCTATTTTGTTTTAGGGAGTAGTTATTCCTACCCGTCGTTCTACAGCATCTGCTCTTCAAATGGTTATGAGTCATGCACTAGGAGATGCTATCAGTCCAGCTATTGTTGGTCGGGTATGTGACGTCCTCACAGTTTTATTACATCACGTAAACTGGATCTAATTCCTTAAGTATCTGAATAGAAATAAATGTTAACGTTGAGAGTGAAAGTACAATCGTACTAAATCATCCCTACTGAATTGTTTCACTCTTAAATAAGCTTTCGTTACACAATTAATATATCATTAATAGCCGTAATTCGTTTACTCTAGTAAATGAGTTGATAAGGTATCATACAAAGATTTCGCATCCGTTATTTATTATAATGACAAATTGTGGAACACATTTTGTTAGGTGCCAGTACATTTCATTTGTAAAATGATATATACAAACCTACTAAAATATAACACCATGTGAGGCTGCATATCTTATCTCATTATATATATATATATATATATATATATATATATATATATATATATATGAATTGAAAAATTGATCTAACACAATCTCCTTTTTTCCTGTTTTCTTCAATTTTAGATTGCAGTAGCTTTTACAGATTTGCATTCATTAGAAACACAATATTTAGGTTTACAAAGAGCATTATTTCTTACTGCATTTGTTTGTGCTCTAGGTGGTTTCTTATTTCTCATGGTTACATTATACTTGGTTAAAGCTAAGAATGATGTTCATAGAGCTGTTGAAGGTATAGTTTACCATTATTTTTAAAGAAGTTATACAAAACTACTCATATATGTATTTATATAATTATATTTTAATTTTGTGGCTACTGTTATTTCCAATTCTGTTTCTATATACCATTCATTATTCGAATGAATGGACAAATATAACTGAGTAATAAATTATGTAGTACGCTACTGTTGATTCACAGTTGCGTCCAGATCAAATTAGTATACAAACTATTATGTCAACTATCCCAGTAATAATGGATTCACTCACTTTGTTACTGTACTTTTTACATGATTGATGATTACTATTCAAAACCTTTAATTACAACATTATGGTGCGATACGCATAGTCACATGCACTTATTACCATTCAATTTAATAATCAGTAATTAGTACTAGAACACTTTTGTTACAAAACTGAAACTGCCGAATTAGAGGTCTTATATCATAAACTGACTTTAATTAGATAATATTTGGGACTCCTCAGGAATGTGCCTTCTTAATCCTACTAGGGACTAAACTTAAGACCTTCAAACCTTTCGACGAGTGCTTAATCTTCAAATCACTAAATTGACATCCGACCGTTTATATTTCCAACTTCTAGTGAATTGGTGATATTGTGCGTCCATCATCCTTTGCCATTGAAAATATTAGTTAGCTGGCCGTTAGTTTTAACCGAGTAAAAATAAAACCGCGAATAATGCATCAAAAGGAAGTATTGTCATTTCGATGATTTAAAAGTAATTAAGAGAATTTATACGTATCCTTTATTTATTAAGTATTTACTACTCAGTACTCTTTGTCATTTTTTCGTGAGTTTAGACAATGATTTTTTCATACTATAGTGTGACTTTCACTTAAGACCTCACTTTATACCATAGCTTTTATTATATTTGTGTCTTTTTTATCTGATATGTTGGATTGAACTACACTTACAAGTTTGTAGCTGACTTTTACGGAATAGTCTAAACGCTGCAAATACGAATTTTAACCTAAATATATGGCGATTACGCACTGAATGGACTGCAAAGGCCAAATTCAGGGCTCCTCGTAAAAGTTGAAAGCGTTATCGAGAGCCTTACCTTTACATGGTGTTTCGTTTAGTGTACAATACGTATATTTTTCTGTTTTATTAGTATCATAATACAGTTAATTTTTACAATTTTTTAATTGTACAAATTTACTTATGTTGTAGCTTCTCAACATGATATGACTGATATAATAAATCGACAAGAGATTGAAGTTCCTGCAACACCATCATCTGTTTGTAGTGCCTAATTGTCCGCTCGACCGAATATTGTATGATTCATTGTTTATATATATCACTAATGCATATTCCTTTACTAATACCTACTTCAAGTCTCCACACTTCTTGTAATATCTTCTTGATGTTATATTGTTTTGATGATTTTCTTGTATTATAGAAAAGGAGACTTTCAATTGATTGGAAAGTCAAGATTTGAATTTTTTAGATGTACAGCTTGTATGACGTATACTTTTATTTCTGTCTACTCACCTACATTCTTGCTTCATCAGCGTAGTGGGTGTTGTTTCTTGTTGAGTTTGAGTTTTGTTACTTTAAGGTTTGTTATTACTCACCCTCTCAATAATATTCTTATTGTTAGTATTCCAGCTCCTTGTTTCTTCTATCATATTGATACTAAACTTACTGTTTATACTGTATATCTGATGTATTAGTCAGGCTAGTCAATAATCCTTATCTATGAAGTGGTATCTTAAGTAGTTTGACATTGATCACCCTTATGTATGCATTATTCAATCTACTGGAGATTTTTTTTGTACATGAATTCCTTTTATCTTACATTTTATGTGTAGTCGTGATACACTATACTGAATTTGCTAAATGATCATAATTACATCGTCCAAATATTTCAGTAATTCTTATTTTCGGAAACATATGGATTTCAGGACTTTGATAGACTCAAGAAATTGGGATTCATTTACGAAATAATTTTTCAGTTTTCCTAAACTTTCGCGAAAACTCGTGAGTCTTCATTATTAGCTACTTGAGAGTAATGTGTAAATTGACTGATCACTAAATAGTGATAAATGTCATGTTTGTCTAGAATTTAGTGCTAATCGAATAGCTCGGTGGTAGCATTACATACTACGGAGCTTAGTGGTTCAAATTCGAATCGCACTGAAGGTCAATTTTTTCGATATTTCTGGTATGCTTGTCTGACGAATACCAACTATCATGAAGTCTAGGTTAATAAGGGTTTTCTAGTTAACTATCTACCGCTACCTAATATTAGTTTGTGGAGTAATGAACCTTTAGTCTAGACACCAAATCCGATCAACCAATCATGACATCCTACATAAAGCTCGATGATATTGTTAGGTGCTATGAAATATACTTCATTCTAATGATCAAGCTTTGTAATAAAGTGTAGCCTTCTATTTTAACGAGAAGCTATACTTCAAATAAATTTTTGTTACTGGATTGAATTCTAACTTGACTTTCTTAAATTATTTTTGACTTTATTTCTGCTTTTAGTTCGATTTAAAAGTTGTATATAATCTTGTATGTGTTGTACAGGCCGTAACTAGAACAGTAGTTATTGTATACTCACTTATATTATTAAAATTTATCTTGAATATTTCTACATAATAAAATAAGTATTGGAAGTACGTAGTGTGTTTTTACTGTGAATATGATTCACTTCAATGATAAGAATAGTATATTGCTTGGTATGCATTGATGGTTACAATAAGTATCTGTGTGAAGATACAATTTTGTTTGAGAAGCGTTTACTTATGAAATAGATATTGCTTCTGATGGTAATTAGTTTTCTGTAATGTATTACTATTGAGCATTGTGGAGATTGTTGAATCTGAACTGATTTAAAGACTAGGCGTCCACTGCTAGGCCTGGATATCGGTTAGACAACCATTCGAAACCATGAATCACTAGATATCTGTTTTGTCCTGGTAGAAAACTCAGACATTTACATATACATGTACGTAATTCGTGATAGTTTTGGTTCCTTGACACATTTTCAATCGTCATTGGGTCTTGTGAAGATTTCTGAGTTTGGTATTTCACACCATGAACTGACCTTAGACAACCATTGAAAACTAGAAAGCCCAGGACACATGCTTTATTCTATTACGAGATCTTATTATTATACGCCCTTGAACACCGGGGATCAAAACAGGGACCATCAGTCTTCGCGGCGCACACCTAACGTTTAGACTGACTGACTGACGTCCAGTAGCTAACGTTTCTAATTTTAGTCAATTCGTAATATTGAGTGACTTCAGTCATTGCCAGTAGTAGATAAGTACCACATACGTGATATGTTCGAACCCCTTTAGTCGCGTTTTTTTACTAAGGTTCCGAAATAACTCTGAATTCAGTCAAGTGTAAACTGGTCAGTAAAATATTACTTTAACTAACTAAAGGATAGAGTAAAATAACAATACTACGAAATATAATAGGAATTTTACGTGAATAATGAACTCGTTGAAGTTTTGCATGCTTTTCTATCTATACATTGGAAGTAGCTGCGACTATATAACATTTGTCTTGTCGAAAACTCGTAGAAAGCAAATAGACTTTAGGAGCTACTATATTGTTCTTGATTGAGACCCAAGGCTATTGTTTCTGGATCAAAAGTTAGGCTTAAGAGTTGAGAACTACAACTTAGGACGTTGGGTTCAAAACTGGTTTTTAGACATTGGGTTTGTTTTAATTGGATTAAAATAAGTATCTGGTACATTTAACCCTACTAATTTTACCCTATGATGAGAATAGAATTTCTCATATCCTCGTAAGTAAATTAGGATGGGATATTCCGCTATTTATTAGGTTGATAGATCTAGAGGCTAATGGATAAATGTATGCAAAACTCATTTATAGGTGACAGTTAATGTTAGTATTGACAAAAATTCAAGATTGATATTAAGTGGCCAACTAAGGCTAGTTAGTGTCACCATATGTCTAGTCAGTTCCAGCTGGAAAAACTTAGTGATTACATTTCTGATTACGATACTAATGAAAACCAATTTTAGGTACTTGAGAAACGTCGATCCTCCCTCAGAAATCAAGATATGAAATATGGGTTTGAAGAGTAATGCAGATCATACCTAGACATCTAATATAAAAGAATAGCCAAGATGAATGTGAAGAGTCAGAAAGATTGACAAAAGTAATAAGTATGAAATAATCACAGGATGGTTGTGAATGTATGTAACTAAATTCACCTCAGACAGTCTGGTTGATGAAGTTCAGCTGTTTAAAATGTCTTAATTTAACCAACTAACTCTAAAAATATCAATACTACTGTAAATTTACTGAATATTGAACAATTAGTTCACTAACTTAAGTCTTATTACTGAACCCCTCACCTAAATTATCTCTATCATCCACATGATACTTAGACCATGTTTCGCCTATAAAATCTCTAAAAACTTCATGAAATGATATCATTAATAATCAAACTGGATGGTTAACAATAAATGTTTATTTCTTTCTTATTTGCGACTTGTCAACTGGATATACCCGATTTCACTGTTGATGTTCTTACTAAGACTGTAACTTATTCTCTGTTACTTTAAACTACTAAAAAGTTGTCTACTGGGTCCAAATACTCGCTAACGGTTACAGTCTGTTTCCTGATAAAAGGGCTCACAGTGCACATATCCCAACAATAAATAGCAAAAATCCAGTTCTGAATGTCAACTACTAGATAATATTTGCGCTCACTTAGTGATAATAATAATCCAAACTAGTGATTGACATTTTAACGATGGTATGACTAGTTAATCTTTGTTTACCATGACTGACTAATTGTTTACCTTTAAAATACAATAAATATTTAAATTCAACTGTAAAAACCGTGAAACTTACGTTTTAACCCACTTTCTCTAACATACTCCGTTATATCATGTAACATTTTAGTGTAATATTTATAACTAATGAATAATCTCTACCTTGAAATTCAAAAGTTCAGTAAACTGGTACACTGAATATCATTTGATTATGTTCAGTTGTATATTATAAACAATAATAAAGGTGATAAGTATATATATATATATAGTCTACGAGGTTTACTATGTTTCAACATGTAAATATGTACGTAATACATGTATGAAAACTGGAAATAATATCATCCAATTTACACCATACTCTGATGAAATCGATTAATAATATTCATCATTAGGTTATCGGTTGATTGAATTTTGTGTGCTATTTATAACCAGAATTTTCATAACATATACCGGATCGTACATCTTCGATACTGTCTTATTTATCGAAAACAATTAATAACGATTTATATCTAATGATTTATTACAATCGATGGCCTTCTTGAAATCTTGAGCTACCACCATTTACCGAATATCTCGAAAAGTTACTTCTTCGTTTTTTTTCACTGCACAATCATGTTCCGAAATCTGATTGTGTACTCACGCTGCTTCATAAAATGTTTACGACGTATCATGAGTAATTCAGTTAGATCTAAACGAAGATATGGTGGCTAGCAACATGTGTTAAATAGGGACAACGTTCATCAAACGTCTACTGCTGACATCCTTAGTCTTAACTGCAGATCCCCTATTGAAAAATTGGACTACCTACAATTTCTCCTTAGTCTTAACATTTAGCGTAACTGTGGTCTAATCACAGTTCAAGAATATTGGCTACATGACGTATTTTTTATCAGAATCGTTCTGCCATGAAGTAAAAGTGTGGTGATGCTGCTACTTTCGTGAACACGAACTGGTGTAAATCCAATCGTATATGCACATGGTAAAAGAGTAACTTGTTGTGACACTGTATGCTCAAAATTCATATTGTACTAAACATACTATTGAATAAAACTATTATTATTAAAAAAAATTAACATTTGTTATTCTCATGACCCTCTACATTTTAATTATTGAATCATATTTTCTTTTACTCCTCTTAGGATAATTTAATAGTGATAGTTTGGATGAAACCTTAAACCTAGGATTTATGCTTTTTGGAAAACAGGGCATTTAAATGATGCTCTCATCGATTAGTTGGTTAGAAATCTGATGATAATCATGTGAAGAATTTGATTTTGGATTCGTTACTTATTTTCATTTCAAAAATTAACTATTACATTAGAGTCATGAAGATAGTTTTCCGAAACGACGCATTGTTCATTTGTTATAGTTCACTGATATCATTATTGAAACTGATATTACATCAATTAAACACAACACGAAACTGCTCAGGTCATTTAAAACTAAAACTAAAGTACTTTTAAAATGAAATGCACGATACGCTGAGTTGTGCGCATGTTCTACTATTAATATTGTTGTTATTTTTAGTATAGTACCTGTTGTTGCATGATTATTACTATGGAGTTAGAAAATAAAATCATTGACGGCTATCTTATTTCAAAGCTTCCAACCATGTGGGTTTTTCAGAATATATATATATATATATATATATATATATATATATATATAGCTATGAACAACTGAGACACTAACTAGAGTGTCTCTGTGAATTCAGCTAACTAAACCAAAGGTGAGATTTTCTCTTGAATATATACCATCACAATAACATTAAACTTAAACTTGCATATTCCCGTTGATTTGTTATAGACTGAAGCTGGTCAGTCTCTGTTGCCAAATGTGCATCCTGAGCGGATTGCCCCGATATAGCGAATTATTCACAAGTATTATTTAAATTTGATTGTGACTGGCAAGTGGAATCCAGGACGCGCGTTTCGTCCTATTTGGGACTTATCAGCTGGATGTACTTGCATCTCAATGTTGATGTTCACAATGGGATTCGGACTCAGTCCGTTTCGTGTCGAATGCCACCGCGTTAGGTACATCGGGCCGATGAGTCTCAAATAGGACGAAACGCGCGTCCTAGGTTCTACTTGATAGTCACAATTAAATTCAAATAATTAAGCTTAAAGTAATATGTCCAAGTTGATATTCAACATCATCTTTATTAACACTAGATTTCATTAATTTTAGATATTATTCAACTGTGAATAATGTGTATCATAATAGTATTTTGTCAGAGTTTTTTACATCATCCATCTTATGTAAAGATTTACTACGCTTATTGTATTACTGTTTCTGAATAATTGTTTCTAGCAAGCAGAGTTTAAAGTTAAAAATATTCCTAACGACGAAGCTTTATTTATAAAGACTTAAAGATGGCTTATATAAAGAACCAGTCTTAACAAAACAACGATTGAAAACAAGTAATCAGTGGACTAATCTATTATTTGACTGTTGTATGTCATAGACAATCAGTCAAGAATTGTATACAAAAGAGAGGTTAGTCAAATTATAATTACAAGGAAAACTTTTCATGAAATGTATTCACACAGTAATTTAATATTTTCTATAGATACTCATCAGGTTCTACATTTATTAGTTCAAAATTATCAGTGACAAAAATAGCCAGTTCTGAGGCGGATATAACATCATTTAAATATAAAGGATAATTTGAATATTAATTTTGTCTCTTCACGTTATTTGTAAAATACGAATGTTAATGTTGAAATAATCATTATCATGTAACTTGTGAAATGTAAACGACAATTGGAATAAATAACAGGATTATTAATCTAATGTATGCATATAGGTATCTCTGTATATGGGTTACATAGGAGATGGGGTGGTGGCAAAATATGATTAGACAAAGGCTGAACCCTACTTAAAATTTTGAACTAATAAATGTAGAACCTGATGGGCATTTATCGAAAAGAATATTCATCGTTTAAACGTCTTTGTTTTTGATAAGCATGCGAATTTTTAAACAATTTAATATTTTGTGGATTGCATATACCATCAAATTATACATTAGTTATATATCCCTTGGTAACCTTAAATATCATAATACTACCGTAATAAGTATTTTTGTCTAGAAAGTATTAATACAGAAAGATCCCTACCGATTGTGTAAATCTTACTTCAAGATCAACTTACATATGTTTTTTTAATTTTAATAATAATGATTACTTTTCTGTTTGTTTACGTCATTAGTATGACCTGTCTTTAATGCTCTTTATATGCCATCATCTATTAATAAGAGTTTTAATGAATATAATGAATTCACTTATACAAACATAACAATATAGAAAAAATTTGACCGTTAGGCATAAATTAGATTCTTATTTTGGACTATAATATATACCATTGTTTCCTTCTACTATGAGACGGCTTATCATTATTTACACAATGCTCAAACTTGCAAATTTCAGACTGTCTCAAAAGGATTGTCTTCAGATACGTGAGTTGGCACCTAATGATTACCATATGCAAGTTCAGTAAATTGTTCATCTATAATGCACTATCATAGGTTATGCAGATCATTTATTTATATGTTAATCAATAGAGACTTTATCTTGAAAGTTATCAGGACAATATTTAATTAGGTTTAGTTAATATTTCTCAATCAATTCAGAATCATAAGTTGATATCATATAAAAAATATGGACACATGGCTCAATTGATTATTGTTGGTAGGGTACCAATCGGAATCAGAGATCATTCGACAGCTATTTCGTCCTAGTATGTGACCCTTCAGTAGTGTGCACCCACGATTCCACCTGACGAGCTTCAGCTTGACGAACGCCTAACCCATTGCAACTATGTGCCGGCATCCATTTGTAGAATCCTTACTTTTATCAATTTCCGATGCAGCGCGACGAAGTTCTAGTGAGGAGTCATGACCGGTGGACGTCACATTTGTTTTGATTGAGAGAGTTATCACCGGTGACAATGAACGATCGTCGCTCTATATCATAAAAAGTAGAAGCAGTTGTTCATGCCTTTTACTATAATTAGTTCATAAACGAACTATACATATTAGTTGAAATTGTCATTATTTACTATGATATCTTGATGGAAGTTTGTAGAAATGAAATGACATAAATATTTTCATACTCTATCTTCCTTGGACTACAGTTTCAAAATAACGGAAAATGCGTTATATGGCAGGGGGAAATGTTAACTTCTTAAAATAACTACTAAAGTCGATAGAAAGTGGTTTATTCTTTCATATTTTGAGTAGTACGGTTTAGATAAATCACTGAATCTTTTGTATAAATGAATGTCAACTACACCATATGTCAAGTTTATTAACCAGGCTATAAATGCTACTTTGTAAACATGAATCATTGTTTTGGCATCTGCTAAGATTACACCTACAATGACAACCACTTACTTTTGATAAGCTGTGTAACGTATTCCTATATTCTTGCATTTCATCCATCAGAACTTAACTTATTGCGCAGAAGCTCTGAGATGCTTTTATAAAAGTGGTTTTGAGTTAAAGCGATGAGTTGTTATTTATACCTTTTAGTTAAAGGCTAATATTCAATACATACAACATACTATTCTTCTATGTCTTATCATTAATTCTACATCACACAAACACTGTTAATTGAGATATTGTTTTACTTGGCTTATTTCGGAATTTATTTGTTCTCTTAAAGCAACATTCTCCATGCTTGCTTTTTGTTGTACTTAGTATTATCATTCTCTTTTGTTGTGTTGCGCTGGCGTGAGCTGTGACTGCTTAGATCGATGTATGTGTGTGTGTACCAAATGTTATCTCTCTAAGTGACTGATAAAATAATGAAAGTATATAGCCGTACTGAATATCATTCGCTAGAATCTCTACAGCAATCACATGTTTGTCTAGTCCTCAGTACTGATCATATTCTATAGAACTAGTTGTATTGTGGTAAATTGTTTAAATGACCCAACATCACATGAACTTTGTTCTAGAGGAAGTTAGTAATAGGTAATTAAAAGGATTTCCCGCTCGACATACTTTTCGTAAGAGATAGCACTCGTTACCAAAACGTACCCACAAGCTTGAGTGGGCTCGTGCTCACTATAGAACTCTGACCCACATTGTCAAATCTCATAGTATGTAACCGTTACTGCTAAGCATTATGAACAATCGCTGACTACTTGTAGAACCGAAATATATATTAAATGATCACTGTTTGTAGTAACTAATCGCATGTTTGTTTAATTACAGAAATTGGCGGTGGATGATATGTATCTGACACCCCTCCCATCTCCGTCACAGAAAGGATCATTTTTCTCACGATTACATGTATCTCTTTTAACTTATGTAAATTACCATGAAACCTAGGTCGAACAAGGTTTTCTGTCAACTACCTTCAACCACCTTACAATCTCAACTACGTCCGCTTTCCGAAGACAATCAATAAAGATATCATTTTGAAAAGCTTGATGATGGGCGTTTAAAACTTTTATACATTGCGGAAAATCTTTTTTTAGCTTCATATAATGGATTCACTATAATTGATCTAATAAAATTTCGATTGTTTTAAAAATCCATTTTTCCTTTACGCCGTTTATACATAAAAAGGCATTGGAAGTTATATGTCATCACGGGACATGAACTATAAAGTTGTCAATAATAGTGTTCGGTTGATTGACTTATTGATTTTACATATGATAGTCGATTACTCAATCAGTAAATAAAACAAATCATTGTTCCGTATTTATTTTTCAATCATTAGTTTGACGACTATAAATTACTGAGGTTATCAATAATGTTTTCAGTTTTAACTATATGTATCCTATCAGTACACCAGGTCTTTGCCATGTTCATTCGATGGATTAGTACTATATATAACGGTATAACTTTTACTAAACGTTTGATTTCAACCAATAATGTTTAATGCTTGTATGTTTTTTATCCAGCATACTGGGTTGAGTTACACTGAACGTATCCATAGAAGATAATTAGCGATAATTCAAATTCTCGAAACGAAATGTAAAATGAAAAGTGTGCTGTAGTACGGGGAATGTATCCACTAAGTACGTGAACGAGCAACAGGAAGTACATAGCACAACACACTCAGAAAACACTGAGAATGTCACAAATAAACTTAGCCTTTTGAGTTATACTTAGCAAATGTCATCTTTTTACGTGTCGACAATAATTATGAATATGACGTCAGTTGGTTGTCGGTAGGAATCGCACTGATAAGTCAAGTTGATATCCTTATGATTTTGAGTTCAATGTCATTAATTGGCTTGGAAACCAAAAAGCACAGGGAACCTGTCTCTCTTTAGTATAGAACTTCTCAGTAGTGCACACCTACGACTCAATCAAATAATCGGGACCGGGACCATTGCCTTCATAATTAATGCTTAACGACTACACGACTGGGCTGAAATTCAACAGCTGATTGTTCTAATTTTTTTAAGTTGGCATTATATTTGCGCAACCTCATAGATTACTATCAGTAAGTAACGGAGTTACACTCAATATGGTCGAACTCCACCAGTCACGTCTTCTCATTAGAACTCTAAGGATTACCCTTTGAAGTTTGCTACTTGTGAGTCAATATTTTTATGATCTAACTGACTAGTTTCTGAACTAACTGGCTACAAAGGGTTAACTAATACCAAGTCTAATTAATCTAAATCTAATCCGTCTATAGCCGACGTCGGCACTTTGACATGTCAGAGAGGCCAACAGTGAGATACTTGCGGATTACATCACATGATTACGTAGTACTTTTTATTAAAATCATTAAAGATGTGTGAAATAATTTTGGCATTCTGTCTAACTATCTGACTTGTTACCGTTAGAATAAAGTGGTAGAAAAGTCAAGGCCTAGAATCCATACTAGTTCAATAAATTATCATCTGAATTAATTAACAGCATCATGATCGCTGTAAATCCTCACGTATTGTCATATCAGCTCAACCCTATTAAAATCCTTTTATCCATAAAATATTGGTTTTGACAAAGTCCGATAAAATAAAATGTCAAAATTAACGATGACTACTACATACTGGACAACAAACAGCTACTTTGACTAACATTGATCATATACTTCTAATAAATTAGACAACGATCGTTAATTCCAAATCGTAGAATGAAAACCAACCTTTACAGAGTGAATAAGAAACGTATATTGGGATAGGCTACTCGACTCTCGTCAATGAAATAAGCAACTGTGACGAATTCAACATCTACTTACTATCGAACAGTCTGGCATTGATCTGTTTTGTAATTTTATAGCAATAATAACAATAAATAGAATATTTCATACTAATACATTGTGAAACTGTTAGCTGATATTCATTTCCTTAACATTATTTTAAGACTCATTTAATTTGATAATCGATCGTAATTTTCTATTTACATTTATTCACATTCGACATAATTGTTATTAGTTTACTTTCTGTGATAACATTAGGTTTTATTAGAATTCAAGAGAAAAACTAATCTAGCAAATAATTTTCACCTGGGAGCTAGGGGGGGGAATCTATGTAGTGCACTCGATTATAAGTGCAGAACCTACTGTTATAGCATCAATAAATCCGTGTCTATTCATTTTTTTTTCTCAAAATCTGCTGGTACCATTAACTTAAATCAACTACGCTAACGCTTTTATGAATATGTTGAACTTTCACATGTCAAATCCTATAATTTACATTTACGATTGGCACTTCACTTTATGTAATTGTTGAACTATTCTACCACTGTCATACCTTCACTTCATCATTTTAATTTTAAATTAATCGCTGTCGAAATAACTTTGTTTATTCATTATTTCGATAAACATTTACAGCCGGCTATGAAAAAACGTTTTCTTAAGTTTAAATATAAATGTGATACCATTTTTTCAACATCAAGTCAGATTTAGCTTCACTTACTTGATTCCAATGAAAAATTTCCTACAGCTTTAGGAAGTCTCTACCCATTATATAAACTTGTTTACACTTCAACTAACCACTGAATTTATAAAACAATAAAATCGATATTTTGTGTACCTAAGTTCAACTGTATAGTATTGATGCCATTGTACTATCATATAATCTAATTGTTATGCAAGTTTTTATAACTAGCCTAATAGCCTTAAACTTTATAAAACGAATGATAAGTACTATTATTGTAATAATATCACAATGTGAACATATTCTAATCAATTCTATTTTTAGTACTGCTCATCATATATTTCGGTTTTATTATAATAATTAATATTTTCCATATAATTAGGTGTTTATTATGATTATTCATTTTTACTTACAACGTATCAAAACGTGGAAACAAGAATTTTGTTAATTTATTGAAAATTTTGTTTTCATATACAAACCTCATTCACTACACAAATGAAGAAATGAACTAAAATATTTAAGAAAGTATACTAAGTGAAAAAAAATGACCATAAATATGCCAAACAATAAATACATTAGAGATGGTCTATCTACTTAAGCACTCTATAGGAAATCATAGAAATGTTAGTATATATTGGAGCGGTATTCGTTATTATTTAATTACATGAGGTCAATGATTAACCATAAACAATAACCTCTAAGATTCAGCAAGTTATAAGTTCTAAGCTCTCAGATTCACAATATTCAATAAAAAATAATTCAACATTTCATTCATGTGTATTTACTTCTTTAAACTGTTCTTATCTTCAATTAAATTTTTAACTTATCGTACTGAGAGAGCAATTAATCAAGGGTTCCTGTATAACTGAGTGCACTAAACCCAGTAAATTCGAAATAACATGATTAATAAGTAAATTTGTTCAAAATACTTATAAAAATTTGTTATTCGCAACAGTGTCAGAGACCTCTGTCATAATAATACCAGTAAAATAGAAACTATTAACCAAATATCACAACATGTTTTCAGTATCATTATCATATATGATCATCAGCTATGAATGTAAACATTTTAGAATAATATGATGTATATTGTATGTCATAATCCAGAGAAATGTGATGAAAAATAAAGAGGAAGTGATTAGACACACTATTTCATCCTGTAATTAACAACTCAGTTCATAAATATCAATGCAGTAGTAACGTAAGACGCACTATAATTATGAAGTACACAGTTATACTAGTCAACAGAAATTGTACTACATATTAAATGACGCTAGATGCAGCACCCTCCTAATTATTGAGAATACATAAAAGAAATGAAATTTTATTCCTCCGCTTTGATTAACAATCAGTAGGCATTTATACATTCTTAGAAATCATCCATCCAAGTTGCAAGTTGATCTCCACTGACCCTTGATTTGAACATCGTATGTGTGATCGAAACTCCCCCCTTTCTCTTTTAGGCTGATTCGTGTCGAATGTTTGGCAAATATGTATTTGTCGAAAGTTAAATATAAAACTAAATGCACGAGAACATTGGACCAAAATGCTTTGATAAGTGAAATGATTTTTAAAATTTGAGTGAAACACATAACATGGTCTAACCAAGAACTTCCTCACAAAACTACTAATCAGATATCCGATAAATTGAAAGAACCATTCATGCAGTGACTATATATTTAAATACGTCCTGTTAAATTAAGTGATATATAAAAGAAACACGAATAGTTAAGTGACCTTAGCCTTATAAAGCTTATTTTTAAAAGTGGATATGTGAATCATACTGAAACCGATTTAAATAAATAAAATATTAATGAATAACGGATACTCTAGCATTCGCATTAGAAACAAAAATATACAACTGTTATATTCTTCGTTTTGATACAATTACTGTTTACACCTCTTATGGTTTATTCGACCATTATGAAAAAGTCAAGACTGTAGATCATTAGGAAGATTTACTTAAGACATCAAGTTACGAGTATTTATGCATTTGTACGCATCAGTCTAGGTTACATAAGAACTTTACTTGGGACGTAATACACTTTCTATAATCATATCCATCCATTCTTATTTCTCAAGTACTAGTTGACTTTGAGACTTAAAAGATATTTTGCTGTGTGAAATTTGTTACTCTGTAAGGACACTCCAGCCTACTATCATAAAGTGGTCAACTAGATCTATGTATGTATGATTGTTGTATTCCAGTGATGAATTTTTTTAAGATTAAGCTAAAATGAATGCATCAGTGGGCAAAAGATGTTATGCATCGTACTGTGTTACACCAAATAATAATTAAAGTACTGAGAATATGTTTTACGTTAACTATTTTACTTTACCTTCATTATAATATTCTCTCATCAGATATATATTATACTCAATCGCTTTATCCTTATCAGGTCAACAAATATTAATAACAGTAATCGGAAGCTGATTATTACTGCAAGCTGATTGCGATATAAACAGTCAACGATTTATAAGTAATAAAGTTGGTGTTATGTGGCATATACTTTAGAAATTTGACGTATGATGGAAAATTGTTGTAAATAGTATTCCTGAATATCGGTCTACCAATCATCAGAAAAAATATCACCGAATTAATTTCAGTGAGACTCATATGAATTTGAAAAAATTTGTATCCAACTCAATTCATTTGAAGTTCTTTAAAAAACTTTAAAGAACTGTGCCTATAAATCTATACTCTAAACGAGATTTTAAAAGTTTACAAATGAAATATACATTAAGGTATTTCTTATTACGAACTGACTCCATGTAATTAGCTATTAGAAACCAAAATCATCGAACAGCTATTTCATTCTTATAGACAGTATGCCTACTCGGCCATCAAATTCAGTTAATCAGTGATTCAATTAGAGTTTTGAGTCATGTGTTCTTATTTTGACAAATATCAGTCTTTAAATCTAGTTAAATAGTGTACTTTCATGAGAAAAGTATATTTTACATTTTGGAAATGACAAAATTCTAATTTACCAAACAAGAGTTATGGTTTCATTTTCTTAATAAATGAGAACCAAATCACAGAAGCTTTCCATTAGGGATCTCTATATATGAATATTCTAAACACTTCATTTGATTATCATATCATTTCAACAATTAGAAATTGGCTGACCACTTCAACTTACTATAAGAAACGAAGTCTAATTGTCAGATAACAGATGTCAAACATTTCGAAAATCTATTTATATCTCATTTGCTAAAATGAGCAGTTAATCTACCTTCTATATAATTGAAAATCATTGTTCAATTATTTTCAAGACAGCGTTTAAACAACTTTATCACAGTTGAAATATTTTATTTTTTTCTGTACGAATTTTTTGATCTGGATGGCTAGATTGTCAAGTTCTCATCCTTTCATAAGCCCTAAGAGATTAATTATTTCGATATAAGGTATTAAGTAGGGACCAAAGTGCCAAGAACTGAAAAAGTGTAACATACTCTCCTGTTTGGTGTTTCAGTAGATGTTTCTAGCCTACCTTTATAAAGCATACTAGTTCATTATCCACTAGTAAAACTGATATCGACCGGTAAATGCTTTGAGTGGTTTGTGCTTTGCAGTTGAACCTTTTTACTACTTATAAGTAGTTAAATTAAAAAATAAAATAGTCACGATATTTTTGCCATAATTAAAAAAAACCATTAATTAATGCCATTACATTTTCAATAATTTTTGCGAAAACAGACTAAACAATTTAACAGTATGAATGTTAAATTGTAGTATGTTAAGAAGTAATAAAATAATTGATAGCCTAGTGAAAAATTAGTTTTATCTTACAATTAAGTAAATAAACACAAATGTTTTAAGTTAAATAGTTTCATATCACTAGTATGATTAATAGGTGACTTTATTAAAAAGAAAACCACTGACTAGTGTAAATGATGTGGTCACGCCTAAAACAAAGGGAGGAATGTTCAGAATAGAGAAATTGTAGACAAATAGAGTTTGAAATGGAAACTATCTTACAAAGACGGTATAGAATTCAGCTAGAGGATACTACGAAAACGATTTAAAAGACTATAAACGACTGATATATTTAGTTCATTGCAATAACTAAATGTCACTCATGACAACAGAACAGACATAGAACTGGTTGAATGTAACTTCAATAGTTAGCTGACAATAGGCATTTAAACAAACTGCTAACAAGACTAGGATCTAAATTTCATTCTATTTGTCAGCGACAATATATATATATATATATATATATATATATAGGGTCTTAAATGAACAAATAATCCTCATACGATTCAAACCTGTATAAGTCGTTACCGACTTGTCAAACCATTTATCGGACTTCATTCATTCTGATATGCTGGGCACCTAAGAAAGATTGTTTATCTTCGAGAACTATTTTGCTGTAAACTATTTCACTTATTTTGATTGTATATAAGGTGAACATTTTGTTTTTACTATTATTCAGTTTCCCTTGCTATATCCTCCTGTGTAAAACGTTAACTGTTGGTTTATCATTTCTCATTTATGGGCTACGGTTAATTGATTATAAATACTTTACCGCAGTTCACAGTCATTAGTACCCTTATTTTGTATTAATACTAGTCTTCCAATTAGTTAAGTTGGTGGTCGTGTATGTTGTTAGAGGTGGTCAGGTTTTGAATGTATATGTAGAAGAATGTTTGAAATACAATTCGATTTTGTCTGATTGGTTCATCGGCTTGTGTTCTTTATATTCTGGCCTGAGATCTAGTGGATATCGGACAGACGTACAGGGACTAACTAGGCACTCATTTGGCGTTGTTATTGTGACCACTTGCACACATGGCCATATCCGATAATTGGTCACATGCATCATTCAATAGCAGTTTACTTTTTACGTTGTAATACATTCATTTGCCTGTTATCCCTCTTGGTGGATAAACCACTGACCATGATTTACCACCTACCTCTATCTTGGGCTCTCCTTTCAACTTTTTCCCAAGTACTATTTATTATATTCATATCTGTGTCTGATTTCCAGTACAATGTATTCGTTGGTCTTTCTCTTTGCCTTGGGGATTCCAAGTTAGGGTCTGTCTTGTGACGCACTTTAGTAGTTTCTGCAATATACGTCCTTTATCTCCAGTGTGTTTTTTCCCAACTATTTCCTTAATTGAAATTTGATTTGATCTCTCTCACAGCAGGTTATTTCTGATGATATCTGGCCAACGGACCTGGAGTATCCTGAATAGAAAGCTGTTTATAAATACCAGTATGATGGTTTTCGTAGCTCTCTAATTTTCAGCATTCCTTTCTTCTTGATCGGAGTACAGCAGTATAGCTCCTAGCTCGCAATCAAGGAGTTTTACTTATTCCAAGCATCTCAAGGTTGTCTTTTCATTTCCCTCAGCAATTTAAACGGTTCTTTCGGTCTTTTACATAGTGTGGACAACTCATATATCTATGTTAACTGTTGTTTTGGTTGTCAGAAGAGGTATATGCTTCGTGACTTCCAAAAAAATTCAGCTTTTACCATAAGGCGTCGTTACTCTTCGAAATAAAGACCCATCAAATCCCATTACAGAATTTAAATAGCTTTTCGGGTTAGTGCATTTCTAGCAAGACTGTTTGCTATGAGATCCGGTTGTCACCCCAAGCCTAATCCTCCCTATTTATCCGGGCCTATGACCGGCAGTAACTCCAGAAGGGCTTTAGATGGAGTTATTTACCGAACATATTCGGTATTAATAACTGTAACAGTATTACATTCGGTTGTTCTTTTATTGGAAATTGTTATCTTGTATCTATTCTACTTAGTTCCCAAAAAACTGTTTCAACTCAAAATTTAGTTGTTACGATATTTTCCGTTTTGTGTAATTTTTTTTTATGCAAAGTAAATTGAACAATAAAAATACATGTTAATTAATATCAAACATTCGCCTGTTAACCTAATTAAAGTGTTTCTCAAGTCATGAGTTGATAATTTTATTGTTGTTTATGGTATTGCAAAAATAATTTAAGTAGTTTATTGTTAATTGTCAGAAGCTTAACATCATTTTGCATATGACTATTGTTAAATATTACTAACCTTATTTGTATAATTTATTTATGTTATATCACGATTGTTTCTATCTTCATCCGTTGATAACTCATTAATATGTTAAATGTAAGTGTCACCACGTGATATCATTAGATAGTGAACCACGATTAGTTTATTAGCTCCGGTTTATATCACTTTAGTGTTACTCATTTACAGCCTCACAAAGAATGAAAACTCAGATCGTAACATAATGTAATTTAGCTACTGTATTCATATACTTTAACTAACACCACTTTACCCGAGTTGGCTAGTAACACAATATGATACTCATTCAACGTCAGTGATGATAATCAATTTCATTACTTATTTGGTTAACTCTACAAGTCACAACAACTAGTAGCAATTTTAAGCAGTTTATAATCCTTTGTGTTATATGATCAGAAACTATCTACATATATCATTACCAAGGAAAAACGAAATATCTGCTTGATTCTTCTCAGTTCTAAGTGGTTTTTCAAGTGATATAGATCTAAGGTGAACAATACCTTCAGTTTATGCAAAATTCCCACGAAAACACTTTATCAAACAAATAGTATTGAGTCAACTTATTTGTAGTAAAAGACACCAAAGTCTTAGCGAATCTTAAAGAGGAAATTCCCTAAGCTAAATTACATTGTAGTAACAAAACTTTTCAGAGAACTGTTTCATTGCTACAGGGCATATTGAATACATACTATGAGTAAGTTGATTTTGGAGATAAATATATCATAATTTTAGAAAAGTACTTACTCAATTAGAACATTTCATACTCTTCTTAATTCGACATAATTTAACACTGAATCAATGTACCATAACACTATCCAGCACTACAATTTGAATTTTACCTACAAATTTAATTGTCGTTATCTCTAAACTAATTAATTTAAGTAAACCAATCCTATTCAACTCACTAAACCTTAATTCCATCACATCCTTAACTTTGACTACATTATTGACAAATGTAAAACTTCATTGATGATATAAATAATGTATACTGTTTTTATTTTCATTTATAACAGCTATTTTCTAATTGGTTACATGTTATACCGAGGCTATCTAAGAGTTTCTCAAAATTCAGCATTTTCATTGAAAATTGAATATGAATTGACATTTATTACATAAATTACTGACTGTAACTTTTTATCTATGCACGTTTTTCATAATTAACTTATAAGAAATCCAACACAACAACACACTATAAAATACTATTTTCCATCTTATTGAAATTCATTATATCATTAACTTTAAAAGCTTGAATAATGAATTAGTAAGACCAAGTGATACAAGCAAATTTGATATTCAGTTGAAAAGCAAACACTCGTTAATCTCCTCATCTTTCCTTCAACAAAATAATACTTATACAATTATTCTTTTTGACGGGTATGATCGAACACTTGATTAAGTGAAGCAAAGGCTACAATTATATTACTACACACTTACCTATGGTAACTTCTGACTTCACATTTCGTATGTTACCAGATGTTAGCTCTTTATAATAAATGTCCACTGCATATTACATAATTTCATCAGATGATGTTGATTGTTGGAGCAGTGGGTTGATATTTTCCTTTTTTCCTTCCTACAAAAGTCTACTCCAGGGATCATATCTCATATAGGACTTAGTATATGCATGACTGTGCGTCATGGTGTAGGAACGAATGACACACTTATCGACATTCAGCACGACATGCAACATTAAATTACAATTCATGAATTTCGATCTAAAGATTGATTAGTTGCAGTTCACCTTACGGTTCGTTTCTCTGACCGATCCCCTGAGACTTCCTTTCAATACCAAAAGTACATTTAGAAGCGATGTAAACGTATTTAAAAGACGAAAAGGATGCTTTTCGACTTAGCACATGAACATAGTGCGTGCAGATAATCTACGATGGAAATAAATCTATTTTTCCTACAGACTGAAACTCCCTAATCGCTTGGTTTAAATCTTCTTTACAGAAAAACTGTCATTCAAGCAGATCCATAATTATTTCACGTGAAGAACAAGCAAAACAACTATTATTGAATGAGGTGATTAATAAAATCTGAAGACTCACCTATTATTAACTACATTTTCCTGCAAATATGAGTGTTGTTGAAATATGTGAGAGTAAACAAAGAACGACCAATGTGCAGCGCCGCAAATGCGAAATAGCCGTTACAAGTCTATCAATTGAAGGTTATAAAAATGTCATATTAGCAGGACACTGAACTCAGATGGTTCATAACTTGTGGCGAATACTTGATAAATTAATTTTCCATTAGACAGTGCGATGTCGCTTGCCAAATAACGTATTTTTGTCTTGATATTGAGTACTATTAAAATTAAGAAGATCACTATAACCATATATCCATTATATTATAAATCGATTTAGTAAATTAGACTGAAATTAGTTTGAGACGTAATTACATAATGTAAACAGAAATTATTGACCATTTCAAGTCCAGAACTTGTACCTACTTAAATTTTGTCAATTGACCTCTAAAAATATTTAGTCACTGAAACAAATTAATATGCAAAACGATAACGATTAATGCTTTCTTGGTCATTACATATATATATATATATATATATATATATATATATATATATATATATATATATATATATATATATATATATATATATATATATATATATATATATATATATATATATATATATATATATGCTTAACTTTAATAGTACGCGATTTCAAGACAAAAATACATAATTTGTCATGTAACATCTCACTGTCTAACACAAAATAGTATTCAATAACTAATTATAATTTATAAAAGGTTAGTCAAAGTTCAAATAATTTATCTGGAAATTATCTATGACTAGAAAAACGATTAAGAATGAACATACATTTTGGGGAAAAACGCTAGAAAGTGAATTCCTGTTGACGACATGAAACAATTTTACAACACAGATCTATGGAATTCAATAATTAAAATATATCGGTTGTTGATACTAGAAACTAGAATTAGTCTGTTTTTGTTGCTACATGCGCATTCTGAGTGTATTTTCTCTGCATTAGATACGATAGTGACAATCTAAAGTTAATAGTTCAGTTGACTGTTTGTCATCTTACATGTTTGGCCATGCTATATTGGACTTGTTCGTAACAGTTACTTCCAAATAACTCTCGGTGGTCAGTAGTAGTGTAATCGCAAGTTAAAATACTTCAAAATACATATGAGAATTGCTTTCAGTTTTATACACCAAACTCATTTACTTGGATTATTACTAGCTTCGACTTCGCTAATACTGAGCAATGACAATGCTCCATTCTCCTTCTAGCCACATTTAATCTCAAAGACATATCTTATTCAGAAAACTTATCTACTTCGAATCTTATTGAAGCATTAGTGCCTTCAAAATTCCAGTCACGCCTTTTTGATGAGTGCTAACTGAAAAGAAAACCAGATCAATCACGGTTTTCTGATGATTCCCTCCCCCTACCGCAACCACCTTGCATCAAAACATAGTGCAAATGATGTCGGATAGTTTAGACTAAGGACTCCATTACAACTTGCTCGATAAGATCAATACTAGAGACTAAACACACATGACATTAGTTACTTCCACATGATCAATCAACATGAATACATTAATAGACCCTTTAAAATAAGTGTGAAAAATAACCTTATTAAAGTAACCAGCCAACAGGAAGAAAATGTATTAGTCATACTTAAAGACGAAATAAAATTTGTCCAAGGAAGTTTGACAAAGAAACCGCTTGTGAGAATAACAAAATACTGAGTTTTAGGGAGTTTACCATTCTGAACACGAATACGTCAGTGATGCGAGGCAGGTGTAAATACAGAATTTTCTACAAAGTTGGTTATGCTTGATGAGCAATATCAAACAACTACTAAGATGATAAATCATCGAAGTAGGTTACAAAATAGAAGGGCCAGTATGGATAAATGGAATGTTGTTAGGTAACACTTCAGGATGATCGAAAATATGATTAAAAGTCTCTATGATGGATTATTTGTATACTCACCATTTAGAGTATAAAGGAAGTATAGAAATAATCACTTGAGAGGACATCAACTAATAGTTTATTTGGTTAAGGCAAAGCTTATAAACAAGCTGTAAAGTAAACTTGATCAACAGTAAGTCGGTCAGTATTCTGAGGTTGGTAGTATGAAATTGCATGTTGACAAGTAATGCATTAAAATAAGCTTCAAGAAACCTATGATAAGCACTCAATACACAAAATGTGAGATTAAAATCAGGCTCCAGTAAAATTTGCGTCTAAAAAGTCAATATTTCAGATAGCAGGTAGTAGGTTAGTTTAGGACATATGTATGGGATCTAACAGTTCAATTTAAATGTATGTCAAACGACACAGCGAAATGAATATATGCAGCTGGCAAGTTATTGCAAGAGATTCTAGATCCCTAGAAATCACTTGGTAACTCTATTATTTTCATAACTTATTTGTGTAAACATAAATTTCACATTTTCGCCTCAGTGTCCGTTAATAATTTCAGTTTGTATTTCGCAGCTCGAAAGATCATAAACTCTATTGATTCGTTTTCTCTAGCAGCACTCTGTTTTTTGTTACGTTTTCAAAAACCCTTTTTGTTGTATATATATATATATATATATATATATATATATATATATATATATATATATATATATATATATATGAGGTAACCGCTTGTTATTCATCTTGCCAGCTGCTTGTGGAATTACACTTTTGCTACTTACTCTTAACTCCCTGTTCTAGTTAGCTATGTTGGGGCGTAGAGACTAGCTTAGCTTCGTTCAGTGTCATCTTATCGCTAGTCATTGTTCTCGTTCCGGAAACCCAGCAGTTATCAACAAAACGAAACCTTTATCACGCATCCCACGACTTGCTATCATGTAAAAAGGACGGCATAAAAGAAGGATACTGATATCTTTAAAGTAATTCTATTCGCAATAGTTATGCTCTTCAGTTTAATCAAATAAGCATGAAGCATATTAGATGAGGAATCGTTTAGTCAAAACATTTACACTATTTCATTGAGAGTATCCTACACCAGCCGCTAACTTATAAACACCTGTTTAATCGACAGGTTATTTCAGTTGATCAATTCGATATTCATTTATTTCCTAATCAAGAGAATTTGTTTTAAAATACATTTATTAACAGTTCTATTTCTTTAATGAGTTGCTAACAAGGTATAATTGGTTACTTTTGTCATTTTTCAGCATGATTACAACCTATATGAAAAATTTACATTTTTGATAAATTGTCTAATGCAGTGTATATAATTTATGAAATTACTGAAACTTTTTACTTACTTACCCACCTTTCAATAATATTAAGATTCGACATTAACTGAATTAATTCATATTAACTTAACAGTAGTTAACAACTTCATTCATTCATCAAACAATGACAATCAATAAAACACACAGTATTTACTAATACATACTTTGAATAATTACTAGGTATTTTTTAGACAAAACATGTAGAATATGAAGTCGGTATTTTAGCATTAAATACTGAAAAAGTATTCATAATTTCAATACACAATACGTATACATGAATTCTCTAGTGAAGCGTATATAATTATGTATCAATTGCATATGAGTCAATAACTTAAAGAAGATTAAAGAGAATTCTACAGAACTTGACAGTATCAATTGTTGTAAATGATTAATTTCATTGACTTAGAAGTAGCTCATCTACTTAGAAAGCTAAGTTGAAAGCGGCATTGTAATTATATCTATAATTATAAAACTTGGTGAAATATCATCCTGGTACTTCTGAACTTCAAGATTATTCCCGTAGGTAACGTTGAATGATTTTACTTTTATAATTAGTAGTATGCTTATGATTCTTTAGTTATACAGTGATATGATACATTAAAAGCTACTTTTGTAATCAATGCATTTAAGTCATGTAAGATTTATAGGTTAGATGAATGAATTAAAAGTAGTCATATAATAATAGCAGTATTAGTAATAATAATAATAGTAATAATAATACAATGGGCGAACTTCGTCATTTCGAAAGACGACGTACAACCCGAGCATAAATATGTAAAAATGGTGGAGTATATTCCAAAGTGAAACTTAGAGGAAAATACAGAAATAAAGTAGGAAGTGGAGTCATCGAATAAACCGATCTAACAGATTATTGTTGTACACGTAAATATGGTTTTATAATGAGCATCAATAGTGTCCCTGAAATGCAAAGGAAATATTTGCATGCGCTTAACTTTATTAATTAGAACTAATGTCAAGTTAAATCCTTAATAGTGACCACATCATATTGATCAAGTTCAAATGAGATCATTTAGCTAACTGATACAAAGTCGTGATGGATTTTGTTTAACATAGTGTGATTGAAAACTGTCACTAGGGCTATAGTTATTATCATTAAATAGAAGTATTTAAAATCATGAAGAAATTAGTATTCTCCGTAGGTAATCCAGCTAATTTCGATAACTTATCATCAAACTTCTTATTGTTCAGAGTATTTTAATAACTTTTAAGTAGTTGAGTATTCTACTTTTTAGAGAATAATATAATTTACTAAAGAATTATGTGAAGTATGAATGGATCGAGCTCAGAATTAGATGTGAAAATCATCGTGTTACCTAAATGAGATAACGAGACATCAGTAGATAGAAAAACTATACAAATAAAGTAAAACATTTCCAATTTCATTTGATCTGAGTTAGACAATCAGTGAAAATCACGAAGCATTGGACAGTCGTTTCGTCCTAATGTATTGTGCATCCACGACCCCATCAAGGAATATAGCTCAGGACCTGCAGACTTTGCAGCAAAATCAACTTTCATTTCACTAAGTCTCGGTGTACTGTGTTTTGCATAGTCGATTGATTGTTTATAATTAAATAGTAATCATTCTAAAAGTACAACTCTTTCCAATCTGTTACGGATAGGTTTCAGCCATATAACGATTTAAAATAAGAAATCAATCGATAGTTTTAATCGAATCGGAACTAAGACATATGTCATCGACGAGTGATGGCTGACTAACACCGCTAAAAGATCAACATTCAAAAATAACTGTTCAGCTTTCCATGGATTTCAATGGTTTCCTAGCTACAATAAATCAACAAACTTCACTAACATTTTTCCATGATGAGACATATTAGGCAACACTAAAATGTAACAATTACTTTTAAAAATCAATATAAAATGTTTTAGGATTAATGAAGTTACTGTTTATGATTGATATATTACCTTCTACTTGCGAACAGCGTTAGACTTCACGATAGTGGTCGGTGTTATAGCACATTACGTTACATTATAATTGTTGGGGATGCTAGATCCTCAGAATCCTCTTGGTAAATCTATTATTATTATTTGTGGAAATTCGAACCACTTACTTTTGCGCTAAAATGCGCCGCTTTCGCCTTCAGTTTGTGTTTCCCACTTAATAAGACGCCAAATCTCATTAGTTCGTTGCTTATTTCAATACACCATTTGTGACGCTTCAAGAACGCTCTCTTTATTGTATACATACGCATGAGTTTTGTTTATTATCTGACACGTTGCCTGTCGAAATTAACGCTTCTTACTGACGTTGGACTTCTTCCTCTAGTTAGCTGGGCTGAGGTGCGGAGGAATAGCTTAGCTCACCTGTTGTTGTCGTGGATCATACGTTCGTTAGCAGGTATCGAGGTATCATCTTAATTTACATACCCTAAAAATAAAATAAAGCATAAACAGTCCTATTTTATGTCATGACTATTTCTTGATATCCTTATTTAGTGCTTTGGTGACTTGATGAGAAAATACCTTAGGACTGACGACTCAATGTCTCGATGGAAAGCGGTTCTGCGTAGGCCTGCAGAAAACCCTTCATCACAGATTTTCTGCTAGTTGGTGATTACCAACAGGACGTATCTGGGAACTTGAGGGAACTGGTGCACCCTGGTAGATTCAGTCCCGAGTCACTGTTTCACCGTCTGTGATCAGTTAATGTAAATATTTTAGCCGTATAAAGGACCAGTCTTAGCCTGTGAGACTGAGTGACCTCTGATCAAACCCCTCAGGGAGTACCAGTTACTTTAAGATTTCAGATACGCCATACTGACGAGTGCTAAGCAGCACGAATCTTAAATCGAGTAGGGTTACCTACAGACCATTTCCATACCACCTTCCACTACAAAACAACGTACGCCATTTTGAGTTACTTAGCCCAGTTGCCACATTACAACTTGATCGACCGAATCCGATCACTACTTTAAAGTACTAGACAAAACATAATAAACCCCACTACTCATTGATCAATCAATATAAATTCAGTGTTTAGAGTCCATTCACGAATTATCATGTGGAGTTTAGATATATCTTTATTAATGGTAGATTTAGTGACTGCACGGAAATAACACTTATTTACTGGATCCTTAAATAATCGCCAATGTACTTCTAAGCTAGGATGTTCTATCAGAGCGAAAAATAAATGTCGGGAGAGATTTATTATTTACGTTGACTATAAAAGGTTTCAATAAGGGTGCGACCGAAACCACACTAACAATATATTATGGAATCGAATATACAAGTTGTGAGTCAAGAAAAAGATGAATGCCCTAATAACCAAAAGAACTCTGTTGGTCATACAAGCTGTTTTTTGTCGAATTTCAATATAGTTAAGGATGTGTTGTAATGTCAAATACTCAGAATGAAATTAATCAGGAAAATCACTGGATCACTGTAATTAAAATTGATATGCAAACAGACGTATACGAATGATTAAGGGTCTTATTTTGGTCTCCATCAATAAATCTCTTTTTACAAGGTTTGCGATTTGAAGTAGACGGGGTTAGTAAACTGTGAAATTCGATATCAAAACGCATTATCGGTTACTGTTGACACACCACTAAAAGTCATATTATTAGTGTCATTACAAAAAAATATTATGATATACTATAAGGTGATCCATCTCTAAATCAAGCCTGTTTCAAAATGAATTATATGAAATCAGCTGCCAACAGCGTTCATGCATCTAGAACTTCTGCATCTTTTTAGAGTACCTTTCTGTGTTGCAGCTGTGCTAAAAGTATGTAAACACAACGATTTTATGATCAAGAAACATGTTCTATGTATAGTATTACAACTAAATACAAAACTAAGGCAAGTCCAGGGCTACCTTGAATCCAAAGGAAAGTATACTTAAGAATTTGGTCCTACTAATGTAAAAGTTATTTCAACGCCAGTGGCTTTGTTAGGTTAGTCGGATGTAGTCGGTAGAAAACTCTGATAGACTTAGACCTGGCATTCATCAGTAAGGCATAGCTAAAGTCTTGATAGAACTGGTGCTCTCCTCAAACTCATGACAAGTTGAATCAATCAATATATGGGAAAATAAACGGTATTACCTATAACTAAAGAAAAGTAACTGAAATAGTGAACAAAAAATCAAAGCTACATCACATTAGGAACTAGAAAAAGTAACAATGAAAGCTCAACAATTAAATTACATATCTGAGAAAACTCAACAACAACAGTCGACTATATTTTCCCCCCAATAAGGATACTAAATCAATCAATTGAACATATTTGCACATGAAAAACAACTTAAACTTCGACTAATTGTAATATATATATATATATATAATATATATATATATATATATATGTTTAAGTAAAAAAAACAACGCTAATTAGATATACTAAATAAAAGACCTGTACAATAATATTTAATACAATAAATTAGGAAAACAAAGTATCACACATGTATGCATTGTAACTATTAGTATATTAAGTATGACATCTTTAAGAATAATCTTCAATTTATTTGATACACAAGTAGAAAAAGTAATGAGATGTCTGAATCAAGTATAAAGATAGATGATGAATAAAGAAAATAATCGGTCATTTTTTTAAAGAATGACGACCGAGCATAATGCATGAAAAACTTGCACAGAGAGAGACAGAGCGAGAACATTCATATACACTATATATATATATATATATATATATAATATATATATATAGATATATATATATATCTATATATATATATATATAGATATATATATATATATAGATATATATATATATATATAGATATATATATATATATCTATATATATATATATCTATATATATATATATAGATATATATATATATCTATATATATATATATAGATATATATATATATATATAGATATATATATATAGATATATATATATAGATATATATATATAATATATATATATATCTATATATATATATCTATATATATATATCTATATATATATATCTATATATATATATATATCTATATATATATATCTATATATATATATCTATATATATATATATCTATATATATATATCTATATATATATATATATATAGATATATATATATAGATATATATATATAGATATATATATATATCTATATATATATATGTTTAAGTAAAAAAAACAACGCTAATTAGATATACTAAATAAAAGACCTGTACAATAATATTAATACAATAAATTAGGAAAACAAAGTATCACACATGTATGCATTGTAACTATTAGTTATTACGTATGACATCTTTAAGAATAATCTTCCATTTATTTGATACACAAGTAGAAAAAAGTAATGAGATGTCTGAATCAGAGTATAAAGATAGATGATGAATAAAGAAAATAATCGGTCATTTTTTTAAAGAATGACGACCGAGCAATGCATGAAAAACTTGCACAGAGAGAGACAGAGCGAGAACATTCATCACTTATTATCACTATAGATATATATATATAGATATATATATATATATAGATATATATATATATAGATATATATATATATATATAGATATATATATATAGATATATATATATATAGATATATATATATATTATATATATATATAGATATATATATATAGATATATATATATATATTATATATATATATATATAGATATATATATATATAGATATATATATATAGATATATATATATAGATATATATATATAATATATATATATATCTATATATATATATCTATATATATATATCTATATATATATATATAGATATATATATATAGATATATATATATAGATATATATATATATCTATATATATATATCTATATATATATATATCTATATATATATATATATATAGATATATATATATATATGTTTAAGTAAAAAAAACAACGCTAATTAGATATACTAAATAAAAGACCTGTACAATAATATTTAATACAATAAATTAGGAAAACAAAGTATCACACATGTATGCATTGTAACTATTAGTATATTAAGTATGACATCTTTAAGAATAATCTTCAATTTATTTGATACACAAGTAGAAAAAAGTAATGAGATGTCTGAATCAAGTATAAAGATAGATGATGAATAAAGAAAATAATCGGTCATTTTTTTAAAGAATGACGACCGAGCATAATGCATGAAAACTTGCACAGAGAGAGACAGAGCGAGAACATTCATATACACTATATATATATATATATATATATATATATATATATATAGAGAGAGAGAGAGAGAGAGAGAGGGAGAGAGAGACGGATTAACTGTAAAAGACAGGACATCATAGAAATAACTAAAGTGTTGCTTTTATTTGATATATATGCTAAAGAAAATTAGTCACAAAATTATGGGAAGAACAGAAATCGGGGGGAGCGAGGTTGACAGATGTGGAATAATCATGTATCTTCAACAGTACACATACATACAAACAGGAATTACTGAGACTGAATTACATAGTACTTGTTGTTAAAATAAAGACTAGTTATGTTGTAACCTTTTTATATCTTTACACAAAAAGAGAAGGAAGGTATTTTCATGATAAACATGAATGAAATTGAACAAGTGTGTACACATAAAACATTACGTCGTAACCGTTTGTCTTGTTGCTGCTGTTGTCATCATCCCGTCGTTATCACCGCTAAATATATCAGCCGGATTTAATTTTCCTATTGGCAAGGCAAAACTATACTTCTTTGTTAAATGGTCATGTAGTACAACAGGTGGAGGTGCACAGATCTTTTGACGTATCACTTGCAATACTGTCACAATACTACCCGTTGCAAGTGCAAAGTAAATTAATGCTACAGCAAGTACCTTTAATTGAAACAGATTATAATCATTATACAATAATTTATCAATATACTTATTAGCAATTAAAGAGTATATATATATATATATATATATATATATATATATATATATATATATCAGCATATAAGCACAGTTAAACGAAAAATAATATTCACATCTAAACGTAAATAATTAATACACTATGGAAAATGGAAGTTATAAAACATGAAAACGTCGCAATCGGTAATGATACATTTGTAGCATACTGCACTGTCTAAAACAAATAGATTCTCATATTAACGCCTTCGCCACTGAGTTTGATTATTAGCTCTATCTGAAACTTTGGTCATTGAGTTTTAATATATCTCAACCTCCATAAAAAGTGTTATTCCAGCAAATATTCTCCAATTCCAATTGTTATACGATTAATTGACAAGCCTTTTTTGCCTCATTAATCCCAAATTAACCGCTTTGGATAATACTTAATACAACCAAGAGTATGCATAGTCAATGTAGTGAACAAGCAGTTACAGTATAATGTATTAAGTGAATGTAAACCACAAGCTTAATATCATTGATTGCAAAACATAACATCACATGAGAAAATAATTCCTGATACCAACCAACTCTTACTACCAAATTTTTATTATATTTTCATGAGCGTTTCTAAAATGTACAAGTAGTTCAACTTAGTAAAAATGAAAGAAATACACTTTACGTTCAAATGTCACACCTGTCTAACGATACTTTGAAAAATCCTAATGCTTAATTTCTAATATGACACAAATGAAATAACAATTTTAGCATAAATTATTTTGTAAAACAAACTAGCTGAGACAACGTTCTGACCACAGAACTTGTTTGCATTGTGCCTATTTTTAAACAATACATGGACAGAAGGCCACAAAGAATTATAAACGGATAATAAGACAAGAACAATTGACTCTGAATAATATAAATTCATTTTTATTTCGGTGGTTTAACAACCATAATTCTATTGAATTATAACATCATAATAGGTAGTCATAAGTAACCTTAATCAAAAACAAGGTACTGGAGTGATACGGGATACCAGTTCACTCAGCTTGTGACTTTCCATCAAACCTTCTTATGGTTATAATACACTCAAAAGTTTGTACCGATGAAGTCGTCCAGAATGACGACGAAAGCTCCGCGATAAAATCATCCAGCTTAGGAAACGCAATCAGACTAAAACCATTCCCCTGAGCTGCAAATCTTCCCTACCAATTCGATAGACTTCATCTCATAGATCTTTGAAATCTAAACAACTAAATTCTCACCAACTCAAAGTTTTAATGTCTACATATATATTTGCACATATACATTTATATATTGCACGAACATCCCATATCACTTTCATTCTTTGCGTTCCATTACCAATGCTTATGATCACTTATTAAGGTGTGATAATTTAATAAGAATTATTGTTGTAATGCAGCTGATGAGAACCAACTCAATAAAAATAAATTCACGGTATTCTGCGTTAACTGACAAAAAACAATCGTGAGGCCATGTAAACTAGTGTAGTTAATTTTAAGAACAAAATTATTGTACGTAGGTCCCAAAATAAGATAAGTGAATCCACTTGCAATATATCAAGTCTAAGATTGAATTTTCCGATGACTGACAGTAATGTACCTAAAATACATTTGTTGTTACATCTTGAAGCGATCTATGATAACAGATCTCATAATTATATAGTCTATATAGAAGGTAAGAAAACAGTGAGCAGATCAATCCTAGGACACATAAATAAGAAATTAGCTGACGTTTAAGTAAATGAGGAAAGTGGAAGAATGGTAAAAGACCTACAAGTGATCAAGTAAAAATACTGAGCTGGTGCATGAAATATATCGTTTTTACCTCTAATAGTCAGAACTACCGTCTATCATATTCTAAATCTGACTAAAAACTACTACGAAGTAAGACCAATAAGAGTTTCACGTATGTTTGACAGTAGGAACTGAGTAATGCTATTTCTATTGTACAAAAAATCCATCAAACATTTTAATCGTTTTGTTGAATCCCGTGGAAAACTATGTATCACTCCGAAGTTCTAACTTGATGACAGATCGTCAACAACTTAAGAAATATGTATATCCGGCAAATCCTCATTAGCTCTATCAATTACAAATACTTTTTTTACTCCCATATACCAACGTCAATTCCAAATAAACCATGTATAACTATCTAGGACTTTGTTACTACTGTCACCAATTCTATTTAGTAATTCACACACATCCTGCGATTCTGTTAACCGCAATGGTTCACTCAAACTGTAATTGTAAAGACTGATGAAAATTCGCCGAAGATATGCATTCACTAAAACTACCTCCCTAATTTATCATGCGGAACATACTCAAACTAGATCACTGCTCACAAATGTATCTCGATCGTTATAAATGGAATAATAATGGTACGTGAACGAAACTGACTACAGTAATCCCAAGAGCAAAACCCGTCTCTACTGAATAAGAATAAAATGATTCAATAAAGTGTTGACAAAAGCATACAGGGTTTGTCGACTATTCTAATAAAACATTTTTAAAAACGAATAAGAAATGGTATCTGCGATGTGGAAATCTAGTTGATAGATACGGTGATTCAATGAAAACAAGTTATCTCTCATTTGTGAACTTTTAAAGGTATGAGTATGTTTAGTTAATGACAAAATATTAAACTTTGATAGGTATTTATTTTAAAATAACGCTATAATCTCCAAGACAACGAATTTCAATCATCAGGTGAATCTGAAATGAAAGCATATTTGGTAATTATCTTGTCTGTATTTTTAAAATATCACCAGATTTATTTTAAATATCATTACCAACACGTAAATAGTATCTGACCTGCCACTCGTGACAGTACTTTTGTTGAGATATCACGTAGAGATTGTATGCCAAATATAATTCGAAACCGTATGTTCCAATTAAGAAAGGTAGAATGAATGTTAGCCGACGAAACATCCATGACATGAAGCCATCTGTAAAACGAGATTAAAAAGGGAAATGAATCAGTATGCTAGTTTAAAACTAAATTAGAGATGAACTGATAGTTTTGACTAAGGTTGATATGTTACAACACTTCGGCAAACTTTTGAATGTGGAAGCTAAGAAGAGGAAAATGCAACATTATGCTAACAATAAAAAGCATCTCTATAAAAAGGCAAAATAATATCAACCAACTGAACTTAAGTGCATGTTAAGATAAGGTAGGGTAATGATAACAATGGTGTATATTAATTCAATGAAATGACAAACTTTGCCGGATGAAACTAGCACTTTAAATCACTGATAGTAGAATAGATTCCTGACTAATGCATGTTCAAATTAGGCTTAAATCAGGATGCAATGATTGCATTACTTTCAAATAATCAGTGCTAATCGGTTGATCGAGAACTCACTAGGAGCTTTTTCACAAATTATATATAATCCTTTATGTTTTCACTACCGTACATGTTGTTCTGGTTTGCTGGAATGCATCGTTCCCTCTCAATTCGTTTTCTGATTTAAGATTAATCGAGTGAAGTACAATGTCCGCAGAATTCTGTGTAGTGATTAACACACTAATCACTACACAAAAACTGCTATAACCTAGCCACGCCAATTACATAGTGTTGTCTTATATATCATATTGTCTGAACAAAGACAAATGACGCAAAGCCGTAACTGCATCAATCATTAGTTGCAATTTTTACATTTTTTTAATGAATACAACTTAAGCACTAGCAGGATGCTAGGTAAAAACTAAGACATGCATTTGATTAATAACCAATGCGTTCACAAAAAAGAGACTACACTAAAATCGGGATAATATGTATGGGCAAACTCGTCGCGTTATCCATGTACCAAATATAGATTTCTAAATTTAACTTTAAGCTACTATCCGGTCGCCCAAACCGAAGTAGGTTGAGCGGGTTACGGATATGTTACCTAAAAATTGAAAGCAAACCGCTTTAACCACTAAACCACCGCTCCACACAAAACTATATTACTCAAAAGGTGAAACGGACTGAGCAGTGAATCCTACGAGAACAATAAAAGTATATTCGCACAAAATTTTCATGCCATGTAGAGTAGTTTACTTTAATCATGCTAATCATCCAATTCTTACACAGAATGTGAGCCGATTATACTAGAATAAATCAACAACGCAATCATTTGTACAACGCTCTTCATAAAATATAACTCAGAAAAATAAGTCATACACTTAGAAAAGCATGAAAAATTCACATACTTTTAAGTTCAGTTATATGTATAAGGATGTGCATATTAGGTAAATCAAGTGACTAAGTGGAAAGCATACTAAAATACATTAAAATAAATCAATTTTATGCACTTGTGTCGATATTTGCATAATAAATATACCCTTACACTTTTGGGATACTTGGCGCACACTATATATTACTTTCACCTCCCTCCCCATTTGTCTATTATCCCCCTAGAGTTTACTCAGCTAATTCTCAATTAGAACAAGTATTGAAGAGCAAGGCATATTTCAAATATCCGAAACAACATGAGGTACAGTAGTAAAAGCACAATGGTTTGTACAGAATTTAGAAGAGGAACTTCTAGTATGTTCTCATGTCATCGGTTTGTAGTGACTAGTTGCAAATGAACCAACTAAAGTATTCCGATTCTAGCATGAAAATGTCACTAGAGTGTCGTGCAAATGACGTCATTAGCCAGATGTTCGTGTGATCTCCGTGGATATGCACGAAAACCCAGTAATTATATTCGAAAAACTTATTCATAAAACATATATACAAGAAGTTCCGGTTTTCCACTAGACATGAATTTAACAAAAAGATAGACAATGTGATATCATTAAAAAATACAGATAGGAAGGTTTGTCAGTAAATACTAATCAGTACGACCCAGTAACGAGTACGTAATAAATTCGATGGAATCACTGATTTAACTTATACGCAACTAAACTTACGATCGTACTAAATAACTATAAACCCTTTTTGTATCTCATGATCCATTTAAGCGTTTTTAATAAATTATTGAACAGATTTCACATGGGCAACATTCAACATAAATGATGAGAGTTGGTCAAATAAATCAACTGAATATAAAACGTCCTACTGTATACATGCAAATGCATCAAAAATATTGTATTAAGATGTACAGCAAACATAACAGGATGGTTACAAATGTTTTCATAGAAATAAAAAAAATACATTAGCTAATTTACCAACAGTTATATCCATTGGATGTCGACACCCCAATGTACGAAGTTTATACAAACAACTTATCTGATATTGATATTGTATGAAATGAACAAGGTCTGTAAAAGAAAAGAAAATAATGAATACAAAATGTTGAAAACAAATCAGGATAAATATTCTAAGAGTACTCATTGTAGTTATTATATTTCGCAACACCACAAAGATCGAAGTTAGCATTTTAATTAATAAATTAAAATAAGCAAGATAGAAATGAGTAGATAGAGAATGAAAGAATAGATGAATGCTAATAAACTAGCTAATAAACTAGCAAGAAAAAGTAGGTCACAAAGTAAATATGTTGTTAAAAACCTATGTAGTTCAATTAGATGATAAGTACATCCACGATATCTTAATTATACTACAGACGACTCATGCATAAATGTCTTCACTAAATATGGATTTGTGATCGATGAGGCTTGACTGATATGTGAATAAAACGTTTACGGTGAATGTTTCTAATTACAAAGAGATTAATAATAAAACAGTCTTCAGAACGACAACTCATTGTTTACTGCTGCAGTTTACTGGCTCAGTGCAAGCTATTCAAAAATTACCAAATGATAAATTATTGAGAACACTTTTGTGATGAGTATTAAGAGCATGAATTTGACAAAAGCTAAGTTAACTTATCATTTCCATATTAAAATTTAATTATTATCAAGTTATACCGACTGATTGGATCATTAATATACATGAAAGTGTCAATATTCTTAAAGAAGCAGTGATGCAAGTAAACTTGAATCAACAGCGCATGCATCGTGTAGCCTTCAGTAGGGTAACTTATATAATTGGTAAGTCGTTTAGTAATTAGCAATCCCACAAGATACCCTGATTAACATAATTATATGCTGACTTCAAATGGGTGATAATAATTGAAGTTTATTAAGTACAGTAGTGCTCGTTTATTTTGCTTTAAATGCACTCAACCGAAATGTCTAGATAAGAACCACCTTACACTTTCAGTCTAATATGTTTCTGTCAGATCGTTACTATAGACAAATTCGATGGTCACATCAAAATGCAAGCTACAATCACAGTGATATTCGAATATCTATTCGAGATCCGGCCTTGTTTCGCTACAAGCCAAGCTCTTATTTTAAGAAACTTGAATCTCGCCAGCAGAACACCGCTTGTATACCTTAAGCCTACTGAGAGACCTCTAAGTAGAGGGTCGATCTCTTGAAAACCGGAAGTAGTGCCATATCCAGTAGCATGTCTGTAACTAACAACGGAAAGGTATGTGATGTAACTGCCGAATTATATGGCGGCTCTATGCTTGGTTACGCAACCACCTAGGTTTTATAAGTGACTTTATCAATAAAATATCCTTTCGAAGCATTCCCCTTAAAGTCAGTCAAGAGACGATTCGATCCACGGTGTGATAAAAACCATCTCCTAATTGGGAAGGATAAGCAAAATAAAAAAACCAGTAAGTAGACTAATAAATATACTCTTTTAAGCCTGACTGACTAAAAATGTAAAACCAAAAATAAATGTTACGAAATTCCAAGACCATATTATATTTGAATTTAATAAGATTATAACTCACTTAAATATAAGGAAAACAGCATAAACTGATCGCGAAATTCATCATACGAACGAGATCTAGGCCTAAAATGAAATCGCAAGGATGAGAAAATGAGAATATCATCTGATGCTAAGAAATTTCAGTGAAAAAACCTAATAGATTAATCCTACAAATTATCAGATGACGCAGATACAAAATATTTATCAAGGAAAATATCACACGTGAATTATGAATGTCCCGTAACAATTATCAGTGCACCTAAACCATAAATCAACACTGACGATAACTATATTTCCTTTTAAGAACATTAGAGGTTGAATAATTAAGAACTCAGCGTCCAGCATACCGATATATTAGCCTCGAATAAGACTGACTAAATACAAGTGTATATGACTATACCGAAATAGTTTCGTAAGCAATATCTGTATACAAAACACAGTACTCCAAAGTAGATAGGAAAAAGACAATTCAACACACTGATAAACCAATAAGTAACAATTAACACCACTTACCAAATAAGCATAATGCCTGCACATGCTGTTGATATGAAATGAGATATATTCCACCACCCCTTAATGCGTGATCCATTAGCAATAAGAATTCGTTCACGAATAGTTAATGTGCAATAGTACCATACCAACAGAAAATGAAAAACAGTATCCACAATTCTGAAAACGTGAATTAATTGAAAATTCAGAGGCGCTTTTCAAAAAGGAAACGAGAATAATAACTGTGTTGAAACTAAACAGTGACATGATCAAATGACAAATCAGACTAAGCATAACTGGAATGATTGGCTGTATAACGTAGGGTAACACTGATCACAGCAACACAACAGGAGTAAAGCTTAGGCTTTTTATAGGAAGGGGAGTGATTCTACAATGTACGTTCAAAAACGAACAAGACAAAGCATCTAACATTTTGGGGGCTACAAATATGCATGATAAATAGTATTCACTATTTACAAGGTATGTTTGGATGCATAATTGTAATTAACTCCCAGTGGCTGTAAGCCACATAGCCTGAGTAGGTAATAAATTGAAGAAATGTGGATATCTTTTTCAACTGAGAAGTAGAACTGTTTCAATGTAGATAGATAAACAATGACACAACTGAAAACTGAGACTAAAATACTGGATGCATTTTCTCAACAAGATTACTGTGTAAGAGAACTACTGTGACTGTCTGGAAACGACTGATTTTGCTGTATATACCTTTGGAAATCTAACTTTTCATCTTAAACTTACGATCTTATAATCAGAAATCGACACGAACCCACTCCAGGGTTAGATATTGCAGTAACAATAATCACACAACAAAATTGAAAATATCCTGCGAAACAAAAAGTTAGCATTCCCCTGGAAATAATAGTATTAGAACGTGAATCACTTTAAGGACGAACTAGTTAGGCATTTAGTCAACTACAATGAAGACGTTCATTCCGAACAGTCCCGGTGCTACCTGAAATATGTAAAAGAAGCATTAGCGTCTATTAGGAACTGAAGCCAAAAAGGTCAGTGGATTTCAAAAACGAAATGTATGGATCAAATCTTTATTGTCTCAGGTCCTATAAAATATATACGCTTGAAATCAGCAGTAGTCGTATTTCGTGCAAGGATCCTGGGTGAGGTTCGTAAGATAATTGTAACCTGTAGTTGGAGGTACGATACGATATAAACCAAAAGTGGGAGCCTTCGAACTCGCCGAATTCTCGGTTTACTTTTATACTACGCTTCTTGTTCAGTGATGACTGGACACTACTAAGGAAACTGAATTCGACTTAATCTAAGTCTGTAATGAAACACGTTTCTTCACTTTATATTTCTAAAACAGACTCAAGATAATCGGTTACAACATCCATACCTAAGGTTGTAAATTTGAGGTTAATGTACCCTACTACGACCTAATATATTTAGCCTGTAATTTTGCAAAGACCTCTTAAAATGCCCAGAGAACATTTGATGTTTCCGAGAGGTCCCGTACAAACAGATAGAAATCCCTCCCCCCCTGAAAGAATTTACATGGCGATTATCCTATGATAATAGCCACAACACCATATCCTTTTAGTCAGGTGTACTTTCAACCACACAGTTTAGTACCGACAAAATGAATTTAATGCTACCCAGAAAGAATAGTGACATACTTAGTCATTATATTCTTTATAAGTCCGTAATGTGTTAACAGTACTACAGTTCCAGTTTAGAAATCAATCTACAATGGCATTCAGTAATTTGTTTGACATCCAAACATTATGAATAGTGAGCATTAAAACCCTAATCAAGTGGACAAGACGTAGAGGAACTAAGAAGCCGTAAAACTAAACTTTGCCGACGAACTTGAGAAGGCCAATCAGAATCAAGGTATTTGTTTCAAGATCGCACGTTCATTCAAGTTTAAAATGCTTACTTTAGATCGGCTGATTAGAATTTTCAGTAAAAACGCTATTATTTACAATCTACAAGCTCTCAGATTACTTCGTAGAGAGTTGATTTGTGATTGTGGGCTCCATATGACTCAAATGCAATCCACAGATAGTCGAGATGGAGCAATGTTTCGTTGTAGTGGTTGTTGGCGAAGGAAATCAATAAGAATAGGCAGTTTTTTAGCAAGTCTAGACTGACACTACGGCAAACCTGCAAGTGTATAATGTGTAATTTGTTTTTAAAATATCACCGTTTTTCATAGTGAAAAATGACTTTATGTACCAGTGCATTCTCATTAGCTAAATGGTGCCTCGAGGTCGTCGGTAAGGTTTAGTTTCACCATGTAAAGACCATAGTTGTGCATTTTATTTATAGGACAAGATGCTTAAAAGGATATACAACAAACAAACCATGTACAATTGAACTTCTAGTCTTCTCACTGGAAACTGACCATTAAAATTTACTACCGATAGTGTCATACAAACTCATAGGAATTTACTAGAGAGGATTAAAAAAAAGTAACTTTTAAATCAAATAGGCTAGTTTGAATTCAGTCAATATTACTAAGTTTATCTTATATAATAACAAGTTATATAAGGAAACTATCTAGGAATAAAAAGACGTACTTACCTATTTTGGATGAAAAAGTACAGCAAAAACGATAGAAACGCACATATCCCTGAAATAATGATTTTAAATCGCTCGTAATCATCTTTATATCTAAATCTGTACACATTACTAAATGTTAGCAGTTACTTGTCTTCCTTATTAGCAAATGATATGTTGAGAGCCCCGAGCACGATGCGTAAATACAAGCTAACTAAATAATTTCATGATTGAACAATTTACGTACCCAGCTGTGCGGGGTAAAACATCTTCAATATCCCGTAAGATATATTCCTTTTTTAGGATATCTAATTTAACTTTTTCAAGGAATGTTTTCTCGTCGCCTCTAGCATTGTTATACAGGCTACCAAATCTAAGTAAATATCAACAAACTACCTATCAATTTCATTCTTTAAGAGTCTCATATAAGTTCGACAGTGTTTAACACTCTTAACACAACTTGTTTCTTCTTCCTTAAGTTTATACGATGACAAAACCAGTGACGAGTGCTTTTCCTAAACAAGTCATCGAAAGAAATGCATTACTTGCAACTGCAACCAGTCCTTTTGGAATTGATCTACGGATCGCTGAAAGTTTTCCATTAAAATGCCGTCAGTTAAAGACTTGTTAAAGCTCCAAGGAACGGCGTGGTAATGATAGCTTGGTAGAAAACCGTTTTCAGTCTTAGATAATACTGTGTCTACTGTGGAGAGAAGATCGCAGAGTAATGAGAGAATCTAGAAAGGAACAGAAACAATTGACTACTCATTTAGGGAATTGGATGCACTCACATTTGGTAATCAAAGTAATCGATAACGATAAGCACTGACACAACTGCGAATGTGAGGCGAGCAAAATAACTAAAGACAGTTACCGTCGAAAATCGCGCTAAAATTCTATTTTGATTCCTATTGGTTGGTTTCTTAAGGAAATTGGAGGCAAATACAAGGAATGTGCCACTCCATGTCAAGCTCTGTTAACAAATTACGACACTACCCAAACATCTGGTAAAGTGTAGATAAAAGGCGAATTTCATTGGTGAACAAGGTTTAAACAAAGGCGACAATGTAACATTCTACGCCTGTTGGATGTAAATAAATAGACATGTCTATTTATTTACGCATTGACCTCCCATAATTTGTCTGGTTTGACAGCAGTACATTTCAGGGTCGTGACCTGGGCTCACTTTGATGCGTCACTTGTCTATAAAGTCATCCTAAATAGTTTACCTAAAGTGTAAGTCTCCAGACATATGCCTAAATAGTCTATCTAAAGGCGAATTATTAAAAATTCGCACTTCGCTCGCCTTTATTTACACACAGTTGGTTGTTTGGGTTTTATACATATGAATTGATCAAAATGTGGTTTGCCTTTAATTCTTGTTTGTTAAACCGATAGTATGACACTTGGATACTTCTGGACGGTTTGAAATATCATTTCGTCATAACTACTATACGTAATATGTATTGCTGCAGTTGAATACATTCACACTGTTTGACATGTCCTTTTCCTACAGCTGTGTGCTAGCAGTAATATTTTTTAAACAGTACATAGCTTTATCAAACAATCGAATGGAATGTCTATTTGGTGACATCCAGATGATCAATTATGTAATTTATAAGTGTCATCTATAAAAGCAGCTGTAGCGGTAAATAATCCCCAAAATAAATAGCTACATAGGTTTCGACATTGATGCTGACCATGTTTGTTTTAGCGGACACTACTAAGTTGAAGGCGCTCGGTCACGCATCACCACCAGATCTCGCCACGCCGTACCGAAACAAGCAACTCTCTCTAGTTTGCCAGCCTAGACGTTGCTAACCCATTGCCGCTCCATTCACGATCAAACATAATTTCTCTTCCATCCTTCATTGCCTTCTGATTTCTTCTCATTCGTAAAAGTGGGTTCAATCGTTAGAAGTTGCTCTGGTAATAATCCAAACGTAACTTGGTCATATACCGGGTGCAACTTCACAGCCTTGCTGAACCTCGAATTTCTGACCTTACCTTTATATGCACAATGTCAAATGTTGCCCAGTATTTTGGTTTACTGGATCAAAAACCAATCAACATCAAGTGTGCTTGACAGTGCTTTGTCTAGGCATGGTATAAATTCAACTGGTTTATAATAACTCCCATCACTAAGTATTGTTATAATTCGGCTGGATGTTGCCTGAAAACAATTTGCCGAGTACTAGCTCTAGTATTGTTGTGGGTGGGTCGTCCAACGTAAGTGAACTTTCCCAACAAATTGTGCTGTCTCGAGTTTTTCCTACTTGGATACAGTTTCATCAGGCACTAGAGGAGTTCATGAGTGTAAGTGTTATTAAAATTAAGCAACCTATTTCAGGAGTCGAACACTTCAAGTCGTTACTTAGACAGGTCCGGTGACATCAAGTGCCAGTATGCGCTATACCAATGCACGTTCGGTATCTCACGTCCCCCTCGGGGTGCTGGACTTCGTAATAAGGGACAAGTTTGTTTGCTCTTATGATACTTATGCTCTATTAGGTGTAAGTATTTAGGTTGCCAGTCAAAAATAAGAGTGCGGTACTCTCCAGCTGGATATGAAATATCACACTTCCAGACAAAGCATAACCATCCATGCACTACCACCTTTATGGCAACGGATTGCTCGAGACGTAGATTGTGTGATGCTGAGTGTAGTGTAATCCAACCTTTTGTCAAGAGGAACACAGATCCTCTCGAAGTTACGGATCTGGAGTATGCATAACTTGGCAAAGTCCTCCTTTACAGTGATATTAGAAATATGAGGACAAAGGTCTACGAACGCAAGATTTGTATATGTGTTAATTGTCCAGATATTGGTAATCTTAATGACCTTATACGACGTTCAAGTACAATTGGGAAGGTTGAGGTCTTTCGGGACAGTGGTGGTAATGTTTCAAAAATCATCTTTGTACGGAACGACATGGTAAGTTTTTATGGAAAGTTCCCAGAGGCTGTTGGTATAGACTCCTTGTTGAGACATTGTATGCTGAAAATTCATATTGTACTAAAAATACTACTGAATAAAGCTATTATTATTATTATGTCTTATCTAGTATTTTTTATGAAAACTTATAGGTGGCCTTTGTATTAATTTGTAATAACTGATGGTTTTGGCAGAGGACAAACTGTATTATTAGCATTGACGCGAACCGAAAAACGAACAGACGTAAAGCAGATTCTCCAATCGTTCAAAAATATAATGGGTGACACATCGAAAACAATCACTTTTACTGTTGGCTGTGCACCTGGACAACTTCGTGCTCTGAACGAAGAGTTCCCAAGCGCCTCGATCATTCTATGCTTGTTTCACGTATGCCAAAGCTTTCGGAAGAAAGTAAGTACATTATATGGAAAACAGCTACCGTTTAGTTTTCAAACCCACTTGTCAAAAAATGGTTGTATCGAATGGCTCATACGCGTAGTTACGCCACGTATGTTACTTAATGTTAAATTATTGTTTAGATTTTGGCATTGCGTCCGGATTATAGACCTTATTGATCGGGCTGCAGGCGTATATATACGTTCGTATTGGTTGAGGTCACGGTTATACTGAGCCGCTTCTCACAATAGATTCACCCTATCAATCGGTAACAATACCAACAGTCGGGTGGAAAACTCTCATCGACAACTGAAGCGTTACTTAAGGAAAAACGACCCCATAGAAATGACAGTCTGGAAAATTTGGAGATGGATTGACCATGACACACAAAGAAAACATATGTAAGGCACTTTTATGCTTTCCAAATATTACAGATATGATGTAAGTCCAACCCAGATATTGTTATCCCATTTCGATTCCTGAAAGCCTTAAGGTTATATTAAGGCGCCTGACACCTTTTGCAGAAAGAAAGGTTGTTAAAGACTACAAGCGTCGTCGACTTGGCGATTTCTTTGCGAATGTAACTACCGCAAAGTTTAAGGAAAACTACCACACATTTTTCGTCGATCTCCATCTTGTTAGTTGCACTTGTTGGTTTTATTTTGCATACAGAGTTCCGTGTAGACACATCGTGTCCACGCCTTTATCTTTACTATTACATTCCGATACTTTAGTTAGTTTTTATTTCTAAATATGTTGTGCAATAGTGAATGCTGGACCAGAAGTTATAATGTCTCTCATGAGTTGCCTCGAGTTGTTCGTCAAGTACGGGAAGCGAGTGTTGAACCCTGCAATAAGTATCAGCGTCTTCGTGCGCGCATCGCACACCTAAACAAAATAGACCAAACGCGAGCAATCCAAGTAATTGATGGATCACAACGAATCGTCGACAGCATGTTCCATGAAGCCACCAACAGTGTTGTAAGGTTAAGTCATGCCCCAACACAACACCGCTTGCGACAAAACGTACCTTTGCTTATGGAGTTAAAGACCTTTACTTCTAATTTTTTCCTGTATATAATATTTCTAATTTATAATACCTTTTAAATAAACTACTTCGTCACATAATGTTGTCCTTAACTTTTCTAATGGCTGACTTCCATATTGAAAAGCACATCCTTAGATTTCCGGGGAGTATCACAGTACCAAGTGGTGCTTGGTACTGTGGGGTTATGTTGTTTAAATATCATTGACTCGTAGTGTTATGTTTTCGATAATCAGTATTTTCCGACAGCAACACCAAGTAAGCTAAAGCTAAAGTCAAGTTTTCTTGAAGCTACATTTATTGCAAGGCCGTTGACTGCTTAGAAAATAGCCACTTATAGCCACTACAACCGAGACGGAAAATATGCGTTATAAACTGTGCTATGGAAAATTAATGAAAGGCTTAACTAATATCACATCTTTTAAACAATCTCATGTGCACATAGAGTTCCATTACCATATTTTGAGTGAGAAATACCGATAGCTAAGTGACCTTTGCTTTCCAAAATTTATTCACAGACACAATAGGCGGATTCATCAAAATCAGCAAATTTATCACCGTGAAGCATATGGCAACGTACGTTAGTTATCATTATCTCCTATGAGGCTCATTACTTCTCTAAATTACTAACTAGATTAAACCTGGCCAGTATTCATTAAATTGACTGTAATTAAACTAACTTGAATTTCATAGTTACAATACAACTGTTAAAGATAATATAGTGGTCTTACTACGCGAAATTCACTGACATTTCGAGGTGGTGGGAATTCTGTTTTATTTATCACTTGTACTGCGAGTTGTAGTACGAGGATTTTTTACGTCTGTCCTTTTAAATTGTAGAATTTTTTTCTATATCATCAATCACCACAAAGGTTTATTTTTCAGTCCATGAGACAACTTAGTGACGTATGTTTGGTTAAAGCGAACTAGTAATCGGATTGTTATCAATAAATTCGTATGTAGATATATTGGGGAACTCTTGATTTTAGATGCTCGAAGAAATTGGTTGCTTGGCTTTCATGAAAGATGTGGTTATTTTCAAATCAAAGTTTCTATACATGAAATATCACTTTGCTTCATGCCTCTAATAAACAAGTAAGGGATTGAAGTGCACCCGGTGTATGACTTAGTTACGTTTGGATTATTACCAGAGCAACTTCTAACGATTGAACCCACTTTTACGAATGAGAAGAAATCAGAAGGCAATGAAGGATGGAAGAGAAATTATATTTGATCGTGAGTGAAGCGGCAATGGGATAGCAACGTCTAGGCTGGCAAACTAGAGAGAGTTGCTTGTTTCGGTACGGCGTGACGTGATCTGGTGGTGATGCGTGACCGAGCGCCTTCAACTTAGCAGTGTCCGCTAAAACAAACATGGTCAGCATCAATGTGGAGACCTATGTAGCTATTTATTTTGGGGATTATTTACCGCTACAGGATTAATATTTCAATAATATCTTGAGTTTCCCAGTTGAAACATACTTTTATCACTGGATTTAGAGGTTTCCAATCCCAAAACTCTACGGGAACCTTTAATAATGGTCCTGTAATTGTCGAACTTACAAACAAGAAAATATATGGCACGTAATTATAGCATACCACTACACTCTATTTGTTTCCAACCGACCAGATAGAAAGTGACACTAGCCTCTGTTTTGTTTAGAGCTTCTTTACCAGTTATATCTTTTATTAGAACAAAGGCAGTATAGTTATAATTGGCTCAACTCAACGATTTGTTTGCATAGTAAGCATAATGGCTAAACAAAACATAAAACAAGATTCAAAGTGAGCATAAAGAATGGTTTACTTCTAATTAGCTTGTGTTTACTTAAGGATAATACTTGTAGAAATCCTTCAGTAAGCTTAACTGCTGAATCCGATCTTAATATATCTCTGAAAACTTATCCGGACCTTCAGTACTCACCTTACGTAAGCTCACTACTGATCTTAGCCATCAACCATCGACTGACATTAATAAATCTGCACTACAAGACACTCATAGCGATATTCGTAGTTATCTAGTAAGGCACTCGTAAGTTCAGCTTTCTTTTCTGTTTGCAAAACTTTTACGACACACTTGACGGCAAAATTAATTTCTGCACTGTGGTGACTTTGGCTCATCGCACTGTGATCGTACGTATTGTTGTTTTGTCCGATTTTTTCGATACGCCGAGAACCTAGAGAAGATTGATTATCTTCGACAGTTGTTTATCTGTAGATTATTTCGGTATTTTTGGTTACATTCAAGGTAAACAATTTATTTCAACTACCATTTAGTTCCCCTTGCCTTGTCCTTCCATTTGATATATTAACCATTGTTATATTGTTTCTTGTTTATGAACTATGGTTAATTGATTGTGTACACGTTACTTCAGTTCACATCCACCATTACTCCTTTTTCGTATTGAAGCTAGTTACGCAATTGGTTGACTGTGTGGTCAGGCTTTGTGTATATATAGAGGGATGTGTGAAATATAATATGATTTCGCCCGGTTGGTCTATCGTCTTGTGTTCTATCTCCGGCATTAGACCGAGTGGGCATAGGGTAGACGCAAATTTATCGACTAGACACCCCAATCGCGTTGAGATATCAACGATTTTTCTGTGCGTCATAACATTTTTGTATTGCAAACAGTTTGTCTCTGACTTAGGTATCATTTCTCGAGTTGCTGACTAAATTTATTACCTAATTTTATATAGACGAGACTGGAGTTCCTAAGTCACAGTTTAACAAAGCAAAATCTACTGTCTAATAAACGACAGTGATGTTTTTGTGTGCCATGGTTTCGCCTTAGAATGTTGCTGCATGAAAACGAACTGGGACTTAAAATGACCAAGAATTTTAGCTAACTACAGTTGAGTATCCGATGTATTATTTAAATGATATGAACTTTGATGAGTGGCAAGTAACAGGTGTATAAACGTCCGACACAGAGATCCACCTATTAAAAAAATACGTAAAGGCTGAGCATATAGTAACATATGTTACGATATTGCTGCATATTTATATCATTGTGTACCCGACCAGGTCATAAGTTCTAAACACAAGACGTTTAAAGTTAACGACCTGATTAAAAGTGGAATAGAACCAAAAAAGAAACGTTAATTGGAGAGTATCTTAATTTAATTGATGCTGCCTTGTTTTTAAATACAAAATTCGGGTTGAAACAATATTTGGCTACTTAGAGATTGTAGTGTATGATAAGATCCCTCTGTTGACCAAGGAATGTAACATATAAGCTTATTGATAAAAATAGTGGAGATAAGAAGATCAAAATCTGCTTACAAATAGATAAACAACCATTTTCCAAAATGACTCGATAATTCATAACATGCGCGAAAACCGGAAACCTAGTGTCTAACCACACGCTCGATAATTCATACGTGACCTTGATCTTCCTATAGTCTTTCTGATGCAAGCTGGTTGGTAGCTTCGAGGTTCGGAATGTGTGGCATCGACTAGAGAAACCCACGAATTTTGAAGAGGGCAGTGGTATTCTTCTTTGCTGTGCAAATTTTACATTTCATTCGTTACAAAAGACTTGGTGTCTACATTTTTACTCAAATTGAAACACTTCAGTTACGGATCTTAAAAGTTGTTTCTTAGTGTAGTCTTCCGTTTGTACTCATCGCGTAAGAAATACGTTAATCGTTTTCACAAATTTGAATGTAATGTTACTCTTCCAACAAAGTATTTTCTTTTACAAAGGAATTTTCTTGAGTTTAAAGAGTATTTAATCCCAGTTGAAGTATTAAGTGAGGCTCTTGTCTTAAGAAATAATTTTTTTCCGTACTCGTTATTGAGCACAGTACATACCTGTTCACCGTAGTCAGTCACACCTTTTATGTCTGACACTCAACTAGGGATTTTAAGGACTATTGCTAAAAACAAAAGCCTTTGAATCTATCACTGGCCCAGTGGACAGACTTCTTGCATGCATGTAGTGGGTGGCATACAATATTATACGTGAAAATTGATGTCACATTGTATGCAGCGGACTTATTAGCCTCCTAACAAGGAGTGCTGCAAACCACAGTTACGTTGAATACATAAAGTCTACATTTCTACTAAACCCCACATGAGACGACGGAGCAACTAAACGTTGCTGAAAAGCTCCCTCGTGACGGAAACGGGAAAGACAGCTAAGAAGAATCATGACTCCGAGAACGTACAAAGCACTGTTTCCAGTTCATTAGCGGATCGGCTAGTATTAATTGGGTTACCATAGTCATTAATCTGTCTGTTTATTCTTTTGGTTCTACTGTAGGGTCAGTAAAATACCTAATCCTGCCAAGCTCATCGTCATTCAATTTGAATACCTTATCAACTTCATTTTACCTGAGGACGGTGAGTAAAAGACGGTGCCGATAATTGCGCACTACTTAATCTGCCCTATAGGACTCGACGCAAAGGGTTGTGAGTTGATACACTTGTAACTCTTCCTGTTATTACCCTCCGAATACAACTCGACCACTAACCAGTTTTGTTTTAATCAACAATCCTGGCCACCAAGGTTAGGGTGGGCCAGGTTAATGGAACCATCAGGAGTGGTGTTGTAGCAACTTAGCTTGACTAGTTAAAAGTTCACTTCAAACCTTGAGCATACGCCAAAACAATTAAGCTCCAGTATTCATTTGCCTCCTTGTTCTGCATACGGACTATATTTCCTATTAGCTTATATTGAGTGTTGAAAAGTATTTGTGTGTTTAAATAACTGGAACCGCGCTCCACTGTCGCCTACCCACGCTACTGAATAAATACCTATTCCCATAATACTCTGCTTTCTGCTGTCACTAGATCGGTATATACCTAGGCGCTAAACTGGTGAGCCTTGTATCAAATACAATATTACACTTCTGTTGTTCATATCACTTTTTCTTTTTATATTCAGTCATAAAAATAAGCCTTCTGATTTGCAATAATTAAGGCTACGTATATATTTTTTATATACATGATATTTTATTTTTATCACTCAGTATTTTTCCGTCCTCATTACGTTATCATATTGTTCATATAACATGTCAGACTCAGTCCAAACAGAAAGCCTAGAGGATAGGTCATCGGTAGACATAGACACCGTTATGACTACGAATATCCTAATCCCAGAGTTCGATCTTAGTGACCCCGAGTTGTGGTTTGCTCAACTAGAGCATTATTTCACGAGACACAATATTAAATCTGAAGAAGTTCGCTATCAAGACATATGTTCAGTCCTAGTCCCTTCAGTAGCCAAAGAAGTTCGCGATTTGATTTTAAGTCCGCCGACACCAAAACCGTACACCATCCTGAGACGAGAAATAATGAATCGTCTATCATTATCAGATGGGCGAAGAATTCAAAGAACCTTTCAAGGGGAAACATTAGGTGATAGGTCACCGCCACGATTTTTGCGTCATCTCCAAACCTTAGTAGGCGACAACACACTTGGTGAGGCAGTCCTGAAACAAGAATGGATACAAGCTCTTCCATGCTACGTCCAACACTGTTTGGATGCACAAGGTCCCGACACCTCCTTATCTCACTTAGCACGTATTGCAGATAGGATAATGGAAAGAGGTCCCCCAACCACATCAAGTATGATACACCATACTGAGAAAGAAGGATAAGCAGATGATCCAGTTATAGTACAACTCATTGGGAGTGTTAAAAGTCTCACAGAGGCTGTCAGTAAAATGTGAATGGGTCATAGAGACAAGAGTAGGCCATTACAACGATCGGGAATTAAGTCAGGGAACAGGTCGCAAGAGTCCAAACAATCTGTACAATTTTGTAGGTATCACTGGAAATTTGGTGCTTAATCAACAAAATGCAGTCAACCATGCGCCTGGCCCAAACAGACCCTGAAGAATATGGGGAAACAAATAACCCCTACCCAGGTCGCAACGACTGACGCGGAGTGCCTAAACAGTCGCTTGTTTTACGTTAGAGATAATAATTCAGGATTGAACGTTTTGGTGAATACTGGTGCTGCACTTAGTATCGTTCCTAAGAACAAAACCGAGCTGGGTCGAGAAACTTCCTCAGCCATACTTCAAGCTGATAATAAAACTAAAATCGCGACGTTTGGGCAGAAAACAATGACACTAGATTTGGGGTTTAGAAGACAATTCCCCCGGATTTTCACTGTGGCCGATTTAGATCTGGTAATACTAGGGATGGATTTCCTAGAGAGATATGAATTTCTAGTTGACATTAATAAACGACGTTTGACATTAAAAGAGACTTCGAAATATACAAGAGGTACAGAAAGTCATACCACTTCTCTAAATTTAATCCAAACTCCGCCAGTAACAACGGCAAAGTTCCAGGATATACTCGCGGAATTTCCAGAGTTAACAAAACCGAACCCTCAACCCCCCAAAAGTAAGTTAAAAGTATGTCATACAATCAAAACGGAAGGGGCACTTGCTTTCGTTAAACCCAGGAGACTAGCACCCGATAGGCTTAAAATAGCTAAAGCTGAATTCGATTACATGCTACAGTTGAGCATAATACGTCCATCTGATAGTCAATGGGCATTTCCTCTGCATATGGTCCCGAAGAAAAATCAAGGCAATTGGAGACCGTACGGGGATTACAGACCCCTCAACCGTCAAACGGTACCAGACAGGTAGCCGATACCACATATCCAAGATTTCACGAATGGCTTGGAGGGTATAAAGATATTTACCAAAATCGACTTAGTCAGGGCATACCACAATATTTCAGTAGCTGAGGAAGATATTCTGAAAACAACTATCACAACACTTTTGGACTATTCGAGTTTGTACGCATGCCATTCGGCCTACGGAACGCGGCACAAACATTCCAAATGTTTATGGATAATTTACTTCGAGTTATGCCATTTGCTCAGGGGTATATAGACGACCTATTAGTTGCTAGCCCGGACTTAGAATCACATGAACAATATGTGAGGGCAGTACTTAGACGACTAAACGAAAATGACATGAACATACACCAAAGTAAATGCGTTTTTGGTGTTGAAACGTTGGAATTCCTCGGACATACCATAAGCCCTGATGGAATTACACCAATTAAACAAGAGGTGGATACTATTAAACAATATCTAATCCCGAGCTCCATAACACAACTTAGAAGTTTTCTCGGTTTAATAACTTTTATCGCAGATTTATACCCGGTTGTGCACAACTGATGCAACCATTAACGGATGAGCTTAAAGGAAAACTGAAAGAGTTCAAGTTGACCTCTGAGGCCGTCGATGCTATAAACCAATTAAAGCATAAACTTACTCAAGCATCTACATTAACGTATCCGAATTCTCACTACCCACTTGTTTTGATGGTAGATGCTCCAGACAAAGCCGTAGGCGGTACTCTTAATCAACTAGTTAAAGACACCGGGAAACCAATCGCATTCTTCTCAAAAAAACTCGCTCCAGCGGAGACGAGATATTCTACCCTTGGTAGAGAACTCCTCGCAATCTATCTAACCATCAAGCACTTCCGGCACACGCTAGAAGGCAGGAAATTCACAGTTTATGCGGATCATAAACCGCTAACCAACGGATTAAGAGCGAAAACTGATAAATACTTGCCTCGAGAAGTCCGACACCTCCTTATCTCACTTAAGCACGTATTGCAGATAGGATATGGAAGAGGTCCCCAACCACATCAAGTATGATACACCATACTGAGAAAGAAGGATAAGCAGATTATCCATTTTATAGTACAACCATTGGGAGTGTTAAAAGTCTCACAGAGGCTGTCAGTAAATGTGAATGGGTCATAGAGACAAGAGTAGGCCATACAACGATCGGGAATTAAGTCAGGGAACAGGTCGCAAGAGTCCAAACAATCTGTACAATTTTTGTAGGTATCACTGGAAATTTGGTGCTTAATCAACAAAATGCAGTCAACCATGCGCCTGGCCCAAACAGACCTGAAGAATATGGGGAAACAAATAACCCCTACCCAGGTCGCAACGACTGACGCGGAGTGCCTAAACAGTCGCTTGTTTTACGTTAGAGATAATAATTCAGGATTGAACGTTTTGGTGAATACTGGTGCTGCACTTAGTATCGTTCCTAAGAACAAAACCGAGCTGGGTCGAGAAACTTCCTCAGCCATACTTCAAGCTGATAATAAAACTAAAATCGCGACGTTTGGGCAGAAAACAATGACACTAGATTTGGGGTTTAGAAGACAATTCCCCCGGATTTTCACTGTGGCCGATTTAGATCTGGTAATACTAGGGATGGATTTCCTAGAGAGATATGAATTTCTAGTTGACATTAATAAACGACGTTTGACATTAAAAGAGACTTCGAAATATACAAGAGGTACAGAAAGTCATACCACTTCTCTAAATTTAATCCAAACTCCGCCAGTAACAACGGCAAAGTTCCAGGATATACTCGCGGAATTTCCAGAGTTAACAAAACCGAACCCTCAACCCCCCAAAAGTAAGTTAAAAGTATGTCATACAATCAAAACGGAAGGGGCACTTGCTTTCGTTAAACCCAGGAGACTAGCACCCGATAGGCTTAAAATAGCTAAAGCTGAATTCGATTACATGCTACAGTTGAGCATAATACGTCCATCTGATAGTCAATGGGCATTTCCTCTGCATATGGTCCCGAAGAAAAATCAAGGCAATTGGAGACCGTACGGGGATTACAGACCCCTCAACCGTCAAACGGTACCAGACAGGTAGCCGATACCACATATCCAAGATTTCACGAATGGCTTGGAGGGTATAAAGATATTTACCAAAATCGACTTAGTCAGGGCATACCACAATATTTCAGTAGCTGAGGAAGATATTCTGAAAACAACTATCACAACACTTTTTGGACTATTCGAGTTTGTACGCATGCCATTCGGCCTACGGAACGCGGCACAAACATTCCAAATGTTTATGGATAATTTACTTCGAGTTATGCCATTTGCTCAGGGGTATATAGACGACCTATTAGTTGCTAGCCCGGACTTAGAATCACATGAACAATATGTGAGGGCAGTACTTAGACGACTAAACGAAAATGACATGAACATACACCAAAGTAAATGCGTTTTTGGTGTTGAAACGTTGGAATTCCTCGGACATACCATAAGCCCTGATGGAATTACACCAATTAAACAAGAGGTGGATACTATTAAACAATATCTAATCCCGAGCTCCATAACACAACTTAGAAGTTTTCTCGGTTTAATAAACTTTTATCGCAGATTTATACCCGGTTGTGCACAACTGATGCAACCATTAACGGATGAGCTTAAAGGAAAACTGAAAGAGTTCAAGTTGACCTCTGAGGCCGTCGATGCTATAAACCAATTAAAGCATAAACTTACTCAAGCATCTACATTAACGTATCCGAATTCTCACTACCCACTTGTTTTGATGGTAGATGCTCCAGACAAAGCCGTAGGCGGTACTCTTAATCAACTAGTTAAAGACACCGGGAAACCAATCGCATTCTTCTCAAAAAAACTCGCTCCAGCGGAGACGAGATATTCTACCCTTGGTAGAGAACTCCTCGCAATCTATCTAACCATCAAGCACTTCCGGCACACGCTAGAAGGCAGGAAATTCACAGTTTATGCGGATCATAAACCGCTAACCAACGGATTAAGAGCGAAAACTGATAAATACTTGCCTCGAGAAGTCCGACACCTTGACTACATATCACAGTTCACTAGTGATATCCGGCGGGTGAAAGGTGAAGACAATCAGGCGGCAGATGCATTATCTCGATTAGAAATGAACATAATACAACAGTCTACAGAAGACTTCGAGATTTTAAGAGACAGTCAAGAAACTGATCAAGAATTACAGAACTTACTGTCAACTAAATGCTCTAGCCTGAAACTAAAACAGCTGCCATCACCTAAGGAAGATGTCCTGATTTACTGTGACACAACAAAAGCGGTGCCTCGACCTTTCGTTCCCAAAAATATGCGGCGGTTAATATTTAATAACGTTCATTCATTGTCTTACCCTGGCGTGAAATCTTCGACTAAACCTATTAACTGAAGTAAGTGTTGTGAGCATGCTTTGCCTACGGAACTAATCATTTTTCTAGAACTCTCAATCATTACTTGATGATGCCATAAATCACATACTGAACCTTAAAAACCAGGATAAATTCCAAAAAGAATCCAGGCGAGTTTTAACTCTTTATCATTTGATTTACCATACACACCTCTAGTACTTGGCATGTATATATTTTGCTTAGACTAGCCACGCGTATTTCATGTAAACCACTGCTAGAAAAAAAGTTTTTTGCCTAGGATACACTTTATTAACAACTTTATACAGCAACGTACTATTTGAAAAAGTGTGTTGTTTTCAGGCGAAACATTAAGTTCCATATTCGCTCGACTTTTCTTAGTTCTAATTATTTTTGCCACAGTTTATAAATACCACTAAGCTAATTAAAGTAACTTATTAAGTTTCTATAGTACCTCTAGCATCTTTCTAACTGCAGTGACGTCATATCTAAGATTTTAAATTCCGTTGTTAGATTTTCAAAATTTTTTTTTAAAAAAAAGAAACAATTTTTCACTAGCTTATAGCAAACGAACATTACAACTAATTACTCATAATAGTTTCAGGATAGCATCATAAAGCATTGTCTAGCCTTGGCAATCACGTAATATGATTGATATAATTAATGAAACTATTAACAAACCTGGTCGATAAACCTATACAAAATTATCATTAATTGATGTGGTTTTTCCACAGCATCATACAAACAATTATTATAAATCCATACATGATCATAGACATAGGTTAGGAATAATGCTTCCCTCGGTTAAAATCTATGCTCTCTCAGACAACCACATAGTTTGCATCCATTTTATCGACATTCGAACTCTTAATCAACTGGAGATATCATCCGGCACAGTACCGATAAGCTTTCTATATTGGCTATATGCTTCGCACTGACTTATAGTTTCATCTAACCCTAATAAGCTTAAGCATCCTCATATTCTCGGTAATTCTTTTTTTTCCTAAACGTTTACTATAATTTTTAACCTGACTGGTACTGTCAGTACCCACTGTTACGAACCAGTCATAAAAGGCGGCCGTCACATGTTCAAAGTTGCCTAGTTGATCTGACTTCTAGCAAGTACACGCACTTATATATGTTGTTAGGGATTCGAAATCCCTAGAAATACAATTGTTCATTTTGTCAAGTTGTATTGATTTTCTGTTAACATAATTTGTAAACTTTCATCACTTGTATGTGAACACATGTGACAACATTTAATTGTGTTATTAAAAATGTTGATAATTTCATTTGATGAATAATCACTATGATTATTTTGTATATATAAGAGAATGTGTAAAATAGACTCCGAATGTTATTCCGACCTGTCTGGTTGGTCTATTGTCTTATTCTTCTATCTCCAGCTTGGGACTGAGTGGGCTTAAGCAAGTCGCGTATTATCAACTAGGCACATTTCAACAGGCGTCTGATACAACCAACCGATCAACAGGCGACAAAACCTTTTCTCACGTTATAACATATGTATTCTTGTTTTCTCTTATGAAATGTTTTTGTTTTAAATGCATTTGCGTACACACGATTCTACACCATGTTTGTTTTCTTCCAGATGGCCAAGCCGTCCCGGAAACCAAACACTTACGTAGAAACGAACACTTATCAATTATAACTATATATATATTGTGCTTTAAATTTTTATGCAGACAGTGGAGCAATCCTTTAGGTGTGATTGAGTTTCATCGTTTTTGTTTTGTTCTAAAGTTGATTCTTCTTTCATTTTTACTTGAGGGCGACTCAAGAGGCAGGTGAGTAAACACCTGATTGCCAGACAGAGCATGGAAAAATCGTACCTCACCAACATGGTGTTGGGTAGCCCGCTCGCGGTATTTCCTCAGATATTCCTACTTTATTTTCTTGCCCTCTTACTTTTCAAGCCCCAGTCACTGTTAAAAGGTAAAGTTCACCAAGTATCCCACCATCCTTTGTAGTAGAATGTAAATGCTACAAGCTTAGATAGCAAGTTCAAAAAAAAGTTAATTTCATCCACACAATGTCTTTGAATACTGACAGACTGTTTGCCATGGATTGAGTGTCAGGCGTTGGACGAGCTAGTAATTCTGAAATAAGCTACAGCTACAAAAATGAGATGATTTTGTTTGGTATGTTGATCGAACCAACGTTCCTACGGAAGTCGTTTCTAGGAGGGAGCTAATGTAGCAACTTAGCTTGACTAGTTAAAAGTTCACTTCAAAACTTAAGCATACGCCAAAACAACTATGCTCCAGTATTCATTTACTTCCTTATTCTGCATAGAGATTTCATTTCCCATTAGCTTATATTGAGTGTTGAAAAGTATTTGTGTGTTTGAATAACTAGAACCGCTCTCAACTGTCTCCTGCCCACGCTATTGAATAAAGACCTGTTCCCATAATACTCTGGATTCTTGTGTCACTAGATTGGGATATACCTAGGCACTAAAGTGGAACCTCACGTATGTCAAACAGTCACATAATCATGCGAATAAGCTAGATCAGTTGACTGTATATACCATCAAGCAAGTTCCAACACCGCATCGTCCCTCACTTTGTGCTAATTTTACATTACGACTAGCTGGGAGGGAGGAAGGAGAAAATGATAGATGGTTTTATGTTGAGGATTGTCTAGTCTGGTGTTAGGAGATCTTTAATGAGAAATCCTTTGTAGGGAAAATCAAAGAGACTCTGTCAGAGGCTGGTTTCCGGATAATGAAAATTGTTTCCAATAATGGTTCAGTGTTAGGAGATATTGAAAGATATAACTAGTCATTGGTAATACGAAGCTTATCAATATTTTCGTAATCAACGGAATATACCTGAAAGTCACAATGAAACGTAATCGGGAGCACACTGAATATTTTATTATATGGGATTATAAGCCAGTGGTCCGTAGGGGTATGCTGTCATGTCTTTCTTCACTATTTGAAAATTTTGGGTTTGTGCACTTTGCGCTTGACTCATATTCCATCAAACTTGTAGGAACAAGCTTGCTTGGGGAGAAACCCATTAGACAGGACAGTGGTTGATAATTGGGTGATTTGGACCCATATCGTCAACTTCATAGACCAGCTGTCAGTGACTACCTCTGCTAGGTTAACAATAAGCCACCAGTATGTATATTAGCGTTTATCTAGCGACGCTTCTGAAAGTGGACATGGCGTGGTGTTGTGTTCGTTTGAAGTTAGGTGATCAAACAGGAGCGTGAATGTTAGTCGGGAAGGCGAGTTATGTTTATAACAATTTGTATTCTAATACCAGGATCAGGCTATTTTACAACCGAGATCAACATAGACATACCAGACAGTAGCAAGGTTGGGTTGCTACATACAAGAATCCTACCGCATCAAATAAACGCCCGGGGTTAAAGTGCATAGTAATATAGTGAGATATCCAGGTGTATGGATGATGACCAGAAATGGAGAGGTTTATATACATTCGTGTATAGTAATTCAAAGTTACGGTGTTTGAAATACCAGACGAACACTGCTGAACTGAAAAAAATAGAGGTATGGCCAAGGAGGAGATTTAAACAAAGTAGATGTGGCTAAAGGTCAAAGCAAAATATGTAACACTAAGAAAATACAGTTGGTTCAAAGTACTAGTTACCTTTTCGACATATTGTCAACAATGTTGGAGTCTATGTATGCATGTCTTAAGTAGTCTGTACAGAAAAGTACCACCGCGTTTGGGTTTACAAGGGTTATAGATCAACTAATAAAATCAAGCATAATCAGTTATCTTTTGCTTGATGCATCACTTATAACCAAACTGTGGACCCACACAAAATGTTCTGTCCCACAAACATAGATGGATTAAAGTTATCGTCCTCACCACCATGTAGGCTGGTCAATAACACCATCCTCCCTTCCTTTGTGTTGTAGGTCCTTTACTGATTAGTAATATGGATATGTAATTACTTCAACCCTGAGCACTATTTTGCTCGCCCTATCATAGTTCGTTTTATTTTATTAGTACAATGGTATATTCAGTTTAGACGACTAAGCTACATGACTAAATGCTAGGTACATTCAACTTTATTAGATGAACTAATAGAGTAAGAGCAAAGATATAGATGAGTCGAATGAAGATAAATAAAAAAATTAGTAGACTGTACATTATCACACATTAATAATAACAATGTTAAAGTATTAGGTGTTGTGTAGCGTATAAAGAGATTTAAGGCTGTCGGTTTATAGCAAGGAAAATTCAGTAGTTAGATTTAGCAAAATCAAAGAACTCACAGTAGTATCCAGTGATGGGTGTTCATTGTGGACTGAACATATATTTTATGTTATTGATTAATCTGGATCATAAGGTGACGCATTGTCCTTGTTAAAGCTACAGGTAGTAGAGAGCCTGTTTATACGAAGGACAAAAAGATGTGTGATAACTGGAGGAAACTGACATTTAGATAAAAAGAAAGCCGATGAGCTAGGGTGTCAAAAAGGTGAGTGATGTGAGCCGTGAACTTGTACGCTATAAATGAGGTTGTCCGTGACTTATCGGGTCTGAATATCCAGAAAGCTCAGAAATTTACTGGGTCCGATTGTTATCGAGGAATAAGTTTATTATAGGTTTAGATTGTAGTAAATTATCACAGAAGCGAATGGAAAGTAGTAAACTATTTCATGGTAGATAGTAAGCTGTTCTTTCGGTATACGGTGTTCGGGCCAGATTCCTTGGGTTATAATGCATTTCTGTTCCAGAGAGAAGAGGTTGAGAAAGTGAGACCATAAATTACTTTATGGGAAAACTTCGGGATTTTTTAAAAGATAACTACATAGGGGTTCTAAGGAGATAAACTTTCATCTTCGTGTATACCTCTAGTACTGCAGTACTGTAAACTGTTAAGCTTGCTACCGTTGGCTTTCTAATTAATTAATATCTTCGTATATCGTCAATTCCATAACAGTGACTCAACTGAAACCCTGTTACAATTAAGCCATATTATTCTGATCATGCCTGTAAACTGGTATGATCTCATGTACAAATTGTTACTTGAGAATAAATTATTATTATTATTATTTGTGTTGCAGTCAGGCTCCAGTAATCGTCAAGTAAAAGTTTTCTAAAAATCTTTGTAATTCATACTAAAGAAGACAGGTGAGCAGTATTCTAAGGTAGAACGTATACATCCTGCATATTTCAAGCTTTGCTCCGCTGGTGTAAAAATTTCGAAGAATAAAACTTGTTTATCGTCTCCGCTTGAATATGGTTGAGAATGCATGCTCAGTGAACTTTACGTTCTTGGTGCAACATATGCCTAAGTCATTTATGAGCTCAGTGTTTGAATTTTTTATTCATCTAAATGGAGTCTCTGTTTAACATCATGTTTCCCGAATTCCACAATCCAACACCTCCCGTGATTGAATGGGAGCTGCCACTTCTGTATCCAGATCGATACACTACCCAGGTCTTTTTGGATGTCAGAATGCCTTCGTTAGACATACCAGGTATAAAGCTGTACACTATTTCTAGGTCATCTACATATAAGTATAATCTACCGGAATGTATGACTTTACATATATCATTTATAAACACGAGAAAGAGAAGACATCGGATACTTCCCAGAACAACTGCACTGGTAACAAGTTTGGATTAAGAGGTGGTCATTACGCCTCATTTTCCGTCTCCTTCCTGTAGTGAATAATTTAAGCTAGACGTGTGATCAGTCTTCGATTCCGAGAGACTTTAGTCTATGGAAAGGCTTATGATGTGGGACTTTATCAAAAGCCTTCTTGAAGTCGAGAAGTATAATTGATACAACCATCCCCTTATCGCGGTTATTGAAATCGTCTAATAAACACGTATCGCATGACCTGGTCTTTAAAAATTTATTTTATGAGACGGAGATCGAATTCTGTTTTCGCAGACATTGAGGTATTTTAACCTCAGTGTAAACAATTTAAGTAGTAGATGAAGGTTTTTTTTCCGTTTTTTAGCATGCTTCCTAGAATTCCATCAGGCCTTACGGCGTCTGGGTACTTTAGCGTTTTTATTGCCCTATCAATATTCCGTCTAGTGTTGGTTACATTTGTGAGCTCACATTGTGGCATTATGGTAGATTTGTAGCTTTCTACTGAATTTTCAGTCGTTAGTGTTGTGTTAAAGTGTTCACTAAATAATTCAACAATAAATTTGGGGTCGTTGTATACTTGGTTTTCATTAATAAAGAAACTTCCTCTATTTCTTTCAGAACTCTTAATTTTCCAAAAAGTTTTAGGAGAGCAAAGGGGCATTTTTACGATACCCTGTTCCTCTTGTACGGTGGTCATTTTAATACTTGTCACCACGGTCATTACACGTATTTCTTTCATTGTCATTGGCGATTAAAGTCTCCAGACTATCGAAATTGGGCTATATGTCCTCGAAAGCGTCTTCGTGCATGGGTTGAGATGGACAAGTCTCCGGGAATTCTTGGTTTTGTGTGCCATAATCGTTCATTTTTATCTAAGTCACAATTTATTCTTTGGTAGAGAATATCAGTCGATTTGTTAGCGATGTTTTTAGCAAAATGGGTTTCCCAATCGAGACTACCGATGTAATTTTCGAAGATCATCCAGTCAGCATTTTGAAAGTGTCGACTGAGTACAGTTGTTTGATGCTTGATACCATAGCTTTTATGTTAAAGCTGTATGCCCTAATATTATGGTAGCTACCGGGGATATTTTTCCCGCTCCATACCACATATGGAGAGAGGTCGTTTGTGAAAATGAAGTCTGAGATATTCTGACGTCTGGTGAGATTACGAACATATTGGGCCCATCCACCAAGTCGTCAACATTTGATGAACAAATTGTAGCTCTGCGATGCTTACGTTGAAAGCCATAAAATTTCAAGCTCGCTAAAGTCCCCACAAATGAGGTTGCTAGTGAAGGGTAGAGAGGATGCAAATGTAAAAATGTATGATAGTAATTCTGCACTTCTTAATGAAGGGTTGGGAGACTGGTAAACGCAACTGAATGAGATCGATGTAGACCTTGTAGGTCTCAGGACAGTTCATACAAAGTTTTGTTTTACATTTAGCCCTGGAACATAACATAAGAGCGAGTTTGGCCTTAAATGGATATATATTACGTAACCTCTAACACGCCCACGTAATCTTTCACTACGGTGCAGATTACAATTATCAAGAGATATATATGTATCAGGGATGCCTCAATTATCATAATGAGTATTAGTTTGCATTGACGTTAACATGATTGAGTTAGTCATTTTGTTACATATCGACCTTGTATACAATAAACATAGAGTAAATTCGTGCCTAGATAAATAAAATTGACTAAGAGTGTAGCCAATATGTAATAATTTATACCAGGGGCGCAGTTTCAGTTTAATGCAAGTTGTTGGTTTTAGGACTATACAAATTGATATTTCGAGTTAGGATTAGGTTAATTATAGGGGCTGTTGAGTTTGCTCGGACTTGTTAACCTAGAGGTACAGGGTGGAAATTGTAACTGGTTAAGGTCGCATAGGATTAAGTAGTTTTCATATGCCATGTGGTTAAAATTTGCTTCAATCAGTTGTTTAGCCAGTGGTGCCACTATGTCTTGTATCCCGAAAAAAATGTTGATTTCTACCTATTATATTATTATGATGATGAGAGTTTGGAATTACACAGTTGGGGTCGAAACCGTTCTTATTCGTGTCTCTACAAAGTGGGCTTGGAAATAGCGGAAGAGTCTTATTATGCATGCGTGGGTCAATAAAACTCATTATAGGGGTTAGGTTAATGCTGTGGAGTGTCACGTCCTATCGTCCCATGTGCTTTTACTATAGTAGGTAGAGTTTAGTACGGAACGCGGGGCAAGGAACTGTTTTTATATGTTGACTATTGATGTTAAGTTTCAGTTGTCGCGTGTATACGTATCTTTTATTTTGTTACTTATCATTTCAATGTCAAGTTATGCAGCTGAAAGTTGAATATACTGGCACATTTTATTTACCTTATCGTCCTGAGTATTTATGAGTTTATTGCAACTTAGGTTGAATAGTTAAGAGTTGACTTCAAACCATAGGCATACGCCAAAAAGTTGAAGCCCAAGTACTTATTTACCTACCCATTTACCCTCCTCATTTACCCCCATTATCTTATATTGAATGATGAAAAGCTTTGTGTGTTCGAATGATTAGTATCGTGCTTCACTGTCTCCTGTCCCACGATATAAGATAAAGACTTATTCCATAATAATCTGATTTCTGTCAATAGAACGGGGCGTACTAAGGTGTTAAAAGCTCCTTACAAGCTAGTGGAGAAAATTCATTTGCAGAGGCTGATGTGATCTTAGAGTTTTGTTTATTCGGAGTACGATGTTTAGTCTGTATGTGGCTACTAGTCCAGAGCGGAATGTATCGTAGGCTTATTAGGGGTAGCTTAATTTTAAATCCAGGTTTAGCTAAATAATTTGTTGGTATAATTCATTGAGGACTGGACTTTGGTCGACTAAGAATATCAGTATTCGAGTCGTTTACCATTGACTTCTCTGTAGGAAAAACTAGAGTGTGATTATTGGTACATATATGCTCATTAGCATTCGTAGGAGGGTGTTTGCTGTTACATAATACTCTCTCCGGTGACATATGAACGATAACAATATCTGATGTCCTTAATTTAGTAACTGAGGAGTGCGAGGCGGTGATGGATTAGTATCCCTAAATATGCAATAAGCTTCTATTATTTAAGTAGAGGATATGCTTCGCTGGTTGGTACGTGTGGTGCAAATATTAGGTGTGGATATTTTACGTCTCTTTACACGACGTTGGAAGAGGGGTTAGATCTTAGGCTTGACATTTTTCTGAGTCTTATAAGGTTGCAATGAAGTTCCAGTATACCACATGTTTTTAAACCTGTATCCCTTGTTTCTACGGGTGGCGCGCTGTTGGGTACATTATATGTAGACCCTTTAATCGCCTATGTTACTGCAAGGTCAATCAAACACAACATTGCGAGGTTTTTAAAGTTTTTGTCAATATTACGTACCCATATATATATACATATATATATTCATATGTTGTGCCATCTGACTGATTTTAAATGTCAATTCGGCTAGAGATTTTGTAGTAACAGTATGGCATGGCTGTTACGGGTTATCACTGTCAGATACAAAAGTCTTAATCTGGGGACTACTTAGGACACCAGTAAAGACATCGGGCATCGGTTTGACCTTTTTAAATGGGTTCGTTATGCCACTTATTTATTTATTATTTGTGCAATTGGTTGTTACAACTCGTGAGTTTGTTTATTCTTACCATCTGTTAATGTTAGTTGCTTATCGATCATTTGTTCCGTTTTTGGCTCGGTTCATTTTCTTTCGTGACAGCAACCACATTGGGTGTTATTAGCCTTTTCGTGTGATATATCCAAAAGAAATATAACTAGAAGTACTTTGTAATTTACTGATAATTTTATTTTGCTAGACTTTGTTACTATCCAGCAAGTTTCTGATTCTTGCAATTGTTTGTGCAAATACAAGTGTGTTACGGCGACTGAGTAATTTCTACGCTGAACCCCACTAATTTAGCCTGTAGGAGCACAATGGATGTAAATGTACCCAATGATTGGTGGTTATGTGGTCTACTCTTTTGAAGGAATCAGAGGATAAATAGGCCAGGAGAGAAGAACGAAGGTACAGAAATGTTTGAAAGATTCTAAAGGAAATATTTACGATGAACTGACAAAAAGGAATACTGAATGGACTTTTAAGTCACCATATTTTAATCACTAGGGCGGTCTTTGAAAAAGGACGATAGGAGTCATAAAACGGGTTCTAAGTGCAATAAACAATGGAGAAATCCTAATTGATAAAACCCCGGAAACCTACCTCAGTGATCAAATAAAATTTTAAATCATATACGATTAGTACTGGTCACTTACGCTTAAATAAAACTGAAGATTATAGTATTCACTCAATACTGCAAAATGGGGTAACCTACGATGACCCACGAGTTATATGCAAACTTCTCAGCAAAAGGTTCGCGAATAACGAAAACACAATTCAAACGCCGGACATCAGTGTAGATAGGATATGCAACACAACGCTAAGTACTATGCTATTTAGCTTAAAAAATATCAATGAAGCTATAAAGACGCTTAAGCTTAATAATAGCTCAGGGACCGATAATATCCCATCAATCTTCTATAAGCATGCTGGACCAGACATACCTATTCTCCTACTTAAAATGTTCACACTCTCACTAGAAGTTGAAACTTATCCTGAAATCTGGAAATCCACCTACGTACTCCCTAAACATAAGACAGGCGCAAGGAACCTGGTCCAAAGCTATCGACCAATTAATATCACGCCAGTGATCTCACGAGTAATGGAGAAGGTAGTCAAAGATCAAACATCTGACTACCTACTAAATGGATGCTTAATTAGTGCATCCCAGCATGGCCTTCTCAAAAGGAGGTCATGCGCCAGAAAAAGTTAGTGATAATACTATACTTTGACATAAAAAAAGCTTTTACAGGGTACCACACAATCTCCCCATCTGCAAACTGCAGTCCATAGGAATCACTAATCCACTCCTAGGGTGGTTCAAATCATTTCCCACAAACCGATGTCAGATAACGAAGGTAGGCACTGTAGCGTCAACACCACGACTTATAACCAGCGGGGTTGTGCAAGGCAGTGTTCTAGGGCCCTTACTCTTCATTATATATATCAGTGGCATATGCAGGTGCTTTATACCAGGAAAACCATATCTCTATGCCGATGACTTGAAAGTAGTCTATAAGACTGACAAAAATGATGTGGCACATTGCATCGAAAATATGCAGGACGAGCTAAACAACCTAGGTAAATGGTGCTCCAAGTGGTATCTGGAATTCAATACTTAGAAATGTGGGTGGATGTGCGTGGGGGACCCAAAACTTGAAGTGCAACTTGTACTTAGCAACCACAAACTCCCTAAACTTAATACGGTAACCGACCTAGGCATACAATATTCCCACAACATTAACTTCTGTGAGCACATTTCTGCCAAACTGTCTAAATCACGACGGCTCTTAGGCTTCATTTTAAGAAACTTTCATGAAAGTGAGTCGAGACTCAGTCTCTACAAAATGTGTGTAAGACCTACACTTGAGTACTGTTCCTTCCTATTTAGCGATCTACGAACAAGTGACAAAATCAGAGTAGAGAGTGTGCAACGCTACTTAACACGGCAGATGATTAAAGGTAATTCTAAAATAGACTACAAAACTAGATGTCACATGCTCGGACTTGAACCTCTATGGAAAAGAAGACTGAGAACAAACTTAATCCTTTTTTATAAACTGCTGCATGATATGACCTACACCTCAATTAATATTGCATACCGTACCTACACTCGGGACTATTATCTGAGAAATAAGATCTCTCAAGTTAAAATTGAAAATTACAAAACAAAAGCTCGCGCAAAAACTTTCATTTGATTAGGTATGGTCAAATATGGAACAAACTGCCAGCAGCAGTACGCATGGCAGATAATCTTTCAGTATTTTGCAAGCTACTTAATACAGCTTTCAGAGATATTAGCTTCCTGGTTGATGAAGGCACGTATTCAGACACACTAGAAGTAATAGGCCCCCCCTAATATCTGAAAAAGATTGGACATCAAAGACGCAACGTGACTACCCGTCTGAGTAAAATATATCAATAAACCATTAAACGTTCATCTACAATTCACTTGCTAGAAACAACGACTTACAATCATTCGGATCATGATCTGGGTCATCCTTATACCTATGCACTACACAAAAAAATCTTTTTTCTCTTTTTATCCTTTTCTTTTAGGATTTTACCCAAATATCAATCTTGCAGACTCCAATACCACACGATAAATGTTCGCCGAACCCGATATCTCGCTATTGAAGTGCGTCAGTAACCAGAACCTATAGATGATTATGTACAGGACAAACATGGCACGATACTACTAGCTTTTCTTCAACACCCGAATTCAAAATACTCTTGGTTTTATCCCAAATGTGATCCATTCTGCTAACTCAGCCGGTTTTTGGAATCGTAACGCACTGGTCAAGGAGCGCACGTTTCTCTGTAGTATATGCTCCATGCCACAATACATATATTTAATGTCTTAGCACAGTAAACATTGTTGCAGTTGGTTTGGCTTTCAAATCAGCTGTTTGTGTGTTATGAATGTCCTTACAGTGACACTCTAAATATCTGTACGAACTGAAACTCATATCATTCTGATCATGCCTGTAAATTGGCATGCTCTCATGTACACAATCAGAATAAATGCTGTTTATTTATTTATTTATTTACTAGCGCTGTTAGATTTCAGTGCATTGATTCCTAATAAGATATTTTTACTTGGGTGTAATAGTGGTTTCCATGTAGCCGTCTCTTACGACAACTTTGTCGTCCGAGGAGAATGCAAAACATTTGATAAACCTATAGTGATTAGAAAGGCTTAAGAAATACATTGATACTTTGCAGTAACATTCTCATTGAAGGAAGTTACGAAGGAATTTTCAAGTTGGGGATGTTGTACTTGTAGCTGACACAGTGACCTCTGATAAGTGGTCACTTAGTACAGTAGTGGGTGTTCAGGCTAGTGAAGATAAACTTGTAAGAACCGTGGTAGTGACGACTAGAAATTGTAAAATCTTATTTGCTTGAATTGTTTCTTTTGTACTCAACAGTTCCTTAACTTTGTGTTTTGTCACTTTGTTGTGCTGACTCTGTAACAGATCTTGTTCCTTCCTGTTTCGCTCATGTTTTATTATAACAGTATTGGATTTTGCTCACAATCAGGCTTTAAATGTCCTTTTCTGCTAGCATGTGTTACATGCTATTGGCCTTCAGCTTTGTTTTACCTGGTCTCAAGGTCTTGTTGTAAGCCATACTGGCTTGATATTTTCCTGTCTATGCCTGAATGATTTGACTCAGTTGGTTGGTTGCAGTCAAAATTTGGCTCCTTTATTTGTTAGGAACAGTTCTGGGTAAAACTAAACTACGACGACGAACTTGAGATGGCCAATGAGAGCTAAGGTATTTGTTTCAAGTTCGCGGGCTCATTCAACTTCATAATGCTCACATTGGATCGGCTTACTGCAATTTTCAATAAAGACGCTATTATTTCTCACCCACAAGCTCTCGCACTACTTCGTAGAGGGTCCATTTGTGATTGTGGGCTCCATATGACTCAAATACAATCCACAGATAGTCCAGATGGATTATCCTTTCGTTGCAATGGCTGCTGGAGAAACAGTTGTTAAGAACAGGTAGTTTTTTCAGCAAGTCTAGACTGACACTACGGCAAACCTGCATGTTAGTTGTATTATTGGTCATGCAGTTGCCTGTTACGCTGGCATCGTCTCTTACAGATGTAAGCAAAGTATCAGCAGTGCCATGTTATCAGCACTACAAAGACATATGCTCAGAAATCGTGTTACGCCTAAATCTATCGCTCGTAGGCGTCGGAAGAATCATTAGAATAGATGAAACAGCCACTAGAAGGCGAAAATATAATAGAGGAAGATCTGTATAAACCGAATGGATAAGTAATATCAGCTTTAATCTTACTGGTAGGTTTTTGGTATTTACGATCAAACATTAGGAAAGGGACAATTCCTGTATGTCCCAAATTGAACTGCAAGTGTACAATGTGCAATTCGTTTTTAAAATACCACTGTTTTTCATAGTGAAAAATGACTTTATGTACCAGTGCATCCTCATTAGCATGCTCTCATGTACACAATGATACTTGAGAATAAAAACTTTATTTATTAAATGGTGCCTCGAGGTCGTCGGTAAAGTTTAGTTTTACTGAAATGGCTTGTCAACAAGAGACGTCAGAAATTTGTGATTATTATAGGGCTGAGAGGAAAGTTATCTCAGAGACCAGGCGGGGGGTTGATAATTTCCCCACCTAATAAACTCATCATTATTGTAGATGAAGCATATCGACACGGTTTAGAATGATAAGGTGTCTCATCTAAAGAATGGCTGAAGTACGTGATCAGTGACTTTCAGGTGCACTGACGTAGGTCCTGTGAGTTAGTTGTCTGCAACATCATACTTAGTGTACTTAATTAGCAAAATGTTGTTATAATGGGCAAGCTATTGCATATATATGTGGTCTGCATTGTAACTGTTTTCTCAAGTTCTGTGTTCGCCTTAGATCTCCAGGCTTAATTTACACTGACTCTCGATTAACTGGTTTCATACATCCTCCAGTGAACATATTTATTTGTTGTCTCACCCATCTTAATTGTAACTTTCTAGTCATTGTTCTCGTTGTCACCTTTCGATCTTTAATGTTCTTATCGGCATACCTTAAGAAAGTAGTTTGTGTTGGGAAGAGCGGGAGCAAACGGAGACTTGGTCGCATACCTATATGAGTCGCGAGAAAGACCGCGTAATGTGTTACAGTGGGCCAGCAGAAGACTAAACGGCATGTATTATGACTGGCGATGTGTCGTTAGACGTGGTCTATGAAGAAGCGAAAGCGAGCTAGCATTGTTTTACCTTGTTAGTTTTCTAGGAGTGTCACAACACAGAACAAGTCTTGAGCCGCATTGATGGTCGCTGAGCATTGTCTCTCGAGTTACCTTCAGTTATCTGTCATCAAAAGCTGGCTACCACGTGTCGAGCAAGCCAGGAAGCGGTACTTTCAACTTTTGTGGTAACTAGTCGTGTGTTTTCTGAAAAAGCTAATAACCATTGCACTTGTCTGTTTTGATCAAAGCTAATACCTCTGCTAGCTTACATTGACTATAATTATTTAATTATGTCGTCCCTCTAAAAAACGAGCTCGTCAAAGCCCACAGTGCTCAGGTGATAATAACTCCACTATGGAACAGACTTCTAGTCTTGTGACCCAGGATTTGACAGACCCAGTAATGCTAGATTTCACACCAGTGATTCAATTACTGAAAATATCTGATATAGATTACACATATTTGCCACAAAACAATAGCCTCGAGAAGGTTAGATGCGAATTACAACATCTTACTCAGCAGCTATCAGAAACGCGTTCACAAGTAGAGTCATTCTCAGCATTAGTTTGTGGTGTTAAGCGAGAACTTAACACATTGTCGCCCCTTAAGTTGCTACTGACCAGGGACACAAATTCACCTGAACTTGAAGACGTTTCGAAAGTATCAACCGTTATAGACTTCATTGAGACAGAGGTAACTAAACGTATGATATCCCGTCAGAATGTAATTGTCTACAATATACCGGATAAGGCACCACTGAGAACCGTTAGGCATTCTATACTAAAGGCAGCTAGTTTCTCAGACTGTTCTTGCTAATGCCTCCGCCTTAACAAAAAACTCCAGAAGTACTCATGCCCCATTCTCTTCCGCTTTGATTCTCAATCGGCAGCAGATAAGCTGAAGCGGGCTGAACAGCTAATAACCGCAACTACTAAGTATAAAAATGCTCGTGTAGTAGAGGATAACATTGTAATCCAGAGACATAAGAGACTAAATACTTCACACTTGGGTAAAGTTGGACAGAACACCACTGATGAGAAATGCCTAACTTCACCACTCAGTACGGTTACAAAATGCCATGATGATACTGCTTATCAACAAATATTAGGCTCCCTGGTGCTTTATCAGGTGAAAAAAATGCAAACTCCCAAAATACAAGTAGAGGCCATTGTTAGCCCACTAAACAACTTAGGTATAATGACAAACGAGACAAAAAGATCACCGAAACTAAAGGTAAGCTCCAAGTAGGGTTTTATGACCTCATTTACAGAAAGAGGGCACAATACTACTGTGCCTACCACATCATAATATAGCAAGGCGGGTTATAAGGCCTCGTTGCCTAACGGTAGTCGACTCAGCAGTAATCAAGGTTGTAAGCGCCCACAGGCTGTACGTAACCAATCAAAACACAGCGCATTTAAATACCAGCGTAAACCAAGCGGCGAACAAGTACACGACCCTTTTTACTACCCTGTCACAGATAACTTTGTAAGAAATTCTAAGGCGTCAAATACAAACCAGTATGCTGTAAGCCTTGGTAACCATTCACCATACACCTATTCAGATCGTGTAAATGGTTTTACTCTTCCTCCTCACTATTATGATTATAACTATACTCCTGGTGGGCTACTAGAGCACCCTCCACCATACGCACATCGCCAACAAGCTGCCATGTTAGCTAACTCAGACTCCTCTGAACATCCTAATATCTCTGACTACTATAATAATTTTTTTGGGATCAGGCAGTCATTAGTCCCCTTAGCAATACAGCTTGCCCAAACATTGGCTCAAACAGTCAGACTGCCTTTTTAAAACAACATCTAGTTATACGAAACATAAACGACTTAGATAACGATCTTATTCGATTCTTCACAATCCACTCTTCCATTCTAAACTTTTTAGTAATTAACGCCCGCTCACTTCTTAACAAAATATCAACCCTAAGAACTATACCCTTTTTAGCCAAACCTTCTTTAACATTTGTCACTGAAACATGGTGTCCCTCCTCAATTACTGACTCAGAATTAGCCATTCAGGACTATATCTTATATCGCGGTAATAGAGAATATAAACGGGGTGGTGGTTGTCTAATATACGTAAGTGTTTGTTTGTCATCCAACAAAATCGATGACGAAATACTCGGCAAGGTACCAGAGTCGGTCTGGATATCAGTCAATACCCCGAACTATAGTTTACTCTTTGGTTGTATATACAGAACTCCTAACACCTCGACTACTGTAGATAATAACATTATTAATGCTTTTATACATACCTCTGCTCTCACTTATAATGCGAAAGTCATTACAGGAGACTTTAACCTTCCTAGGATAGACTGGAATGTTGGCAGAGGACTGTGATATGATGAAGAAAACCTTCATGCTACATTAGACATGCACTGCTGGACACAGTGTGTACACACTCTCACTAGACATCATAACATTCTTGACCTAGTTTTCTGCAATGATGTCACTCCTCTGTCACCTCAAGTCAGCAAAGAGCTCAAAAGCAGTGACCACAAAATGGTCCTATGCGCTTTTCTTTTGATTTTAGTCACTCTAGTATTCATAAATTACAAAAAACTAGACAATATCGAAATTATAAAAATGTGGACTGGAATCTTCTGCACACCCTTCTAAGTTGTTCTGACTGGGAAAATTTTTTCTTGTCTAGTAGTCTTACAGATACACTAGATATTTTTTATCAAATTAATAACTCATGTTTAGATACGATTGCACCTATCAAACTAAGCAATATAATTAAATCAAGTGATTTGTATATACCACTTCATTACCGTAAGAAGCTGAGACGTTTACAGAAGAGTTATCATAAGTCAAATGACTTCTCAGCACTTATGGAAATTACCATGACCTTCAACCAAGTAAAAGAAGTCCACAGGTTAAAGGCAATTAACGAAGAATTATCAGTAATGCACAGTAGCTCCAAGGTACAAAACTTGGTACGGCTGTTCAATAAACGTCTCAAACCTTCTCGGAATAGTGATACCCCCTGCATTTTACGAGATGGATTAATGATTACCAACCATAATATCATAACCAACCTGTTCAGCGATTTCTTCGCTAATAGAGGTATACCCCAGGATGACAATGAGGTAGACATTATTAACTCAGCTACAAACCATATGGAATCCGTTACCTTCACTTATGACAATATTTGTAAATCCATAAACTCACTTAGGACGTCAAGTAGCTATGGAGTAAATGGCATAGCATCCATTTACTTCAAGCTCGGAGGACCTAATTTACCATTAATCCTATTGAAACTGTTCGACCTTTCATTAACAACAGGATCTTACCCTAATCGATGGAAAACCTCATACATATGCCCTCGATATAAATCAGGTGACAGGACATACTTGCATAACTATAGGCCTATAAATATCACCCCGGTTATCTCTAGAATAATGGAAAAAATAGTATGCGATCAAATGTCTGATTATTTACTCTCCGAAAAACTCATCTTCAATTCCCAACATGGTTTTCTAAAAACTAGGTCCTGTATGACTTGTCACTTTGAATTCTTTAATTTAGTTTTCACCAAACGAAGCTTTGGGCACTTGGTATTAGTATTATACTTAGACATATCTAAAGCCTTTGATATGGTTAACCACAAGCTTCTTGTAGGCAGACTCTCCTCTTATGGGATTAGGAATCCATTGCTTGCATGGTTAAACTCTTTCCTCAGTAATAGACATCAAGTAGTTAAAATTAATTCCACTCTTTCGAAGGCCGAACCGGTTACAAGTGGTGTTATACAAGGAAGTGTCTTAGGCCCATTGCTCTTTATAGCTTACGTAAATGATATATGCAAATGCTTTAGCATGGGTAGACCCTTTTTATACGCAGATGATCTCAAAGTAGTGTACTCATTTCCCCCTCACGAATTTACACACATATTCAGTGGCGTTGTAGCAACTTAGCTTGACTAGTTAAAAGCATACGCCGAAACAATTAGGCTCCAGTATTCATTCACTTCCTTATTCTGCATAGGGATTATATTTCCTATTAGCTTATATTGATCGCTGGGAATTATTTGTGTGTTTGAATAACCAGAACCGCGCTCTACTGTCTCCTGCCCACGATATTGAATAAAGACCTATTATCATAATACTCTGGTTTCTGCTGTCACTAGATCGGGATATACCAAGGCACCAAAGCGTCACTGCCGAGCTCGACAAGGTCGCAGTATGGTGTTTAAAATATAAGTTAGATCTTAATGCTTCTAAGTGTGGCTGGATATGTTTTGGGGATAAGTGTCTCAATTTTGGTCTCTCCATAAACGGTAGTGAGTTATCTAGGCTTCAGCCAGTAGTTGACTTAGGACTAAGGTACTCTCATAACCTGTCTTTTACAGAACAGGTCAATATGCAGATATCTAAGTCACATCGACTACTAGGTTGTATACTACGTAACTTTTATGGCAGTGATTCTCGTATTCGGCCATATAACGTTTGTGTCAGACTTTTACTAGGATACTGTACCTTTATTCTCAGTAATGTTTCCATTAGGGATAAACACAGACTAAAGTCTGCGCAACGTCGCTTTACTCTTTGTATTCTTGAGGCTGATCGTACTCTAGACTATAATACTAGATGCACTCAGTTAGGACTAGATACCTTATAGAAGCGACGGCTAAAATTAAACCTAATCTTCCTTTACAAAATATTAAACAAATTAGAGTTCTCATCGCCTAATACAATTCAGTTCGAGGAACGTTCTTGCTATAACCTAAGCAATTCAGCCTCGAAAACAAAAATATCGCATTCTAAATCTGCTCTTTATATGAATTATTTTACAAACAAATTCTGGAGAAACTGGAGCCATTTGCCTCAAGTCATTCGGAAAACAGATTCACTTCCTTTATTTGCACTGCACGTTAGTAACTTCATCTCTTCTGAAATCTTATTAGAAATGTTCACACCAACTACTGTTTCTAACTCCACTAGCGAAATAATAGGGACTCTGAATGTGTGAGCACCACTCACCTGTCTTCGTCATATGATAGTGTTCTTCCCTTTTAATCAGGCTGTAAGCATAAGTGGTATGTCGGAAGCATAAATACTTATCCAGCTCATTAGCTTTGTTAACCAAAGAATACCAGTGTTCTTTGTTTCGTGTTCTCTCTTCTTTTGTTTTTGCTCCAGTTGTAGAAGATTATGTGAAAGACAAGTATGGGACTTACTGACCAAGTACTCTTGGTCCTATCTCGCGACTGGACATGCTCAGTGATAAATTCGCTAACTCTCAGCTACTTTTTGGAATAGTAACACATTGGTCAAGAAGCGCGCGGTACTTTGTCATATATGCAGCATGCTACAATATGTATATTTAGTGTCCTAGTACTGTAAACTTTGTTGCAATTGGTTTAGTTCTCAATTCAAACCTTTATATGTTATAAAAGTCCTGACAGTAAAACTTCGTCGAATTATTTGTATGTATGTAAACTCATATCATTCTGATCATGCCCGTAAACTAGCATGCTCCACTGTACACAATGATACTTGAGAAGAAAGGTTATCTATTTATTTAAAAGGGGCCACAAGGCTAGCTATAGTCCCAGATACTCCGAATGTAAGTAAGATAGTCCTGTTGTCAGGTGTTCATGAGGTTGTGCGTGACTGCAGTCGGCTACTATGCGTGGGCATGTCATAGTGTTCGTGTTCTCTTGTTTTCGATTGGTCGTAGACCAGCTCTAAACAACCTAGGCTTAATTCAATTTTGGTATCACGAATCGATCTGAATCAGACAACCATTGATCACCTGGAAGCACTGGACAGCTGTTTCGTCCTAGTATAGGACTCCTCAGCAATGCGCATCTACGACCCCGTCGGGGATCGAACCCAGGACCTTCTGGCTCCGCGGCGAACGCTTTACCATTGAACCACTGAGTCGGCTCCTAACGGTTGATATTTCCAATTCAGCTAACTCAATGGTCCAATGGTAAAGCGTTCGCCGCGGGGCCAGAAGGTCCTGGGTTCGATCCCCGACGGGGTCGTGGGTGCGCACTGCTGAGGAGTCCCATACTAGGACGAAACAGCTGTCCAGTGCTTCCAGGTGATCAATGGTTGTCTGATTCAGATCAATTCATGATATCAAAATTGAACTAAACAGTTAACTATCTCTACAAATTCCCCTAATTGTAACCTAGGCTTAGTCCGAAAATAAAGGGAAGTTTCCTCCTCTTTTGATGGAGAGCGTGTGAACTTCAGGGAAGATGGAATAATAGTAGTAATAATAATAATAGGTTGAACGCCAATTCACAAGCGTAGCACAACAACCTCTGAAGGAATTTTACCGGATGAAATTCTAAGAAGGTCAACAGACACGTGCTAGATTTGGCAAGAGATTGAATATATAAATTATTACTATCATTATTACAGTTATATATAACTGAACAGTTATATGCAGGAATATATAAGAAAACTGATGAAGTACAACAAACATTATGTCACTTCAAGCGAGGGCAATAAAAGGAGACTTGGACTGTTAGTTAGGCAATCGGACAACATACATGAATATTAAAAAGTTGTAGAAAAGACCGATACCGGCAGGTTTCCGATAAATGTACAACGCAACACAACAGGCAGTGCATATTGGTATTGAAGTGCACCCGATGTATGACCAATTTGAGCTTGCGGTATTACTAGGGCAACTTCTAACGATTGAACCCACACTTACGAATGAGAATGAGTCAGAATGCACGATGGGTGGAAAAGAAGTTATATTTGGTCGTGAATAGAGCGGCAATGGAATAGCAACGTCTAGGTTGGCAAACTAGGGCGAGATGCCTTCTACGGTACGGCGTGACGTGATCTGGTGGTGATGTGTGATCGGGCGCCTTCAACTAGTCGTGTCCACTAAAACAAACATGGTCAGCATCAATGTCGAGGACCTGTGTAACTATTTATTTTGGGGATTATTTACCGCTACAGCTCACTTCCCTCCTAATGGGTTCGTGAGGACCCTATGACGTACCAGCCAAAGGATAAAACCCAATGCGTTAGACATTGGTAAACGTTCCTTTGATAGTTTGGGTGTTGTGCAGCTTCTGGGCGTCAGTGCCTATGCTAAAGTGTCGTTACATAAAACACTTGTACAAAATATAATCGTCCTCTTACGCGTTTTTCTGTTTGTTTTCAGACGGCCTGGAAATCCAAAATAAGAAAATTTTTAAATATGTGCATTTCATTTATATACATAAAAACAATTTGGCAGCCAAACGCGGCTACAAAGACGCATAAAATGTCGACAACACTAATATCAATACAATAAGGGTTTTTCCAATATTTTTAAACATATAAAAATGTGTAAAATGAATACCGTAAAGTTAAAAAAAGGTAATTTTATTCAATTATTTTCATAAAAAACTAGCAAACTTTACAACACAGTGGAAAATTAGAAAAAAATAGACGTAATACTCATTTAAGTGTTCCGGAAACCGTACATTTCGACCAGAACGTGTAGCTCTCGGCGTTATGGAGCTTTTCGAAATTTTCACTTGCTCGTTTGTTGATGCTTGAGGCGTGGCGACTTCTTTCATGTCAAGTTTCGGAGATGTTGTGGCGAGTTCGACATCGAAAGGTTTACCTCCTAGGTAAGCCGTCTTGAGGCGGTCAATGCTGACGTTCTCCTCGTGGCCATTCTTATCGATCGTATTGTACTTTGTTTCACGTTTCAAGACCTTGTATGGTCCTTCGTAAGTCGCATCAACAGGTCAGCGTAGAGCATCACGGCGTACGAAAACGTGTGTACTATATTTTAAAGTGGGTTGTATGAAAATGTCTGTGGATTATTGTCGAGCTTGGACTAGCTTAACTGAACGCAGAGCATTTGTAAACCGGTTCAAGTAAGAATTTATATCCAGGTTTGTCGAAGTGGAAGCGGTTTCCACAAACTCACCTGGTAATCGAAGAGTCGTTCCGTAAACTAATTCAGACACACTGCACCTGACATCTTCTTTTACAGTGCTTCGAATTCCGAGTAAGGCTAGTGGTAAAGCCTCTGTCCACTGCGGGATGTTTGTAGCTGAAAGTTATGAATTCAGCTGTCGATGAAGTCTTTCTACCAACCCTTTAGATTGTGGGTGGTAGGCAGTTGTTCGGAAGCGCGTTGCTCCAAGAAGTTTTGTCAGAGAGTGGAACAATCCAGATCCAAACTGACGTCCACGGTCTGTCGTTATTGTAGATAAACAACCAAAATTTGCTATCCATCGTTCAACGAAAGCGCGAGCAATCGTTTCACTAGTGATGTCTGTCAGTGGAATCGCTTCTGGCCAGCGTATAAAACGATCCATGCATGTCAAAAGATAAGAAAATCCATTTGATTCTGGTTAGGGTCCTACCAAATCAAGGTGGACGTGGTCAAATCGAGCGTCGGGAGTTGGAAAAGTGCAAAGAGAACATTTATTGTGCTGAATAACTTCGTTCTTTGTGCAGGCCACACAGGAGCGTGCCCATTCTTTGACGCCTTTATTCATCCTCGGCCAGCAAAATCTCTGGGCAGCCAGTTTAGACGTAGCACGAACTCCAGGATGAGCGAGGTTGCGCAACGTGTCGAAGATGGTTCGTCAGTAACTCTTGGGAACGATTAGACGAGCTGTACCTGTAGAATAATCACAAACTAAAGTGTTCTTACCTTTTCCAATCGTCCTTGTTTGGAGTTTAAGCGTTGTTGTGGATAACTCGTGATGAAGATCATTGTCTTCATTTTGAAGTCGAGCTAGTTCAACAAGGTCGATGCCTTGGATACGATTCAAGGCATGTATTCGTGATAAGGCGTCGGCAACTACATTGTTAGCTCCAGATATATGTCGTATATCAGTAGAGAACTGAAAAACGTAGTCTAGATGACGCGACTCTCGCGGAGAGTACTTATCTGAAGATGACTTCATAGAAAACGTCAGTGGTTTATGGTCGGTGAATATTGTAAATTCCCGGCCTTCGATGGAATGTTAAAAATGTCGTACAGCACAGTACATGGCTAGCAGTTCACGACCAAAAGTGCTGTATCTTGATTCGGTATCGTTTAGTCGTCTTGTGAAGGATGTTAAGGGTTGCCAAGCTTTGTCAGTCCATTGTTGCAGAACTGCGCCAATCGCTGAGTTAGATGCGTCAACCGCGATGCTGAAAGGAGCTTCGGTATTGTGATGTGCCAGCATAGTCACATTGGCTATTGCTTCTTTAGTCGCAGTAAAGGCTTTCTTTGAGTCTGCATCCATTGTGACCACTTTTTTATTTCCACGAAGCTGATCCGTTAGTGGTTTCATGAAAGATGCACAGTTCTGTATAAACCGTCTGTAGAAACTTACCAACCCATTGTAAGCTCGCAACTGCTTGATGGTGGTTGGTTCCGGGTACTCCAGAATAACCGCCACCTTGTGTTTTTGGGGTTGTATACCATTCGCATTTATAGTATGCCCCAGGAAGTCCAACGAGGTTGTTCCGATTTGGCATTTCTGTATGTTTATGGTTACTCCATATTGTTGCAGTCTACTAAAGACTGTGTCCAAGTGTTTCATATGTGTTACCTCGTCTGGACTTGCTATCAAGCAGTCGTCGACGTATGCATAGACATAGTGAAGCCCGCGAAACACGTCATCAATGAAACGTTGGAATGTTTGTGCTGCGTTCCTCAACCCAAAAGGCATTCGGAGGAATTTGTAAAGGCCAAATGGAGTTACGATAGCGGTTTTCGGGATATCATTTTCAGACATCGGTATTCGGTTGTACGCCTTTACCAAGTCGAGTTTTGAAAACATTGTCATTCCTTTCAGAGTGGCCGTTAAATCGTGGATGTGCGGTAAAGGGTAACGATCAGGCGTAGTTTGGGCGTTAAGACGTCGGTAGTCACCGGTGGGACGCCAGTCATTGCTATCTTTCTTCGGGACCATATGTAATGGAGATGACCATGGACTATTGGAAGGTCGAATTATCCTTAAGTCAATCATATGATCAAATTCGTTTTTCGCAATCCTTAGTTTTTCAGGCGCAAGTCGGCGTGCTTTGGAGAATACAGGTTGACCTGTAGTCGTGGTGTGATGTGTAACATTGCTGGTTACACATGATAATTTCGATGACGCCTTATTCAGATCTGGATACTTGTCGAGTACCGGCTGAAAATAGGAGTTGATTAAATGCTTAAAACGAAGAGGACATAAGGTACAACCTGTAGCCACGGTTCCACGAATGTAGAGATTTGTGTTACTATCCACTAATTTTTTTTTACTAGGATCCACAAGCAAGTTGTGGTGGCTAAGTAAATCCATGCCTATGATGGGTATTTTCACATCGGCGATAGTAAAACTCTAGTGTATGGGTTTTCGTAAACCCATGTATAAGTAAACATATCGCTTACCATACGTGGCTGTGGTTTTCATCGGCTGCCTGTAGGTCGAATGCAGCTTCATGCTGGCGATCAGATGAAGCTGCAGGAAGGACGCTAACTTCTGCGCCAGTGTCGACGAGGTAGCGAACCTTCGTTATCACGCCAGTGATTAATAACAGACGGCTGCCTCCACTGGCTACGGTTGCCGCTAACGCATGCCGGCGGAATAGTTTCCCGATGCGTTGACAGTGGGTTTTGTCTAGGAAAACAACAGGGGTCTATACACTTCTTGGAATTTTTTCCATAGGTGTTGTGGTACCAACACCAATGTGAATTTTCGTTTCGTCGAGGTCGAGACGACGGCCTTCTCCGTGACGTACTTCATCGACGAGAATCATTCGGTCGGTGTCTTTCCTTCAGGTCAAGAAAACGAGAAAGAGTATTACACAATTTTTTCACGTTGTTTTCGGAGGCATGGGGTTTTTCAGTAATGGAATAAACCTCAGTGTCGCGAGTTCTGGTGATCTCCAGAATTCGATCAGCAGATGAAGCTACTTCATCCACTGGGTTGTTATCAAACGTTACCAGAACTGTTGCACTTGTTGTGGCAGTTATGATAAGAAGAGTTGGCGGAAAAGACCTTCGTCGAAGGTGCGTTGACCAATCACTTCTCGCATGCGCGATAACATTTCCGTCGCTGAACGGCTACCTAGCTCGATGGTGTGAAACAACTCATCAAGACGCTGTCTGTCGGAAAAGTCTCCGCGTTTGAGAATTTATCTTTTGAGCTGGTCATAAGGTTCTAGTCAGTCAGGACTGAAAAAGAAAGAGGTGACGTACCTGTTCAATTCACGCGGAAGTGACCTTAAGATGGCAAGGAATTGAACACGTGAATCTGTCACAGCGTGGTCTCGAAACTCGGCTTCTGCCTAGCAGAACTAAGCTTCTATGTTTTCTGTCCAAAAAGGGATGAGCTGAAAGTTTGGGGGGTGTGGGAGTTTTAATCGTAATGAACTTAGAAGTCTGTTCAGTCATCATATATATGCAATATGTGTGAATACAAAAATAAATGCAGTGAAAATGGGCAAAAATATTAATCACACCAAAAATACTGTTAAAAATTATAAACAGGAACGAACTTACAGTTATGAACGTTTCCAGATCACGTCGGGATTACCAATGAAGTGCACCCAATATATAACCAAGTTACGCTTGCGGTATTACAAGAGCAACTTCTAACGATTGAACCCACACTTACGAATGGGAGTGAGTCAGAATGCACGATGGATGGAAAAGAAGTTATATTTGGTCGTGAATAGATTGGCAATGGGTTAGCAACGTCTAAGCTGGCAAACTAGAGAGAGGGTTTCTTTCCACGATGCGGCATGACGTAATCTGGTGGTGATGCGTGACCGAGCGCCTTCAACTTAGTAGTGTCCACTAAAACAAACATGGTCAGCATCAATGTCGAAACCTATCTAACTATCTATTTTGGGGATTATTTACCGCTGCAACTTAATCCATCCAGTTGCAGTGAGACAATCTTGTTATGCAACTATCTAGTTACTCCTGTTCAAAAGGAACACAACAGATACTGCGCTCTCTGTAACCAAGAACGCCAGTGACCCAGCTAGACGCAGGTCTAAATGAACAAAATACCTACCAATCCTAACATGCATATTTTGAGTTGTGAACATTCATTCCGTCGCGCGCTACTCTCCTTGTACGCTACAAATGGTATGTGAGGTGCGTATAAATTCGATTTCCTTTGTACGATTATCGGTTTACTTCTCTGAAACATAATTTTCACGATTTACAAAACCATAGGGATATTATTATTTAATTATTTTGTCCTAAGATAAATTCTTTAACCAATAAGATTACTTTCGCTTCGCGATTTCTTTACTTACCTATTGATGACCATTGACACTTCCCATTAATTTCCCCTTTTTCGTTAGTTTGGGACCGATGCTTCCTTTTTGTGCCGTAAAAACATCGATTAATGTATAAGCAGATACATTGTTACATTACTTTTAAGTGAATGTCTTCATACGAATAGTTCATAGCAAATATTAGTATTTGTTGTTAAAAAATCCAACAATTGTTAGCTAACTAAAAATCCTAATCTCTAGACAATGAAATTTCGTATAAAAGTAGGCATTTTACAAAAGTCACGGGGAGGGGAGTTTGTGTCCAACAAGGAGACTTCGAAATTAGACTATCACTCCCGCCGCAGAATTGTAGAGAAGAACGCTTAAGTATCAGCTTCCCAAAATCTTTAATTGCTTACCCTAATATTCTCTGAAAGTATTGTCTTTCCGTTGATGCGTTCCATATAGGACAAGCTTGGGTCGTAAATTTCGCCTTCTAGCCACAGTCCAACTTTAATCGGTTTGAAGATCGGATCTCCTGTTACTGTCCGTATAATCACATAGACGGTTAAACATTGTTTGGTAGAACACCTGTTAGATACGATCTCGTTTTTACAAATAATAGCGTGTTAAAAATATTCTCAAAGTATTCCATTCAGTCGTTGGCTTTGAGACATTACCTTTCATCACAAAAGAATTTTTCAGAAGTATCAAACAATTCGTTTTGGCAGTCACTTATTGTGTACACAAACGGAGTATACCTGATTATATTAACGTTTTCGTTTTTGTTATTGTTGTACATCGCATTTGCAGACCGCATTGTTCCACTAGTTACGTATGTCATCAAAGAAACCGCCCCAAGCACTATACATTCCACCAGCCTTAAGAGTAAACGAAAGTGCTAGTGATGTCAACAAAAGTTTATGCTTTTTGGAATCAAAGATATATGATTCTGTGGATGGACAAGATGATTTAGAAGGACGATTAAAGTCAATCACGCTTTGTGATAATTCTGTTGATAATCATAATTCATCTGCGTTTAAGACAAAACCCTCCAATCAAAAGCGCTCACATATTAATAAAGATGGTGAACCAATTTTGAAGCCGAAAGATTTTCAACACATACTAGAATTGTACAATTTCCCAAAAGATTTCCAAAATTGTCACCTGGAAGCTGAACTCACAGGATTTGGAGATAGTGGATTTTACCTTAAATGGGTTGATGACAGTCATTGTTTGGCTGTATTTTCTTCAAATGATGAGGCGAATCGTGCACTGACCCAAATATCAGGGCTTTTTATGAAGGTGACAACTCTGTGTACTTATTGGTTTATTAAAGTTATCATTTATGTTAGATGTATTTTGATTGATGTTTGATCTAATTTATCTGTCAAGTGCCATTTGGATACCAGAGTTTAGGTTGTAAATAATCTTAAAATTATTTTTGAAGTACGGTTCCTACTAGTAAGTTGAGTTTCGCTAGTTCTGCTTATTTTTAATCTGACCGTTCCCTACGTATTTGCTTTTTATATACTCTGATAATTGAAATAGAATGGAATTGATAATATTTTTGGTGACTAGTTTTACATTTTGAACAGTAGACTCAAGAGTCCTGTCATGTGAAACATAGAACCTGGCATGAACGTACATCAATCAAAGTTGTTATACTTCATTAGCGCAGCAAGATAAACACCGAGTTAGTAAAAGTAGTGGTTACATCAGTAGTAATAAGAAAAAAGTGTGGACATTCAGAATATGATATAACGGAGAGGGTGGGAGTTTGTTCATGAAAAAATAGACATTTTAGGCTCGCGATTTAAGAGAAAGCAGCGGATGAATGCACTTGTGCTACTGTGACTGATTCCGAGCCGTGTCATTCAGTCTTCAACTTTTGGTTACAATAATCTCGCATATACCAACCAAGTAATCTGTATCTACTGACAACTCAAACGGACAGCCATAGCCTTCATTGACTGATACCATGTTCTGGTTTGGTCGCTTCTTTTTTCCCATCCTACTGCGATACCAGTAAATATCGCACGTCTAGGTAGGCAGTGGTTGGTCATACGTAATATATGCACCAACCACCTCAGTTAGTGGCGATTTACAACCACACCAACCGATTTACCATCTTCCATTAATACTCTTCATCTAACCTCATTCCTACTTACACGGAGGTTCCAACAATTTCGAGCAATTTTTTAGAGTCATCTGTGACCAAATACCAATAACCGACGAATGTCGTCAAACCTTATTGGCCACGTTTTACACCTATAGGTTTAAACAAGGTGTACTGCCGAGCAAGGGTGACATAGCTCAAAATCGCTTGCAGTGGCACTGACTACTGAACAATATATTCGTTCTTTACTTGATAAACGGTGGAAGTCAAACGGTCTTTTTGAATACGTGTAGATGATTTTGTTGGACACCGACCTATTAGTACTGGTCGAACTTCTAGGAGAAGTGGCCGACATGGTCGACTACTTTGCTCCCTATCTTTAGGTCAGGTATTAACACAGACCAGTCATCGTGTAGCAGTTTTTATTCAGGGGGGAAAAGCATTTCAAATATTCTCATATTATTTCTCAGTGCTACCAAAAGCCAACATTTTATCCGCGCCTTTACCAAACATGACTGTCAGTAAGTGAGTATTCTAGTAGAAGACCGATTCCTAAGAATGCAGACGACCAGAGAGTTATTTCCAGCAGTGAGTGTTTAATGAGATTAAAATGAGTATTCAGTCGATTTAACCACGACCAGACCTGAAACTAGCCTGGTTTTCTCACTTTAGCAATTCATGAGTCTTTGTTGGATATCCGATAGTTATTAAGGCTAGTGTTTTAGATACTATATTAGTCAAACTAATTCCTCCATAGTTGTCACAAGGTTTTGGTCCTTTCTTACATACTGGGACGATCAGCGTTAGAGACCGGTCAGTCGAATTACGTCCGGCTTTCAGACTTTAGCTAAAATATTTATTGATATGATTGCTAAAACTGGACGACTATCCTTAGAGACCTCTGGAGTTAATTCATTCTGAGCTGCTGCCCTTCTTTGCTTCGTACTACCTATAGCTTTTTCAACTTCCACAAGAATCAGGGACCTATGTCGACTTTCCATGCAAAATATTTGCAAATAGTGGGCAGTTACGATGTAGCTGAAGTGCTCTTTCTAGACGTTTTTTTAAGGTCAGATAAGAACAGTCTGTACATAGATTGTCCCATTAACGCTCGACTTTTTAGCCCCTGTTTAGTTTGTTAATCAGAACTACTGTCTAGTGTTAACTATCACCGCTGCCTTTTTTGAAATCCATTTTGCTTTCGCCGATCACTACTGTTCACGATCGTTCCGTAGACATGTCAGTCGAGATCTGATTTATCCTCACTCCTCGTTGTATTTAAACGCTGACTGGATGAGTTTACGAAAGTCCACTAATTCAATAGATGTCAATGAAATCCACTAATTTTTTCTAACTTTTTGGTTCAAGTCACTAATAGATATCACAGCTGTTTGAATATCTTACCAAGCTTATATCCCAGTGATCCCCGATTTCATAATTACCTAAGTGTGTCTTCAGTTATTACTGGACTTTATTCCTGACTGTTATCTGTGAGCTCAACTGGAATAAATTTTCTTGTTGCAGATTTTATGCATCCAGTAAGACGCAAACAAACACGTGCTTATACAATGCATGATCAGTATAAAAATGTACTCCAGAAATAGCGTCAGTTATCAGTCGTGTTTCTCAAATGGTGACTAATGGCGATATGATCCATTTAGGTCTATCATCTGGTCGGTGTAAGATGTCTATATGTCAGACGATGTCTCTCGGTATGACTAAAGTCGATTGTCTGAGCATAATTGCAGCAGATAGTCGTCATTATCTGTTCTCACCTACCTGATTGTCTTTCAGTTTGGTTTACGTTACCTACTTGGGCATTGAGCTCACCTAGAATGGGTGGCAAGTTTGAGTGTCTTACTTCATGAATAAATTCGGAAAGACTTTTATGAAGTTTATCATTAACATCATCCGGCCGCAGTCAGCGGGAGAGTAGGCAGAAACAACGAAAGGCATCAGAGCGTGTCCCCATCCTTCCGAGCGTTTACTGTAACATTTGCCAGCCAGCACATAGGTGATTGTCAACGGGGATCCATCTAAAGGGCTTGTTACATTTTCATACTTAGTGCAACAACTACACCAGTCATACTACAAGTTGTCTTTGGATGACCAGATAGACGGAAGGTATATCTCGTCGGCTTTTCATACTGGCTAGGTGAGGTCTAATGAATGATCACTTTAGAGTCTTGTATGCGTGTTTCTAGAGACACCGTATATCAATAGCGCATTATTTTAGGGTTTTAGCTAGTTAGGCCTGCTCGTCGATTTATATAGGGTTCGCGTATATTGAAGACTCCAATGTAGTATTTGGAGCGCTGTTCCAGTAGACTCGGGACAGTATTGCGTAGAACTCGGATCATTGGCACTGATGGCACATCGGGAAGAAGATAAATTTAGGGTTCATGGTCATAAAGAAGGGACATTAAAACTAAAGGAAGGAATCTAATAATGCACACAGTGATCTTGGTTTCTGTTGATAGTATTAGAGCTTTTATCACTTATCCGTTCCCTACTCAACGTATGGGTGTTTCTTCTTGAAATGTCCTGGATGAAAAATTTGGCCAAGGTTGATCTTGATAATCTAGGAATGTGACCATGGTACCCAAAAGGCAAGTGCTGGAGGCGGTTACACATTGCCATTTTGTGAACTGTTTTCGATGTGTTACCTCCATACTTGTTAAGGCTTTACCATCTGACGCGGAAATCCAATGAACAAGGTGAAATGTACATTTCCAAACGCGACCTTTTCTAACACTTGCCCACTGTCTGGTAAAAGCAGCATCGCTGTTATGCTGGTTATCTGAAGGAAACACTTTACTACAGTAGTGGTAGTAAAGCTTCACCCCCAAAGTTAGGTTTTCGCCTTTAGTCTTAGCGTTATTCAAAGGACCTAATTGATATGGTAGGGCCTTTATGAACAATTTTCCCAGCCAGTATAGCCTGCTTAATTCATTGCTATTAGCAAGCTCGAATGCTATATCAATGTAGCAGCTACGGCTGGGAGACCGATACAAGCCTTGCCGTAACCTGGGATCGAACTGGAAACCGGCGATTGTAATGAATACAGTTAAATAAAATTGATGCAACTCAGTAACCAAAGACAAGTTCGTATATGCATTTCTCAGTCACCCTCTTGTTTGAAGGCTAATATGAGTACCTAGTTTTCCATTCATTTTCACTCATCAACAACATAGAACCGGGCACATACGCCTATAGGTTCAGGTTGCTACTACTACATTAGCACTACGAGATTAAGTTTCAGAGGTAACACAATAACAGAATACAAGAGGGAAGAGCAAAGTAAAGTCGTGCAGAAATTAATAATAGAATTTAAGATCTAAATGAAGATAAAGAGTGAATACATTTGCACCACTGTGACCGATTCTGAGCCATGTCGCCCAGTGTCTCAAGCCATTCATTGCGACTATCACGCAGGCTCCAACTAGGTAATCTGCACCTACCAACATGGCTTAGACCAACGGTCAACGACTTCATGGTCTAGTGTCATGTTTTTGTTTGGCCGCCCCTACCTTTCTTCCATCTTACTTCAACCCTAACCAACATCGCGCGATGAGGTAGGCGGTGGTCAGGCATGCGCAATACATGCCCCAATCATCTCAGTCGGTGGAGATGAATGACCTCTTCGACTGATTTACCGTATTTCCCAAGAACCTTTTGTCTTACCTCCATATTACTTATTTGACTGTTCCATGATATACGAGCTACACTACGAAGATTCCTATAGTCAAATATTTGAAGATGACGCATATCGTGTGTTTTCATGGCCCACGTTTCGCAGCCATATGTTAAAATGGCGTGGACTGCTGCGCAGTACACCCGGCCTTTCATTGAGAGACGGGAATATACAAGTTAATCCTAATACCAATGTGCCCGTTGCACAAGTGTGACTGTCTGGACTCAGTAGTCTAGTGGTGAACGCGGTGGCGTTCGACACGAAACGGACTGAGTTCGAATTCCACTGTGAACATCAACATTAGGATGCAGGTACATCCAGCCGATGAGTCCCAAATAGGACGAAACGCGCATCCTGGATTCCACTTGCCAGTCAAAATCCAACTTATATAATACTGAATAAAGATATCTGTTGCTTCAGAATTTAAGAGAAGGAGGCAGTGTGATGTAGTCTAATCTATCAAAAATTAATTTTTAGACTTCCTCATTAGTACGATGCTAATTGAAGTATGGCTTAAAATGGGTCACATATACTTGAAAAATGATCTTTTATACAGTTGCTTTCTTTTGAGGTTTCGGGGGTTTATAAGCTTCAGCGATTGTGGTTGTCGTCCCGCCCTGTCATTTCTTTTAGTTTTATTCTCTCATGATTGCTTACATGAAATTAATTCCTTGTTTTGTGAAATGTAAACTATTATGAGCTCCTGTTTGCTAGTAAAATATTATTAGCATAAATCTTTACGTGAATAGGGCATTCAGAGCTAATCAAATAATTGTTAAAAAGACTGAAATTTTCTCGATAGCAGCCTTGTCTAATATTGGCTAGTATGTATATTTTTCAACCGAAATGTTATTAAAAGAACAGTGATTGTTAGATAATATAAAATATTTTGAGTATTGAAACTGACAAGTTCTTATCATTCATGTTTAGTTAATATTGGAAAATGTCTTACTGTATTTCATTTAGTTTATAATTATTTTCGCAATCACTTTAACCTGTAGGCTCGTCGAATTGAAGATGCTTCTTTGGCTAGCAAATTAAAGATTGCTCTCTCACCTGGTGATTGGGCTATGCCATATAAAAAACGTCCGGTTACAACTAGTTCAACAGCTCGAAGGTTAATTTCAAACCACTTAGGTATTGTGTCTACCAAAACCAAGTCTTGTGAAGAAACTGTAAAAGAGGAACGAGACAAAGCTGTTTTACAGGAAGCACGTGGTAAGTGGTACAGTTTCTTTCTCACTGTCTGTTGTGTCCAACTTGTATCACCACTAGTTTCAAAGATTGTTTTGAGTAGATAATGAGTTGCGCGTTTGAAGCGAAAAGTACTGAGTTCATACCTCAGAGTAAATAATAACACGGGTGCAGATTTATCTAGCTATCAAGTCATGAATAAAACGTACGCGCGTCCAGTATTCCACCAACAGCCATAATTCACATACACTCTAAAACTTGCTAAATTGTTTTACTGAGGTAATCCACTTTGGATGCATGCATGTCAGTGAAGCTTGCTCAAAGTTCAGTCTGTAATATCCACGGTGCAGTAATATAAGCCCTTACCATTAAAACAATTTGTCCTGGCGTTTTAATTCTACTTTCACACTTGGGCGATTTCTGGTTTTTTTGTTTTTTAAACCGGGATAGTTACTTTTGTCTTCACTTAAAATTCATTTTTAAAGTTTCGTATCTCTCCAGTTGAGAGATGGTGATGATTGTTGTACCTAAAGTGACGAATGTTCCAGACAGTATAACTCGTTCGTGTCAATACAATTTGCGAGCTTGATTATCAAGTAAAGGTGACAGCCACGATCAGGTAAATCAATAACTTGATCTCAAAAGTTAATAATTACATCTACTTAGTTCGTTTGTATATTTGAATATACATTTATTCCGTATTTTGTTGTCTTAATACTAATCACACAGTCGATCAACTTAGAACTCGGCACAAATGTTCGTTAACTAAAGTTTTGGAGAATCTGCTTATTGTCTGCGTGTTCATCAATGGAGTGATATCATCAATTCCTGTTGTTAGACTATCCAAGTGGATTGTCTAGGAAGTCATCTGTTATGAAACCAACTAAAAAGGCGTATTAAAGATAATGCTAGCGAACGTCACTCGAGACCGACAGTCCTCCATAAACTCCGACTCAGTCAGTCACTTAGTCATGAACCATACGCGTACGCGTATGGGTCCAAGTTGTCTTACTATAACACTACGAGATCAAATTCAGAAGACTAACACAACAATATAATTCAGCAACAAGTAATCAAACAAACAGAAGTGCGAATCGATAATGAAACGTTAGATTTACAAGAACATGAAGAATAAATAAACTTGCTTCATTGTGACGGATCCTAAACCATGTCACCCAGTGTCTCCAGCCACTGATTAATGTTATCACGTTGACCCCAACGAGGTAATCTGCATTTACTGACATGGCTTAGACCAACAGTATAAGACTTCATAGACTGATGTCATGTTTCGGTTTGGTCGCCTCTATTCTTCTTCAATCCTACAACCCCAACCAACATCGCACGGCAGGACAGTCAGTGCTCGGACTCTGTTACGAAAAAATGTATTGAAGTAGAGAGCTCTCACAAAGCTTATGTGCTTCTTTGATACATCCTTCGATGAAAAACACTGACAAGAACTCGAAGCGCTATTATAATGCGATATTTTCTAAGGTATTATTGTTGGAGATTCAAAATCCCCAAAATTACAATCGTTCATTTAATCAAGGGAAAGGCGTTGTATCGAATTTTTGTAAGATTGATTTGTAGACTCATCATTTAGTTCAATTTCAAATGTGATATGTATAAACATTATTCTGTAGTCTCGTCTGATACAGATATATTTTGCTCCACAATATGATCTTCCTATGAGTCTAGCCTTTTGGAGTAGCTGTGGGTTGGGTAGGCACAAATCGTTGCATCCGATTGAAGTACAAACTATCGAGGGAATCAAACATAGAATCCGGCTACCCTAGATAGTTTAGCTGTACCGTATCGCTAACCGTACTAAGCCGATAAGAATCCCCGCGTTTGTCTCATCTGAGAGGAAACATAACAATTTCTTATAACTAAACTTCCATTCTTTAATTTTAGCTCGCGCAGAGGCTATTCGTTTGGCACAGAAATCTTTATGGGAAGATGACTAGTTGATAACGACGGTCGTTTAAATGTTCTTGTAAAATTTGAATATTTTCTTTCGGCATTTATTATTTGCATGTGATAAAAATCATCATCAATGGTGGCTTAGGTAACACAGATTGTTGTTATTTCGCTTTTTTAGAAACTAACTTATTAATCTCCGATTCTTCTACTGTGTGTATATATGAACGCTTTCTGCTTTTCCTTTAATTTAAGGTAAACTGAATATAAATTTAGTAATTAATCATGGAACTTTTACTCTATCATGTACTTCTTGTGAAGATGGCTTTCTTATTATGGACACTTATTGTAACTTTTGTTAAGCAAACGATTTCATTTGATTGTGTTATCTCTGTTTCATTGTGTTTGTAGTATAAGATGTTGCTTTTTGAGTTAAGTACCGTTCTGTTTATTTCACTAGATTTAAAGTTCTCTTCTTAGCCTATACTGTCCTTAGGAATTGCAGTTGATTTAAACCGTAAAGCTGAATTGTCTCTTTGGCTTTTTAACACTTAGTGTGATCTAGTTAGTATGACCCATGGAGTATCTGCATCACAAATTTCTATTGTTGGAACTTAATTATTGTCTAACTCAATAATTACGTATTTTATTTGGCAAATGTAGATCACTGTACTCGACCTTGGGTCACAAGATATCTGAGCGCTAGTCATTCTGTCTGTCTGCCCAAACTGGATTAAGTGGATGGAGGACTAAAACTCAGTTCAGTAGTTCAGAAAAATCCTCTTTGGGTTATATAACGTAGTTTTTAGCCTACTTTAGTTATTTCCCTACTGTAAGGTATGTATATTATTATGCTTGGGTTATTTTTGAGGTGTTACGATAGCTGTGATCACCGAGTAAGTAATATCTTTTAGGACGGCAGTATAGTTTTAGTAGATGCGTTTACTGATGTTTAAGCTAGTCTAGGAACTGAACGTAATCCTATCTGACTCAATCAGTCAGTCAGTTACAACGTAGAACTTGGTACATGCGTACATCAGTCCAAGTTGCCATGCCCCAATTAACAGATAGAGATTAAATTGTAGGATCAAATCCCCGAGTATACTAACAGAGTTAGTAATAATGGAAAGGAATAGAGATCGGAGATAAGATATCCAAATGGTAAGTCCTAAATAAAAACGTGAATTTATCTACAAATCACCAAAACCTTCAATATGCAGACTAGATGATTTCAGAAGTTATTTCGGCATCTATTCATGGAGCTTATACGCTGATAGATACGAGCATGTGAACACTTACAATAAATTTGTTGGAATATTCATTTTCCTGGGTCAAAAGTATATAATAATTCGAAAATATATAACAGCTACTTGTCTAATTTTTAACTATGTAACAGTACTTAGTAAAGGTAGTGATAGAGTTCACATTCAAAAGAGTGACCTAATTGTTCCTAGATTTTATTTATTAGTTAGAAACAACAATTTTAAATAAGGAAATTGAAATAATTTTTCTATATAAAGTTAATCGACAGTTGCATGGACGATCAGTTGTGCAACTTATTGAACCGCGTGAAATTTTTTTAAAAGTAAACGGTGGATTTTGGAACTTTGTTGAACACTTACCTCAAGGTTTTTAGTTCAGTTATGTAATGGGATTATTAGACGTTTTTATTGGGAAGTCATAAAAAAATGTAGAAATTTAACTTTTCTTCCGTTTACAGTAGTTGCATCTAGTATGAGTTTGGGAAGTATACAGCTGTATTGTAAAATACATTATTATGGATATATGTAAGTATTTATTTAAACTACTTTAATGAAGCTTCAGTAGCGTCTTGACACTTCAAATAATTATACTATAATTAGGGGAGTTTTGTAGAGATAGCTGTTTAATTCAATTTTGATATCACGAATTGATCTGAATCAGACAACCATTGATCACCTGGAAGCACTGGATAGCTGTTTCGTCCAAGTATGGGACTCCTCAGCAGTGCGCATCCACGACCCCGCCGGGGATCGAACCCAGGACCTTCTGGCTCCTCGGCGAACGCTTTACCATTGGACCACTGAGTCGGCTCCCAACGGTTGATATTTCCAATTCAGCCAATTCGTTATACATTGCGCGACCTCCTCTATGCCATTGGTGAGTTACTGCCTCACACCCGACACGGTTGAACTCTACTGGTCACGTCTTCACACTAGAACTCCAGGAATTACCTCAAGGAGCTAGTCACTAGTGAGAAAAACATTTGCTCGTTGAATCAAGCAAACTGATTTAAGATATCCTAGCTTAACAGTATGCGTATAACTGTTAGTCAAGATTCATCAGTTTAGCAAAGAAATACTCATCTAGGATTAGACTTAATGACGAAACTAGCGAGGTAGGACATCAAGGCTGCAATGTCGGATGATATACATTTTGCCTAAACGGCTGGTAAATATGTAAATATTGTTTCCTCGGGATGTTAAAACAGTTCATATCAGAAGCAAGTATTCTATGAGTTCTAAGTAAATATTAAAGTGCCCCAATCTGAAAACCAGGATGAAAATCTTGTAGGTAGCAAAACCGCGATAATTCTTATGATACTTGATTTAGATTAACTACTGAATATTTGTTTTCAGAAAATATGTTTAGTGTGTGCACACGATAGAATACTTATGAAATCACTAATACTTACATAATCCAGTCTGAAATGAAGTCTCCATCAACTTATCTCAGAACTATTAGTTATTTGCAATGCATTACTGAACATAAATTTATCCTGCGTCTCATTACCAACAAATAGGAAATAATAAGAACCTGAAACTATTACGTTCTTCGAATTGTCTTTTAGTTATCATAAGGCAAGTTATCTTTATTGAATTATTTCAGCAGTCATAAATCATTCCACCACCAAAGCGTCTATTCACTAGAATAGACAAAAGTAGCACTAGTGGTTGTTTTTCGTGCTTCTTGGTTATTAATTAACTAGCTTGGCTGTTTTTGTTATTTTTACTTTTTTACGTGAGTGCAGTTTGCACTAAGATTTTTTGGCGGGGACGAGGGGGGGCAGAAATGTTAACATTTCGATAGTTACCAACAGAAAATGAAAAATCTCGAATAACTCATTAATTTCTTGTATTTAAAGACATTTTAATTGCCACTTGAGGTTATAGTAGTGTGTACATAATGAAAAAAATCAATTAGACAAGGAACATGAGCTAATCACACCAGTTTTGTTGTATTGACAATCATTTGGTCTCTAGGGGAAATTATTTTATAGACTTTAAGAACACACGTAATATATATTATCTAATATTGCTTTCGATCTTATAACCAATATAATGATCATTGATTTTTTTTTAAAAAAATTATTACAATTTTAGTTTATTAAATAAGCAAAAAAATCAATTTTAATAAAATTACACTAACATGTAAACGAACGAATTACGATTTAACTTATTGTAACATTTTTTATGAAGAAATAATAGTTAATGAATGTCTACCGTTTCTATATAATTGAAGGAAATATTTATCGATTTTAAATAATGCATAAAAAACAACGAAAAAATAAGAAAATTCACGTGTGCTGAAAAAGTTCACCAATTCAACGTAATTCTTTATCCATCAAATAAATGGTACTACGGTCTAACTTTAGTATAGCACGCATTTCTCTTAATTTGCTAACTGAATTCATCTGTTCTCGAAGGAATTCATCCAGAATATCTTGTGTCTATAAGCATATTTAAAATAATAGTGGTAGGAATTAATTACTCATTTATTAATTTGTAAAAAAGTGTTAAGTTGTGATTGGATGTCATGGAGATTGTTGTATTCAAAATGTCTTGAGTTAGTCATTGAAGCCAGGAAGCATTGACAGTCGATTCCTGGTCCTTTAGACTTTGCAGCTAGCGCCACTGGGATCTCAGGCATCCCGCGAGTGTTACTTTTAACTTCAATAAATTCACAGTATTTGTCAGATCTCAAGCAAAACCATCGGTAGGTAACTGTCTCATATGCGATATAGTTGAACTCCACTCATCATATCTTTTCAAATCCAGCTTACTAGAGAATTACTTTAGGAGGTAATTTCTGGAGTCGGTCATTGTTAACAATGAAAATAAGCCACTTTAAATTTTAGTAACGCTAAATAGAAGGAATTTGATTAATTAACTGATTATCAATGTCATCATAACCATACCTTAATGAATATCATGAGACTAAGGTTTACTCAAAATTACTGAGGCGACTTAATTTGCATAATGAAAAATCTAACCAATTTTAGTTTTCGTTTATTGTTGAAGTGCTTTAGGATTTAAAGCAAAATAACTAATAAATTTAATCTTTACAAATAGGCAATACTTTCTCCAGAAATCTCCGTTTTTTCCAATATTCATTAGATTCTCTTAATAGCATTGGGCGATGTTCGTACAGTATCACAAATCAATTAAATTTGCAAATGTAAATTAACAGAAGCTAACTCATTGATCTAGGGGTCATAAGTTTTCCAAAGAGCTTAATAGTTCTTTATTTCCATGGATAAGTGTTACTGAGATAAAATAATTAGCTATTCAATCTTTACAGATCTCCAGTCATTGCTTAACTGAAGTCAGTCATTTATATTAGACATGTTTTGAATTTATTAAGAAAAATTCTTTTTAATATTTAAGTAAAGGAGTAAGATAAAATATTTCAATGTATTATCTGACTCATCATATTCGAGTTCCGTATCAATTGGAAAGAATTGTTTACATTAGTATTAAGAAAAATTATACTATCAAGATGATGAACTTTCTTCTGATCAAAGAAACAACATACATTCAGGATAAGAGTTCACACTAAACTATACTATACTGCATTACTCTATACACATGTTTATTGTGAATGTTAGAACGATTGTATCTTTAATAATAATTTTGATAGATAAAAGTATTAATCATAAAAGTGACCCGTAAAATAACAGTGATAACAAATTATTTTTAGCAATGTATTTTTTGTTATTTTTTTTTCTTATTTAAATATTTCCTGTTATTTATTGTATTTCACTGAAAAAAATAAATATTATTAATTAAGATAAAGTTCAACTAGGGTTTGATTATATGAATTGAATTTACTTTCAATATTTTAATGTTTGTTTATTTGACTCTTTTGAATCAATACATGAAAACTGCTCACTTACATCGCTCTCAGTACTGTTATTTGTAATGTTGTTCTTGGTGTTTTAAGAAGCATATGAAGTGATAAACTCTACTATATTTACCTTTTCTGATCACTTGACATCGAAACAATTAGCTAAGGATGACAAAATGCTTTCGCTTTTCAGAAAAAAGTTTAAGGCAGTTCTTATTAAAGACTGACATCGTCAAAAGAACCATCGATAATTAAAGAAATCTATATCTTTATAATCCAACTGCATGATTTAAAGTGTATCGCACTAAATACAATGATTTTATGGGCATTATTCAGATCCTGTATGTGATCACAATTGCGGACTACAGGATAGTCTCAACTCAATCGTATAAAATGTACCTAGTCATCCGCTATTTTCAATAGTTTTCTAAGCGATATCATTTTATGCCAAAAATAACCTTAAAGGTTGAACAGTCTCAAGAAACATCCTGTCTGATTTACTGAAACAACAGCTATTATTTCCAAATTCAAACATTTAGGTGTTTGAAATGATCAGAATTAACACAATATAAATGCAAATCTGGCCTCATATTTTCCTTGACTGACTCAAAAGATTGATAATATGGTTGAAGGATTTATTTTCGCGAAAGGATTTTCTTTGGTACCTAAATGCTTATAGGCTCTAGTGAACTACAGAATTCTGATTACTGCCAAAGATGTTTACTTTTGAAGGAGTAGTTCAGAAGTAAATATGGTTCATAAGCTTCTGAAAAATCATGACACATATTTAATTAGGATGAGTTGGTATCTTCCCGTTGATTAGTCGTGGACTGAAACTGGTCAACCTCTGTTGCCATTAGTTCATTTTCAGCGGATTGCCTAGAATTTCAGTGTGAACATCAACATTGGGATGCAGGTACACCCGGCTGACGAGTCCCAAATAGGACGGAACGCGCCTCCTGGATTCTGCTTGCCAGTTACAATCCAACTTAAACATGAGCCATATTTATTTTTATCTATGCTTTATCTCATAAACTGTATATTTCTTGAAACATTTTAAGTTACATTTAAAGTTAACTGACTGACGGGATCCGCGTTTCCACTTTTATTGAGACTCTTTAGATAGATTACTCTCATTCCAGCTTTAATGTTCACACTAGGACTCAACTTCACTCGCCAGTCAAGATCCAAATCATATCACGCCCGTGAATTTTTGCTACATGGAAGCCATCCTCAGAATGCACACAACAACAAGGGCTGATCCATTTCACCTTTTAACAAGGTACAGATACCTTCAAATCATTTTAAAATCTTTTCATCGGTGTACCAAGTTATGATTATTGACATTTCGCGATTAAACCCAGTAACTCAAGTTATCGGAAAACTAAAGAAGTTGTGAAACTCCATGTCTGACGAAAATGCATATCTATTAAAGAATATTATAAACTTATTAGCTTAAACGTTCATGCTTCAAGACGTAAGCTAGTAAATGTTGGCTTGAGAACCACTGAGTAGTTCAATATGATATATATCAATCCTCAATGAAACTGAATACATTGCCTAGTCTTCTCTTTCCATCATCGAATACTAGTCTATTTCTCAATGCAATACACATTGAAGGTGGCTTGAGGATGGTTTTCAGGATACCCTGTTAACTAGCAGTTGTCGTCAGGGTGTCAGTGTGAACTGACGTTTCTTAGAAAATGATTTTAGGTGACGAGTGCCAACTAGAACGAAACCTTGGTCAAACAGAGTTTACTCTTAATAACCCCCCTAACTGCCTTCCATAACAACATAACGCATGCGATATTAAGATATTTAGACTAGTGAAAGAATCCAATCAGCATAATGAACGATTAGCTAAGTACGACATTAGTCGATATTCGTTGACTAAATAATATGCATTCTTAGAACTTTCACAAGAATTCCAGTAAAACTCAAGCACTTTCCGGTCTTCTCATGTAAAAGAAATACATAATGTGTAGGAAGATCAAAGCTTTTCCATGTGAAAATACGAATCTCAAAAAATTTAAGGCTGATCAACTGTGCATCTTTTGCTGCGTCTAATGCATAAATTTTAGCAATAATGATGGCGATAAATGTACAATTATAATTATTTTAGGTAAACCTATCACATTAAATGGTTAATTTAATTTAGATATAGAAGTCCTTCTAACCTGTACCTTCAAATATTTGCAACATTGAAACCTCAAAAATCAGAACTCACAAGTGCATCATTTATTTTCGATGCTGCCTTATGTAATTCATTGATTTGTGCGCTAATTTCAAGTTCTTTTCCAATCGCTGTATCAATTATTTCATAAATATCTTTGAACTCCATTGGTACACCAGGTGCCAGCTAAATAACGAAACAGAGTAAAATTAAAAAAAAAAGACATGTGTATTTCCCGCAGAGTTACTAATGGATTATGTGCGATTTAAATGTATATTTGTTAAGAGTTTTATCATTACATTTGTAACGTACATGTGCTTTTAACTACAAAGTCGTTATTCATGCTATGAACTCCATAAAACTGTAGAACACGCTGACAGAAATTTATGTTAACAGTGTAGCCAATTTTTTCAAAACAGTTGACATCTATCCGTTAATAATTTTTAGCCGTTAAGTTCCGAGTAATAAACAAGGTGTTGAATCAAGTAATCAGCTCAATTAACTTCTAATGAATTCAAAGTAATATAAATAAAATGGGTTACATTTAAATGACGTTTTGGAGAATGCCTAACTAAATCATACACTTGAACTAAGTGATTAACTCTTGGGAGCTGAATACTGTTAATGTGATTCGAAATTCGTACTCAACAAGACTAATATTCTGTTTTTGTCTAAATAGATACCACATGTACTTGTAAAAGCAGGTACATGGAAAGGACAGAAAGGCCTTTTTACAATTTATAGAACATATCCCAAAGAACTTATATTTGAAAGAAGTAAACATTTTTAGAAGTTCACTTACAAGTAATTTGGCAGACACAGAACATGAGGTCGATATAATACATGCTTGTGAAATTATCAATAAACAACGTAAATCGAATCTATTAAAATGTGCTGAGACCATTGCAATTAGAAGATTAAAGCCTGACCTTTGTATTCGAAAGGAATCAGTAGTTAATCTTCAATTACCGTGGTAGCATTAGATTGATGATTCAGTTTTCTCTTCCAACTATAGATAACAGGAGGTAGTTTCACTAACTAGACAATCTGACGTTATCTCATAAACAATTCAGTAAACAAAATCAATATGTATTCATAATTTGAGTTATCTAAAATCAATAGCATGTACGTAGTTGATGAGAATTTGACGAATTACATTGAATCCAAAGTATTTTGCAAATGTTGTTGCTCCTGTATTATTCAAGTTACCACTTCGTTCGTTATAGTCTGTTGGTTAATATCTACTATTACAGATTCACAATCTTAACAATTAGATAATTCAATTAAGGTGGTTTGTGGAGATTGGTTTTAAGTTGTAGTTGATTTAAATTCGTCATAGATTGGTGTTAGCAGAGTACCATTGAAAACCGGGAGGGGGGAAGTTCCCTACTAGGATGAAACAGCTGTCCAATGCTCCTTGTTTTTAATGGTACCCTGCTACTATCAATCTGTGACGAATTCAATCAACTAAATTTAAATAGTTTTTCAACTCTATGAGTTTAGATATTATTCGTAAAAGTTATTTTGATGAAAGTATGTTTTAAATCCATATTAAACAGTTTTGTAAATCCTCTCTTAAGTGAACAGGTGAACAAGGTAAGATTACTGTTAATACAGGTTGAATGACTACTTACGATTTATTATAATTTAGTCACAACATACATGAGATCTGGTATATATGTGCAACTGCACTTCATTAGCACAGTAAGACGAAGTTGGACAGATGAATAGCCAAAAATCGGAAATGATTATAACAGCGATAGGAAGATGATTAAGTGTCATCACGAACATTTACAAATATAAGTAGCAGTGAAAACAGACTAAATTGTTAGAGTTTTCCTGTCACCTAACTTCTACAGGTTATTGGTCTCATAAGGAGTAGTAGCATTTGGTTGTGATAGTAGGTGACATATGTCACCATAAAAGACTGACTAGAACATAGACTAATTTTACCTGGCATTAATTTATAAAAACAAGCACTCTTAAGGAGGGTATGTGGAACAAGGACCAATAAGAAGAGAATAATCCAATATTTAGTCTACAGAGAAAGAGAGAAAGTATATCTTCTTCATTTAAATCAACTTTAATATATGATAGTTAATACGGATATATTAAATTTACAACAGAATTTCGACAAATACTGTAACTCTTCTATAAATAAAGTTGTTTTAACTCGGCCACTTTAAAGTTTTCATTTTAATGTCGATCTGTGCATAATAGCGCATCATGTTATGTGACAGTTGAAAGTCTCAGTCAATTAATCATTTATAATGAAGATAAGATCTGCTAAAATTATCTATCAGTTTAAGCTGCGACACATTTCAATTAAATACAACAGGCAATTAGCAAGTTGCGTGCCACATATATCAAATTACTATTAAGAACTGAGGAATAATTAAAAGTAACGGGAATGTTTCTAAAGGAACTGGAAAATCAACAAATTGGAAACACAAAATAGCAGTGCAAAGGAATGTAAAAGTAAGAATAGACTGATTGCGTTTTCTAACCATTTTAAATCATGCCATCTAAGGTCACCAAATATAGATTGTGACCAGCTTATGAACTATAACTACATTGTTTATACAATTTAAAATAGTTCAGTCTAACAATCAACAGTATCATAAACCTCAGAGGTTATCTAGTTAAATAAGCTAGAGGACATAAATATACAGCTGAAATAATGTTTACGTTAGAAATTTACTTACTTTACTTTTAGGACCGTTTTCCTAAGAATTATTGAAACCCATATGTAATGTAGGTTGAAATATTCGGTAGAATTCAGGTGTGTGTAGGAGGGGGGAGGGGGAAATAGAAAGGACAATAATTGTAAATAGCTCGATAAAAGTATTGAGGGCCCTCAGACAGTCATATTTAAAAAAAAAATTTAAGCTGATTTCAATGTCAGTTAGATTATTATTAAATGTACAGTGCATGTACGACAATGTGAATTTTATAATCATTAAATATTCTGACTAAATGATTAAGATAACAAACAGCGCGAATAAATTTCTATTCAATTAGCGCTTCATGATGGTCCAACACAAATATATAGTTTTACATTTGAATGGGAAATTAATACCCATTAATTGGTGGTGAGTAATTTATCTTGATAATTATAAAACAGCACAAAATGGTCAAACTACATAAAGATAGAACAAAACAAAAAAAATTAGTTAACTGTCTCTAAGGCTTATGTAATAGTAAAATGAAAAATGTAAGCTTTGGTCTATAAATTAGTTAGTTACTTTATCTAATCACTTAAATACAAAAAAACGAAGGATAAATTTGAAAACATCGAATATTAGAAATAATCGCTAACAGAAAATTGAATGGAAACAGGATTAAAGGTTAGGAGTGGAGTGCAAAGTTTGAACTTAGTTTGATGGTCAGCGCAAAGTGACTGGTCTTACAAATGTGTTATGAGCGGAAAGATTAGGTTTATCTAAATGTGTAGCTGTGGTCTATGCTGTTTGTAGGAGGTGGCATCTGAAGGTAAAGGATAAATTCGATGAAATTCGACCTATCACTCTAAATGCTGAATTAAAGTCAATTTGAAGGCTTGTGTCGACTAAATGTGTAAAGATGGAGGTTCTTATTGCCTTAATTTATCCTTTGCAAAACTAAGGAGGATAATTGAAGTTGGACTGTGACTGGCAAGCGGAATCCAGGATGAGCGTTTCGTCCTATTTGGGACTCATCGGCTGGATGTAACTGCATCCCAATGTTGATGTTTACACTAAGATTCGAGGCTATATCGAGGCAATCCACTCAGGATGCACATATGGCAACAGAGACTGACCAGTTTCAGTCCATTACAAATCCATGGGAAAATACAAGCTTATCCTAATTATAAGGAGGATAATGTTTCAAAATACGATTATGGATTTACCTCGTCTAACGCTCAATATAACTTGCTCCATATGAGCAGTTAAAATAATAAACACACAATGTGGTGATAAACATTAGCAATCTGTCCTTATTCCGTGACATCACGGAACGATAGTATTAATCTGGCAGCATTATATGTTCTAAGTTCACTATATAACCGTCATGAAACAATCTCGTGAATCATATCTCCTTTAAATTGCAACTTCGAGAATATAGGCTTCTTCAAGGCAGCTGTTGGCTGACTTTTGATTTATATACAGACATATGTTTTGCTGGGAACTTAGACGGATATCCACTTTTACTTAATAACCCATGTATAGTTTTCAGTCCCTCTTCAACGGTATCTACATGGCAAATAGTTTTAGTTCCTTGGACTAAGCATTTGACTAAATTTCCATGATACTGTAATAGAATAAAACTCGAAAAGTTAGTACAATGGCCTAACAAAGTCGGTTTTTGATAAACTCCTCTTTTTAACATTCCAAATAATTTTCTTGTCAATAGGGTGTCTAAGAAAGGAATGCTTTCATTAGTTTCTACTTCTGTGTATCATTAACTGCTTTTATGAACACTATCGAATTTAACAAATAAATTTATTACATTGTCTTTATTTTTTAATACTGCAAATTTATCATCTAGCTACTTTCGATGCCTGTTAAAGGGTCAATCTCAAGTTCAGGCAAAAAATATCTGCTAGAATCGGATCTAGTGGTGGCACAATCACAACGCTATCACATTGTTTATAAAGCCCTTTGATGAATAAAAAATTTCCACTCACCATGTATCACAAAATGAACTCTTTCAAAGAGGTGATACGGATTCTAATATCTATCCATCTTTTTTCTAATTGATTACACATAAAGTCACCTGTCTCTACTAAGGGAGGGGGTTCGTGAATAGTGACAACACGTCGAGCAGTAGTATGAATTCTCCCCACTTTCAGATTTTTTATTCTACTGACGAATTCAAAATTGTCTTTTACATTGTTATTTACGACTTCACTGTGAACTAGTTTAAGGAGTCTCAATAGCCATTTCTGTGTTACATGGAAGACCAATTTATCATGTCTAGAACTGGGAGACGAGACAATCTGTTTCTGTGCATATTTAGAAGACCATACAATCAGTATATTGTCACACGTGTAAGGTCGAGTTTTTCATATCCTTCAGTGGAGAGGAGGGTGATGAAACTGAAATATTTTAAGTTTTTTGGTGACTGAGTTAGTTGTTTCTCAATATTTGTAGTGGTGTCAGTGTTGGTTGGTAACTGATCAATGAATCTAAATATCGTAGTCCTACAAGATATCAGTAATAAACCAGATAGCTTAATACTACATATTGCGCATTTTCTAAATATCGTTTATATCAAAAATAGTAAGGGAACTTTCTGTTAGAATCTGATAACGTCATCCTTAAAGGAAGCAGAATTAATCTTTCAGTAGGAGAGCATTTTTATAGTCTAATTTAAAGCTTGGAACGAGATTTCACCACAATACATAGCAATCAACCAATAAACGAATGAAAAGATGTGTGAAGTACTGAATTTCGCACAGTTATTAAACATTAAATTCGTGAGGGACAACAACATACTTTCACTGCAACAACGTTTTAAAAAGTAACGCAGTGTCATTGCAAACAATCATTGCTTGCTAATTTTAACATTAACGCTGGGTTGCAGGTGCCTCCAACAAGTGTGACCCGTTTAGGACGAAGGACGCTACCTTGAATCCACTTCTAGAAATAACATGGTATTACTAAGCCCATTACTCTTTCTATTAGTATCTTCGAATGCAAACTACTACTTCTTTACAATGACAGCATTTTATACAAAATTAAGATGATTGATCATCCTGACTAATAAAAGTAGGTTTGAATACTAAAGATATGCATTATGTTCTAAGGTGAGGAAAAATGATGACTAATAATTGATTATTCAGGAAATTCATTTTATAGAACCTTACATTTAAAATACATCATACGGTGGAGTGAAAGTAAGAAGTGTATGTGCACACGTATAGTTTACGTGTGGTAATTACATAACTTCTACACTGTCTAGTAATATGTTTGTCTGAAATGACTTGTTCTTCTAGTTCCCAAACTTTATCTGTTATATTCTTATTGATATTCTAGAATTAATCACTGAAATTTCTGTTCAGTTTACCTAATCGTTGAAAAGTAGTTTCATCGACAGGCGAAATTATCCGTAATATCTTCGGTCACCTAAACGTTCATTTAGTACAATAATTACTGCATATCAGAGTGTAATTTATGATAAAAATTTACTGAGCTTGTGCGTGTTATCTGACATTTTGAACTGTGCTACACTGACGTGTTTGAAAGCGATAGCTGCAAATAATCCAGCTTAATTGAAATGATGATTTTAGTGAAGATTACAATCTATTATAAAGGAGTAACTCATTAAATTAATAGTGAGTTGGGTAAAAAAACTGGAAAAAGATTTAATGAGCACTGATAACGTGGAAGATACACTCAACTGTAATTGACTAGCAATTATTTCTCCGCAACATCTCTCAGTCATTTATAGTGACTTAACCGACCGAATAACGTTATAAATTACAGAAAAATTATATATCGCCCAAGTGATTGATGTGTGAAGTCAATAATAATAAACTGACTTGAGTAGTTGGCAAAAAGTTATATATTTAATATTCTTCAAAGGAACAAAACTTTGCATGTTAACCGTGTGCTTATCACTGAGATTACATCTAATGAATCAGTTTATTAAAGTATTAGTCATTAGATCAGTGCGTTTTGGTGATCGTCTGATTACCATTTTCATTCATAATAATAAAGCTACTCATTGCAGGTGTATTAGTCATTTAAAGATGCTATTTTAGCCTATATGAATCTGGAGCATGTTGGGTTCATTCCCATAAGCACCTATGAATGAACAATATAATGAAGTTTCAATCTAGTACAGTATAACTCTCCCGTATAACCCCTTTTTTTAATGTTTTTGCAGATGCTATTCATAGTTGATTAAGACTATTTTTGGACTGTATAACTACTGATATTTTTGCATAAAGTTTTTAGAGATGTATTAGGTTCCTTTTGCCACGCAATATAAAGATGAATTTAAGTTTACAAATAACAAAATACTTAAAGTTTTACTTAACACTCCTGTAACGGAATTCATTATATTTTTGCTCCCTGCTTTATAGTTAGTCATTATCAATAGTGTTATCTTGCACAACTGCATGTCATTTTCAAGTTTTGCACCATAGATTACATACAGAATGGGAGTTATCAAAATCAGGAGCAAAGAAAGGACAATGACACTAAATGTCACAGATAGCAAAACATGAAAAATAGGTTCTAAAGAAGTTTCCATATATGGGCTTTTGGTGAGCCCAAAAGTCAGGGGAAGACAGAGAATAAATACATGCACCTATATAAACGCCTATGCACAGTGTGACTTTGCATCGTTTCCATTTTTTATTATGGTATCAGGTATGCAGTAAGTTGATATACTACCGACTAATTTAGTTCTTATAAAATTTCAATATTGCCAGTGTGTTAATTAGATTTAAATTCTTATAATTTCAGTATTTCATGAAATAAATAGGTTTCATACTCAATTGAACTCTCGAACACCTATAGCAGACGCCTTATACAAATCCCAGTTGGTTGGTTGGTTAGTAAACCAAACATAAACAGTTAAGGATGTGACCGCACGTTGGTCAATCAAAGTTTAAGAGTTTAAATTCATCAACACGTTACATTTGGGATATAGAATATGCTTTATGCATATAACGTATGATACATTACTTGATGAAAGCAATCAATTTGATCGCGATGGTGTTCTATTTACAGTCATGATAAACTAACGAACTCCACAGTTGAAAGAAAGAATTTACGGAACATTGGCAAATAATATAGCAAACAAGTAGAGGGAAATGATATAAACGTCCATTATTTTACATAAAATAAAGAATGGTTTTGTTATAGAATTGTTTTGACCTAATTTCCACATATACATAGTATACTGTATTATAATATCACCTTAGTCAGCACCAAAAATTTGAGATCGCGAGACCATGTTGATTTTCTTCTAATGTGGTTGTATATGATAAAGCACTTGAGCAGACGGGGATTTATTCCAAGAAATTGAAATCAAGTGACCGTTAAAATAAAGACTGGAACTAAGGCAGCTTCTTATTTGGTTCATTGTGGCCTTATAATACAAGCTAAATGTATGTACGAGGAAATTATTTTAATAGAAATATTTATTTTTGGTCTCATCATTTTAAATTTCAGTGGGGGTCCTGGGTTCAAATCCTTGTTGGGATCTGAGTTGATGTGTCCCATACTAGAACGAGGCATTTACCCAGTGCTCCCTGGTTTTCCTTGGTACCTAACCGTGAACAATCGGTGACGAGTACAACTGATAAAGTAGCCATATTTGTTAAGAATTAAAAACTAACAATTCAATCGAACTAAACATCTATAGAAATAAGAAGACAAATGTAGCAGGAGAAAACTTCAAAAATGACTAGTCCTAAACAAGTTTGCTAGAAAAGTTTGACTTCGAGTTTATGGAACAATCAAACAGTTTACTGAAGTATGTGTTGACAGTGTTTTTCAGAACTGCAATAAATGCTACGCAACTAAACCTTCTCTCTCAGAGGACAAAGCATGATCAAATGTTGCTGACATTAATGAGATCATTTTCAGTAAAACTTTATTCTATGTGGTACATTTAATATTGTCACATTCTTCAAATCAACTTCGTCTTCTGATTGCAATGGCGAAATTTTTCAATGTTTATAACTGACTAACGTTAAAGGATATTAAATGAAAATTTCCTAGACACAAATTCGATCTAATTCAAACAGTTAATGGTTGCATACAGCTTTTTCAATGACATTATCTACAAATGATGTGGCAACTAATTTAACCTTTTATACATCCCAGTCACCAATGCACTTTATTAGGTCAACATAGTATTTTTATATAGCTGATTAGGTATCGTTACTATTTTCAGATCAAAAGTTACATTTTATGTGAGTGATATTCTGCCTGCTTTGGATGAAAAAGATTAACTTTTTGCCATCACAACAGTGTATCTATTCCAAAGTACTAATATTCTCTCCCCATAATTATTTGATGTCAGATTTTATTTACTTTGCCTCTACTTGATTAGTAATCACGAGTTTTTTGTTTATTAACCAAAAATTTCCCTCAGTTTTAAATTTCATCTCACCATAATACTTATTTTCCATCACCTGCAATAATACAATCCACCCACCCACCTATGTTTGCTAAATGAAAATGATCTTCCAAGCATTGAATTTACCCACTTCGATATGCATATGTATATATACGTAAACATATATTGATCCAAGTAAATATCAAGCCTTTATATGACCTATATCAGCTTAGTTATTTTTTTCCTATAGATTAACTGTGACAAAGTTAAACATTATTAGATAAAAAAAAAACGGTACATTTTTTTAGTTTAGCATCATACACAAAAAGGGACTTGGAAGTGTTTCGTCAAACTTACTATAATGTTTTTAAGGACAACTTTTGAGTTACGTTTATTGACAAATTCACTGAATTTGCGTGCATGTTCTAATTCTTCATGCGCACATTTACGGAAAAACTTCGCAAAACCTGATAGCCCAACTTCTGGTCGAGATAAGTAAGTGGCCTGAAATTCAAGCAGAAAAATATGTGGTAGATCACTAATATCAGTTGAATTGAACATTAAAAATACACAATAAAAGAAAACCATTGATCCACTCATAGTTCGAAATAGTATCATTAATTCTGCAAAATGATCTAGTTTATGCATCTCACTCGCCTCCCCCTGACAAATCCCACTTAAACATGCTTGGCAAAAATTCTACCGAATTCCCCTGTAAATATAAATTCTGCATGATGTATTTGCAAAACACAACAAAAGTGAATAACTTCACAAAGTGTAATTGTGATAAGTTTTCTATTTACTAGTTGTCTGATAGAATACAGTAGAATCATTTGATAAAATCCGATGTATAGCTACGTTTTTAGCGTCATTATTAATGTCAGTGCTGCCGCTTTGTAGTATGGATTATGTTGATCAATAACTTATTATTGCTCATTGTGGTCATATCCTATGTCTGTATTTAACGATCAAATTGAGTTGTGGTCGCTAGTCTAAGTGACTTAACATCACATGCACTATGGTCTGATGCTACTTGTTTGAAAGTAGTTTCCGACTAATTCTTATGAACTACATAAGCATCACGTTGGTCACTAACCGATGACCAAACAGTCCTACAGGAAACCAGTCTCAGTTTCAATAGCTCTGTGGTAACGTCTTAGAAGATATGATTTCAGAATAACTAGATAATTCGTGGATATAAAAGTATAAAATATGTTTAAAGCCTAAATTTAGGAGAGTGGTATACAATGAGTGTACCTGCCTCACTGACAATGATTTTGAACCATGTAACGCAAACTTTTAAACTTTTGGTTATAATTAAATTAATGTATTATTGGCATTAATTTCGAATGGAGATGATTAACTGGTTTAAACAATGGAGATTCATATACACTATGTAAAGGCTTCGATTACTTTGTCTATAAACTACATCAATCTACAGATTGATAATCTTTTTGCTGATAAAAGAATTTAAAGATATATTCATATTGAGTTGATTTACAATTTTCACGGTGTATTTGAATAAAAATGCGTTTAAATAAACATACATTTCGGAACAATAATAATAATAGTGGCATAGAAGTCTGTGAGTGATATAGACGATGAAAATAATATCTAAACAGAAGACTATGTGGACACTAGTACAATTAAGCCTTTCTATAATTAATGTGAATATTGAATTTCTGGGTCTCGACTTGGCCAGTGTAAAAGAATCATTCAGTTCACTTGATCAGGTACAGAAAGTTATGTTGACAGATACTCTAGAAACTTATTAGTCTGTGTTTCTAAGCATCTTTGAAAGTGGTTAAATAAATGCCTTTTCAAAAAATGTCAGTTTATTCATGGCCTATTTTATGCTAACCGACCACACAGTTAACTTGAAACAGTTATTTGCAATAATCTGTAGTGTAAATTATCTGTAAAGATCAGATTTACGGTTCTTCCAACGATAGAAGCGATATCTATTTTAGTTAACTGGTCAAAAGCTTGTACACAGAAAATTACTTTCAACCTCTTCTGTTGCCTTGACAAACCCTAGACTCAATAAGTCGATATTCACTTCGATTATTGGATGATTTTACTAGACTAGTGTATTTCAACAACTTAGATTTGCCTTGTCTAAATACAATTTCTGTTGCTATTATCATTCATAGATCACCATATTATTATTGTTCTTCGTATTATTTATTACCGATCATGCAAAAATACAGTTTACAAAATTCAAGTATGTATTGAGTATAAACATGTGTAAGTAGGAGGTGAAAAATGTTGGTATGAAATAAGATGTAGAGCTAGCGTAAATACATTGGACCCTAACATAGTTAAGCTGTAAGTATCAGTCACTGAACGTTAAACAATTATTCCAACTCCTCAAGACCATTATCGTCCAAGTTTACAATTGAGATTTGAAGTGAAGACGGCGTCTGTTACAGTAATCTGGTAATCCATTTTATGTGGCTTTCTTTCCATCTTCCTAAATATATTCTTATCTGGAAAAACTGTCTCATATAGCAAGCATTGAAGGAACAGGAAAATTTGGTCACTACAGTCAGTGTGAACTAGGCTACTTAGTCATTGAGTGGTGTGTCTTTGCTGTAACTCCACGTAGATTAGGCAAATACAGCTTCTCAATCTAATCGAGTAGAGATGAACTATTAGTCGATGGTTAGTCCAGCATCTACAAACACATAGTCAAATGTGCTAAAAATGTGTTTTTTCACCTGTTACAAGTTTTATGACATGGCTTAAAATCCGTCACAGTGGTGCGTGTATTCACTCTTTAAGCTCATCTAGATCTTGAATTCTATTATTATTTTCTGCACATCATTACTTTACTCTTCCCTCTTGTATTCTGTTATTATGTTACCTCTGTAATCTCGTAGTGCTAATGTGGTATGGCAAGTTGAACCTACGAGCGTATGTGCCCGGTTCTACGTTGATGGTGATGATGATGATATCTATCAAATAATGCATTTACAATTCTACTCGTTCACTTTAAACACAGCTATTAAATACTTCGTTATTCCTACGTACAAACAAGAGTCTAGTTTTATTATGATTTGCTCTAATGGACAATTTACTACATAAATTTAATACATTTCACAATTAAACTATTCATTGTCAAAGTGCATAAATAATTGTCATCATTTTAAAAAAAGTAATTTAAATTTAAAATTTAAACTTTATCTATTTAACTAAATAATTTGGGTGAATAAACTAACACGTGTTTATGTGTTGAAAATTTTCTTTTTTTTTTTTTCACGTTATGAATAATACAAAATTTATTGATTATTATTATTATTATTAACAATGTGAATTATCAGTATCCTTCAGATTCATACTTAAAAATTATGAATGAATGAATGAATGATGATCATATACGATACTTTTCAATATGATCATAATGATTTTTTCTTGAGATAATAACATATTGGAGTTGGATTCATATACATAGTCAACAAATTGAAAAAACTAAAAAGGCATTAAGTTGTAATTAAACAGTGAACATCCTATTAAAATGGTGTTCATATTTTGTAAATTTTTTTCTAGGAAGAGTCTAATTTTTTACTATTGAAAAGTAAATTGATTTAAACTGTTATCGATTAATGCCTATTGGAACATTTAAGTTATTTATTTTGAGTTAGACTGTTTATTAAGTTTATGATAAATTTACATGTATATCTCTTTAAAAATATACTTGTAAATGTACGTATTAAGTTAAAAATCACCAGTGTACAGAGAATCCAATTCCTGGTTACATTCGTTTGTATTAAATAAAACTTGATGTCTTCAGATAAATGAGAGAATCTCATTGTCATTCATTAATCAATCGTAATTTAACCAAATTTTTAGGTAGTTTTTTTTTATGATCAAGTGTAGAAAGATGACTGGTTTACTGAGAGTGATAAAAAAGCATCACTTTACAAGGAAAAAAATTATGAATATCAGACTTTCGCACATAAGTGGATCATCTTTAGTCTGCAACACTACGTTAATTTACAAAAATCTTAGGTTAATAAACACAAAAAGCTATTAAAATAAACATAAGGGACACTACGCGGAACGCTAAAGTAAATTAAAATCAACGAAAGTGTTGAAGAAATGAAAACACTCAACGATGAAGAAGCAGTAATTTGCCACCATGATTGATTATCCCAGGCGTCATAAAACAACTCAAACTATCGATTCCTATCTACATAAAAGCTCTGCTTATAAAGTCTAGTTAATTATAATACTTAAGAGAGTTGAGTATCAAATTGGTCCATCCAAGCTTTTTTACCCTGACAGTTGCACACGTCGAATTCAACGGTCATTTGTTGTATGATTCTACGAAGACATCTGTATTAGCAATCGTATAAATAATCAGTCCTTGAATATAGTATTAAACATTCCTGAAGTATAGCATGAAGCAAACTGATACACAGTATATTTGATAAGCAACACTATAATGTATCACATAGCGCTTACTTTTACTTATGGATAATTAAATAAATGCTTTAACTTGTTTAAATTTATTAAACTGATAGTTAAAAGCTTATAGAATTCTAAGAAATGGATTACTGATTTTAGAACGTCTACTATTTTAGACTTTAGTCTGCGAAGTGATTTCTTTATTGACGACGAGATGGTAAAGAGAACTAAGAGATGCTTACTCACTGGTGATTTGTCGGTACATTGTAAATAGCAAATAAATCATTTTAGACGCTAAATATATAAAAAAAACCGAATTAGCCCAATAAATTAAGATGCCAATGAATCTGAGTAATTATTGCTTTTAAGAGGTAAAGTAGGTCCAATGCTATTAGCGGAATCTGAATTAACAAGACGATCCTTTCAGGATCAACATTTTCCAATAGATAAAACCATAGATATGAACATAGGCAAATTAAGATTCATTACAAATATTAATTTGCTTGAATTAGTAACTTTTTTTAAACGTTAATAATCACAGTCGATCAATAACTGATGCCATTAGTGGATTCCGAACGGACTGCTTCTATATAGCTCAGAACCACATGTTGGATTGTGGTAAGTTGAATCCAAGACTGTAAAACATGATGAAAATTTAAGCGAATTAGATGCATATTCCTTTGTAAATATGGTCGGAGATAAGTGAATATAGGGATGATGCTGGAGGTGAACAGATTGAGTTCGAGCCCAGGTACTAACAAAACAAGTATACAGATATATCTAGCTTATAAGTCTCCGACAAAACAAAACGTATATCCAGAATACCATTTTCCATCTGCAGTTCAACCTTAATAATATATATTAAGTTTGAGAACAAACTATTGTAACAAACGGCTACTGAAATACATACCATCTTTTACATTATTACCTATAAGTAATACGAAAAAGGTAATGTCTATGAGTTGTATGTAAATAAAACATCCTTTCCATGGTTATTATGATGAACTGTACGAACCAAATTAGTCACTAGTTAGTGGGTGATTATAAAGTTCAAATACAAGACTACTGTAGTTGTAACTATTTATTTTTCAAATGTTTCAAAGGCTTTTGCTCCTGTGATCTGATCAGTAAATATGTAATCAAAACTGTGCCATTGATACTGTTGTTTACTTGGTAAAATCATTTGCTCGATCATTCTCAATCTACAAATATCAATCATGTTTGCATATATAAACTACATATCGAAGGTTTGTACATATGTTATTTTCATTCAAACAGTAATATAACTTGGCGTTGAAATTTAGGGAAATAATTAACAACGTACAAAGTAACGTGGTTATATAAGTTACAAATGTCCAGTCATCCATAACCCTTTTTAATCTGTCCCTCGACCTACTGTGAAATTAAAATGAGTGGGGTGAATCACCTAATCGAAACAATTTGTAGAAATATGACTGAGAGGCAGTTGCATGACAAAACTTTTAATATTAGTCTTTAATCTGACTACATTATACATTTCGGTATGGCAAGAAAGGTACCTTTAGCAGAGTAATATGAATTCATAAATTTCATAGTTGTTTTCAGACACTTGAAAATGTAAACAAATGACAGTATTACATGTAACGAGATTAAACCTTTCAGGTGCCTTGTTGTATTATCTATATGACCTACCTGACATATTAAAATATGATGCTCGGAGCAAACCAGTGTAGTCATTAAACAAGCTTCACTTTACAAACACATTAGCTGTTTAATAAAATAGAATGAATTTGCTAAAAAAGTTAGTTGTCGATAATTCGAAAGACATTTCGACTTGATGAGGTACATGAAACTTTGAAGCTTATGCGATACCACTATGTAAATGCACTCACATTATTCTATGACAAAGGTTGCTCTTGCTCTTATAAAAGTGAAGAACTGTAATAAACCTTTCATGATCCGGTGCGCATTATATTGTTTCACTAATTAGTAGAGAAAGAAATCACCTGAACCTTGAATGTAATTTTTATTATGAAATGTATCATAGTAAAAATCGAAACTGTATCAAAATATAGGTCGTTTGTGGTCATAATAAAACCTGGAATATAATGTACTCAAACTATAACCAGATTAACATTGTCCAAATTTTTTCAAGCACAATTCAGAAAAGTATAAATGCACTTCAGTTACAGTATCCAATTGACACACTTACCATATGTTCATAAGTGTAAAACGCTTCGTATTCATATAGAATTTGATCATTGAGTCCTTCTTCAATTTGATTGTGTAACGCTAGTGGATCACTGATCTCACCGTTAATTTGAATAGGAGCTAAATTTATGAACCAAAAAATTTTACTATTAATATGTTAAATAGAAAAGTAATGAGAAGGTGAAACTAATGGTCTCAGAAAGATCTACAGTACACTGACTGCAAACATATAGTTAACCTTCAAGACTATGGGATATGTACTGCAAATACTTATATGCTCATTAAGACTTATTTTAAGTGACAATTATCGACAACTATTTAGTGGTCCATAATCTCTTAGACATTCAAACTAGTGGATGACAACTACATGACAAGAAAATGTGTGATGCGAATCCTGAAAATCTTAGTTTCCATCCCAACTGGGCTTGATGATGTATGATCCTAAGGAATCTTATACAAGGACAAAACATTTGTTTGATACTTCGTGGTTTATAAAGACTGCGTAGCTAAATTCAGTATGGAAAGAATACGTGTAGCAGGGACGATTAAGTAGAAATCATCAATATTTGGCATGTACATAGTTCGATCTATTGTAAATGTGATCAAAACTTCTAAGCGATGCAGTTCAAGTGATCACGATATGCATTAATTTCAAAACAAAAACAGCTTTTACCAGTAAATAAAGACCATACTGAAACAAATAAAACCAATAAGTAGGAACAGAAATACATGTATACTTCATGGTCCGCAGATATATGCACTTCAGTTACAGTATCCAATTGACACACTTACCATAGTTCATAAGTGTAAAACGCTTCGTATTCATATAGAATTTGAATCATTGAGTCCTTCTTCAATTTGATTGTGTAACGCTAGTGGATCACTGATCTCACCGTTAATTTGAATAGGAGCTAAATTTATGAACCAAAAAATTTTACTATTAATATGTTAAATAGAAAAGTAATGAGAAGGTGAAACTAATGGTCTCAGAAAGATCTACAGTACACTGACTGCAAACATATAGTTAACCTTCAAGACTATGGGATATGTACTGCAAATACTTATATGCTCATTAAGACTTATTTTAAGTGACAATTATCGACAACTATTTAGTGGTCCATAATCTCTTAGACATTCAAACTAGTGGATGACAACTACATGACAAGAAAATGTGTGATGCGAATCCTGAAAATCTTAGTTTCCATCCCAACTGGGCTTGATGATGTATGATCCTAAGGAATCTTATACAAGGACAAAACATTTGTTTGATACTTCGTGGTTTATAAAGACTGCGTAGCTAAATTCAGTATGGAAAGAATACGTGTAGCAGGGACGATTAAGTAGAAATCATCAATATTTGGCATGTACATAGTTCGATCTATTGTAAATGTGATCAAAACTTCTAAGCGATGCAGTTCAAGTGATCACGATATGCATTAATTTCAAAACAAAAACAGCTTTTACCAGTAAATAAAGACCATACTGAAACAAATAAAACCAATAAGTAGGAACAGAAATACATGTATACTTCATGGTCCGCAGCCTGACTAGACCATTTAAAGTAGTTAATGATTATGTTGGTCAGGATGAAAACGAAAGCTTCTCAAGTAGACTATTTGCCTGAGGGAATGGAACATTATCATTAAGAAATATAAAGCTAATATTATTGTGTAAATAGATCAGTAGAGAATTACTAATCTGATATTTTTTGACAAATGTATACATAATTAAAACTTACAATGTAAGTGAATAACTTATAGTTATTATTTCTTTCAATAAGTCGAAATAGGTTGTTAATTATCCATCATTTCTAATCGTCATATTTAAAACTACTTCACTTAATGACCTGCTTCAACCAGCTGAGCAATTATATAGCTCTCAGTCTCAGTTAACTATCTTACGTAATTATGTCCTTGTTAAATGTGCTTGCATCAGTCTGTTTACATTCTATAGAAGTTAGACATAATTTTTTAAGTATTATATCACTGGAATAAGGTTACTAAGAAATTTGTCAAATCATAACTTATAACGTTACATATGTGCGGTAATTAAGATATATATTACGTGGCTTACATAGGAGAACTGACAGAAAATTTAGAGGTTATATAATCACATTAGTATTAAATAAGCCAGTTTTCTTTGAAACCTAAATAATTTGTCGATTTCCTATTTTAATAACACCTGTTCGTCGTGGTTCTAGAATGTCGTTTATTCTGAAGAATTTTTATTGATATTACCATTAATTACTACCTTTGACTGTAGTTTCCACCAAAATGGTTACATAAATTGGTTTAAACTGAAGGTTTAATACTGAGACAAGTGTAGTTGCATGTAACCAGTCACTTAATAATAGGTAACTCAGAACAAAAGATTTTTGCAGACGCATTGGTTCAAGATGGCTCAATGAAATGATTTCAAGATGAATGTTAAAGCAGTAAAATCAAGAGTGGTAATATCACTAATAGTAAAAATATTACTAAAAAACGACTTGGAATGAAAGAATTAATGAGACGAGTAAAATATGTAAAATAATCCTCAAACAATGGATATAAGGAAAAAAAATTGAATGCATTCAACCCACAGCAATCGGCATCCCCAAATGTCCAACTAGGTAATCTAGGCCTACCAACTCAATCTCACGATTAGTGACTTCCTAGACTGAAGCAATGTTACAGATAAACCAGCCATAGCTGTCGTCATATCTACACACACTCCAGGCAACGTTGCACATAGAGTTGATTGGTAGTTGAGTATGCGTATGGTGTCTAGTCAGACACCAGACAACCTGGGTTGGTAAGAACTCCAAGACACGTGAAATAACCGATACGCTTAACTAAACTCATTAAAGTCAGTATTAATAGTGATGTGGATAGGTCCTAAAGTAACATTCTGCTTATAAGGTAGAGAAATGCATCTCGAATATACTTCTGCTATTGCTTAGAGTTTAGTCATAGTTTATACATACAACAATAATAAGTGGGTGTTTTGGCAGGGAATCGGTCCTGGAAACTTCTAACTAGGTAAGCATTTTTAGAATGTCATGTCCGCAACAAAGTTGAATGAAAACGTGACAGTGGGTAACCTTAAAGGACATAACTTGAGATAGTCATTTCAGATGCAGACCCTCGCATTCTTTAACTCGATCAGATATAATCAAGTCGAGAGCCTTCATATAATTGCATATAATGTATCATATTTACTGACAAATATTTATTAACGATTTTTGGCAAATAACATGAAATTATTAACAAGACACTTGAAATTATCAAGTAATGTACTACAAATAATATTGCTAATACTGTTTGTAGTTGTACTTACCATACACAGAAAGAATCCAGGTAGCCAGGATTATCATCAACATCATGATTTTCATATGAATTGATTCAAAATTATAGAATGGTATTTCTCCTATCAATTATTAATATCAATACGGATAGTAGTGGTTATCTATAAAACGAAATATAACTAAATCTGTGTTGTTTTTATTAAAAATTATTATATATCATAATGGTCTGAAGTTAATTTGTGCATACTATTCGTATTATTATTATAATATAAACAATTCTTATCTTGAGTGATTCTATTGGATTTCATGAAATGAAGTGATTTACTTTCTAGTTTCAACAACATGTGCAAAATAGCTTTATAACAATTAATACATTAATAAATGAGGGCAGTAGTTCGAGTTTACAGTGAGACTGAACAATTTTATTCTGATAAAAAAAAATACTCGTAAAACTAAACAAAAATAGAATAATAGTAATAATACTGTTTCTAAAACTTTCGTCTACTATGAAAAATTATTACAAAATACACTGAATAATTCACTTCTAATCAAAATACAGGTTTACCTAGTCGTTTATATTTTACTAAAACTTAATGTTAGTTATTGTTGGCAGACAAGCAAATATCAAGTTTATTATGACTATAATACAGTTTCTAACTTTAGACGTTTTAAACGGGAGTGAACTTGTAACTTGTTAATATTTAGGCTTATTATACAGTACTCGGCTATTTATAAAATGAGCCTACTCAATCCGTTCAGCTTTTATGTAGCTCTGGATCAAGAAATTTTGATATGAAAATTTTTTAAGTTATACTTATTTTATTCTAATCAAAATAACTATTCTAAACTCCGAAAGTTCTAAAATATTAGGCTCTCTAGCTGCGTTTCAATTCACGCTCTGATAAGGTAGATTTTTACCGCAGGTTAAATGATCGTATAAATTCATGAAAGATTTCACTATTTTCGGGAGCATAGTCTTTCAGTTTTCGTCTTAGGCATGCTTCTCTCTAGCTATCTTTGCAACTGTTAGTGGGACGTTTAATTAACTGAGAAAGAGTTTTTGTTCTTTTTTGACTTTTCAAAAATGGCTCCTAATACTTATGGGGTGGATTTCACCATCTTATCATTGGTACCCAAGACCGCACTCGATTACTATCTGTAGGGGTATTTGATTCCTGAGAAGATTAACTAGATGTACCTTTGAATCTGAAGAATGTAGTATATTCGGTTGTAAAAAATAATAGCTTCAATTACGAAAATAATTGTTAACATCGGGAGACAGATGCAACCATTTAGCCAATCTCAAATAAGTTAGAACACAAACCGTGAATCCGATTATTAGTTATATATTACATATCCTAGAAAAAACTTGTAACTGAAGCCATAAAGAAGTAGTTCACACAAAATTTACATTCGACAAGTGATACTGATGAGTTGCAGCTTTGATTATGAACAACAAGAAATAACAGGTCCTTACTAATTTTTCCATAGTTATTGAAGTTGTTACTGATGATCTAGGCTCGACAGCTTATTTTAGTCTAAATTTTTATTCATCAAATTAGGATTCAAAGTAAACTGAACGCCTACAGTTCAACACAAGAATAAGACATAGCACTTACTGTCTAATATAATTTGCAAAACTAGTTGGCAAATTACTAAAACAATATAATACTATTAGATTGAATATACCACAGGTTGATGTTGACAGGGTACCATTGAAAACCAGACAGCACTGGACAGCTGTTTCGTTCTGGCGTGGAACTCCTCGGCAATGCACACCCCATATTTTACCCCAAGGGCTTTAGGTTGGCGAACACCTAATCCTCTGCATCACTAGGTTGGCATCCAGTGGTAGAATTCCTACTTTCACCTGAATTCAATCTGATACTAAATTTATATACCAGTTTCCTAAATATCATCATACATGTGCATAAATAATAAGGGAAAATAGATGGTTGTTACTGAATAATGTTAGCGAAGCCTAAAATCCAATTCGGTTTATTGGATACTCTTTAAGATTACTAACGACTTCATGTTTTATTATAAACTTTGTAAAGTTATGGAAATTAAATATAGGATTCAAACTCGGTGCCTGAATAGTAATTTCCATTACGTATCTGTTTTACTAGAAGATATTTAATAAATTCGCTGTCTCATGAGACTACGGAACACTAAAAGAACCAAGTTGATATATAAATCATCTTCGCTTGTTGGATAGTGACTATGAAGGTACCAGTTGTTCATATAGAATCAAGTTAAATCGTTGGATTTAGAATCATAATGGCTTATAAAATGGCGATATAATGAAAGATTCAGAAAACACCACTGGTTTTGCTTTGAGAGGATTTATTACTCTTGGTGTAAATCTCGTTAAATATATTTTTCTTAATTTCTTTAAAACACTTGATACTGAGAAATTTAGGTTAATGTGATACTACGAATGCTCAATACTGAGGAGCACTACAACAAGGAGAAACACACAGGCAAAATATTATCCAGTTTGATAGTCTATCCACTAATTATATGGCTGTTTTATTAAAATTAAACAAAACCTCTATTTTTGCACCATGTTGAAATTATGAAAAATCTATCATATCTTCTTGATGTAGATACTCGGACTCATTTCATTTATTTTATTCCATTCAGTGTTTAAGTGATTACGTGCGAATAACATGCAGTAAAATAACTTAGTTATATCAACTGAAACCGACACTTCAATCGGGTGTTTAATACACTAACCGCTGATTGGTTGAATTATTTTTCGGGAATTATTTGATAGGTCACTCAATCGATTTAAATGCATAAAAAATGTGCTTGCAAATTATGTTGCTTCCCCTCCCCAAGTGACAAAGTGATTGACCAATAAAGAGTATGTGAGACCAATAAAATTGTTGCATTAAGTGTTTAAAAATTAAATTAATAAAATTCATATTTCTGAGAAACTGATCGAGTTAATGGACCTTGACTGTGTATCGAACTCTCCAATTTCAGACTCACAGTCAAATGACAATGAGGTCGAATGCAGTTCCACAGCTATAGGCTATGAAAGTACTATTGGAACACCAACAGCAGTCGAACATTACTCTGTGCTTTATGATAACAGACCTAATAAAATTATCAGAGAGGATATTAGAAATAATGTGGAGTCATCAATGAATGAAAGTGGCTACAGTTCCTATTGGTAAGTTAGTTTATGTTAATGTTTTATTATATTTTTTTAGTCTAAATTGTCTAGGTACATTATTATTATGTTTTCAGTTAGTATGGCAATATTCACTCAGTTTTGTAGCTAAAACTACATCATGACTGGTGTACTATATGGTTGATTCATTATTGAAAATGTATATAACTTCGTGTGTTCACATAATTACGTTACATAAATTGTATCTGGCTGTAATCATACTATTTTTGAACAAAAAAATATACTTTTGGTGCTAATATTTACTGACTTTCTACCAATGAAAGTCACAAATTAGCCTACACAATGAATAAACATTTATATTCTAGTGTTGCACCCACAGTGACACCATTGGTTAATAGTTTGGAAATTTTACCAGTTACCCTCTGCAATTAGAAGTCAGTAAAATGAACCTTTCATTCAAACATAAAATCCTTTTTGTGGAGAATCAGGAAATTGTGTAAACCCTTTATGGATAAAAATCAAGTGATATATGTCTGACCTAGACTTTTGAAATATGTTAATTCTATTGTCGTAGATATTTCTTATCTATTTATGGGATCTGCAATCGTGTAGTCAGATATGATGTTCTATACTAGTTACTAATAAATGTCCTTTTGAATAAACAAGGAATTCGGTAACTTACCTAAAAACAATACTATCGTTTGCATTGTTTGTGCTGATGATTGTTTACTATCGATGCAGACTGTATTGATCAGTAATTCAAGTAGGCCAGATCGATCAATATAATATAGAGGTTTCGTTCTCATATATATATTATGCTTCAATTAGGATTAGCTTGTGTTTTAATTTTATTCTTGGAATCAACTACCTTTATTCTTACAGCAATTACAGTTACATATCAACTGAAGAGGCATGCTTGGCGTCAAATAAAGGATTTCTTAATGATGCATTTACTAAACCAGATGATAGGGAAATACAATACTGCGGCAATACATGTCAGTCGACGTATACTATTCCAAGTGTATCAACAAATTCAATTAATACCACCTGTCCAAATACAGAATTTACATGTGACAATAATGAGACAGTTAGTGCTGTAGCATCCATAATTAATAATGACATGAATTCCTGTAGTTACATCCCTGTATCCAGTATGATTTCAACAGTTATTAGCCTTAATCCCATACCGACTGTTGCAAGGGAGTTTACCAAGAGCTTAAACTACCAGTACGACATTATATTAACTTCAGATACGGCAAAAAAGAATATCGAGCAGATAAACTTCAAAAGCGACCCTGATGCCTTATGGATCAGTCAGAGTGAGGACCATCAAATGTCCATTAGCGGAAGAATAGACCATAAGGCAAGTGACGAACGTAAAGTTTCGGACAGCCATATAAAATGTGGAAGCATCGCAGCCTCTACAACCCAGCAATTTTTACAGCCACAGTCATCTTTGAACGATTATAATATAAAAAATGATGAATGCCAACAAACTAATAATTCGACTATTCATGAGGTGGCCTACAACCTAATGAATACATCTCATAATAACACATCTACGAAATTTAATTGCGTCAGCACTGTCCCGGAATGTATGTCATCTTATCAATACGATACTCAGTCTTGTGAAAGTATAGGTCCATATACTAATCTACCATCATTTTATTCTCAACCCAATAATGTTTATTGGCCTTGGGTTGATAAATTTTATGCCGAAAATTGTACTTCAAAATTAGGCTCAGTTTGTAATCCGGAACTAAGTTCCAAGGGATTAGTGGATTACTCAAGTTCATTCCCTTGTAATCCAAGTTTGAGTTACCATTATAATTCGCATTCCATCTTTATAAATGGATCAAACATATCGTACATTGGTGATAAGCCAGATGAACAGTTTCAATCTTCGAAACCTTCAGCAGTAAATTTATGTACAGGAGGAACTATATCTGCATTTCATTCTGTTGAACAAATGTCTAGTGACTACTCTGAAGCGCCTGTGGTTGCCAGTACTATTCCGAGTATTATTTTAATGAATCCACAATGTAGTGATGATTTTTTAACCCCATCTACAGAGACTCATAAAGAATCTAAAGCGAATGAAAATAACTACAATTATTGTGAGGACTCGTGGCAGCCTCAAATGAACTCTGTTCAATGTTCGTCTCACAAACGATTGACTAATAAACACAGAAAGGTTATATGTGTTTCTTTGGCTAATGAGAATCAAACGAAAGAGCCGAATATTTCTCAAGATGATTTCTGCACAGGTGGCCGTAATTCTTCCACATCTTTTGCCATTTCAAGACTCCATCCAGAGAATGAAACATGCTTAGATGAATCAGTTGCTAGTAATAACCAAATATGGCAATCAAAGATAAATAAAATGGGCATATCCCGCTTAAAATCCAAGAAGTTTTCTGAAGCAATCAATTTATCACGAAATAGACCACTTAATCAAACTGCCCTAAGTGCAATGGAAGGTTGGTATAGTAATCATGTAGATAACCCATATCCAACAACTGAGGAAAAAGAACAGTTAGCTGCACTTGGGGGTATAACAGTTATGCAAGTGGGTTAATTTTATTTATTGATAGCATTTAGCCATAAAACGCAAATGAAGGTTTGAAAATGCTGACCGTAATATCAGATGTGCTCACATCCTAAGAATGACTAGTTTTTAGCAAATTATACTATTTGTCATAGGTAATTTTCAATGTATTTATGATCTGTAAGAAATCTCAATTAATAATTCGTGTATAAATAATCAAAATGAAGAACCTATTTGTGCATTTGGATGAAATGCGTATTTAAATGTTGCTCTTCAAATACACTTCGTTTTTTTTAAATTAACTCTGAAAAAGGGTCACGAGTATATCATAAATTACACAATCAGGGGTTGAGTAAATTCTATTCGTTTGCTTATTGACATCACTTCTTATTTTGGTGAAGTTGACTTTTCTTATTTAACGTTTTACTGTCAAAAAGGTTTCGAAATCTCATGTTTATTTAATTCTGTCGTTAAAATTCCTAAGCTTGATGCGTATACAGTGAAGCTAGCGTTGGCACTATAAAATCTCATTGCTAGTAATTTTTATATTAACCGCTAAAATGTTTCCATATTTTTGTTCATTATATTATTTGCTCCTCTACCATGCACGCTATTGGCTTTAGGGTGAGTTTTAAGCCGGCCCAAATAGCCAATTAATGAGGGCCGTGGAAGTTGAATCTGGCAAGTGTCAGGGGTTCGAATCCCGCGAGTAGCAAGCAATAGGGCTAATAGTGTGAACTGGTTTCCAGAATGAAAATATTTAGCTAGGAGATTGAAACTTCTACTTACTGACAATATATTAAACTCCTCAGCCACAGTAACCAACGGCTCGTTTTATTAGTTACTATTTATGGTTTTCAAAATTCATACTCATAGCGAATAGTTAGTTCTACATGAGAATTCAATATCTGCTAGTCCTTGCGCATTAGAAACATTTTTTGAACGTAGTGAATGTTATTTGGAATGTGTTAAATACGAGTACAGTAAGTCATCTAGATTGCAAGATGTCAGTATTCGTTCAGTGATCAAATGTTATTATTATAAATTTCAAGCCTTTGCAGTAAGGCTGCTTTCATACAAGAACCAGCGATTATATTAAAAACTTAATCAACCTATTGCGTTTATTATTAAGGCGAAATTTCACAAAACATTGTAATTTCAGGTGAGCTCTTGGTTCGCCAATCGAAGAACTAGGACAGCAAATACTAAGCCAAAAAAGAATCGCAGAAAGTTATATCACCAAATATATCAGCTTGCAGTTGAAATTGAAACAATTACACAAGGAGCCCTCAGAGCATCTGATTTGCAGGAGAGGCTTGGACAGATTATTGATGAATATTTAGCTTAAATTTTTTACCTGATACTATTATACGCCCTAAACAAATTTTTCTTTTGTCTATAATCCATCAGTTTCTGTTACCTTTCTCAATTCACAGGTTCACTTTTCTGTTTATGTTCATTTTGATTTTTTATTTGAGGTCTTTCATTTTGTTAGACAAATGACTTTCCATTATTATTAATACAGCTTTTTCAATTTAACACGTTCATTTTTATTGTATTCCCCAAAACCGTTTTTGATGTTCTTCATAGGTTGTCTGTATGCGCATAAAATTCCGGTTGTTGAAGCTTAGATGATTTTATCATTGAACGAGGTTTTATCAGATAATGAACTACCTTTCATCTCCAAAATGACAATGATTTATTAGGCATTTAGTAGTAGCATTTCAGTGACCAAGAAAAATCTACAGGAGTGTTACAGGTTTAATCGCACCTGTGTTTCACTTACCGTGACACATTAACTTTCGAATGCATCAGGCTTTTTAATGAATAATAGCTTTGGAGCATAATTAAATGTTCGTTTATTTGTCTACCGTGGTTGTATATGTGAGTACTTAAAGCAGATCTATTAAAAATAAATACTCAGAAAGGAAAGTTACTCGTTTGCTTAGGTTTTCGAAACTCCATTTACCAGAATTAACCGTCCACCATGGATCAGTAGTATTGTGGTTTAAGCACTTTCCTTCATCTTTCCATCATTGATCATTAGATATATCGTCTGGATAACCAACGTATACTTTCTTCGTTTTAATGATTCTTATTTAGCTGCACAGTATTTTGAATGTCGTTTCATAGAGTGAACTACATAGAATACTGTACCACAGAAATGATCATGACTGGTAGGAACTAAAATACTTTAAAATCACGTGTTTTAATTAGAAGTTTAAGGGAAAAGGTATGTTTGTTGCATACTTCTGAAGCAAATTTTATGCAATATAAAGCAGAGAGTTTCCTTCCTTTATTTATTCGATGCGACTAATAAATATTGTTGATTACGAATGTGTATGAATGCTAATGTATTGCAGTTTCTATGCACAAAGTCTTTGTACGGTTTGGCACATCTACACAATATTGAACTTAAATTTAGATTACCAGATCTGTGGCTACAGGTTTCGAAAGTTTTCCGAGTAGTCTAACAACGCCAATATATTTCAAACACTTTATTGCAAAAATCCTACACAAAAGTACACAGTCAATTTCTATGCTGAAAAATGAATATGCACGAAAATTGTCAAAAAATCTAGGAGTCATATTCAGAAATAAACGCTCACTTAGAACGTGAAGTTATTGGTATTAGTTATTTGACACTAAATAAATAAGTTATGTCACATATTTGTACTCTCTGTGCATCCTATTGTGCTTTACAATTTTGTGTATTTAAAGTAGTGAGTGAGAAAATAATGAATGGGCTACAATTCATGAATAGTCGTGTAGACGGACCTTTAGTTGGTCAATATATTCAGTATAAACTTGACTTACTGATTTAAGATTAGAATGTTTCCTGAATTCTCTTGTTGAAGACTCTATTCTAGGACTGAGATCAATGTGACGAGCAAACCGGTTTTTTGTCACTGATTTAAAAGAAGTAGAAAATTAACTGTTGACTCTTTTCAGTTTTATATTACGGATTGATCTTATACATAACTAGATAAAACTCAGGAACTACTGCTTTGTTGTTTCGTCTTAGTGTAAGACAACATCAGGGAGCATTTGCGACCTTACAAGGGGTGGAAAACATGATCATCAAGCCTGGATGCAAGCGCTTAACATTCTCGCTACTAACTTACATATGCGGTAGCGGCAAATTTGCAGCATTGCAAGACAGTTATTTTCTAGGCTTGGTGATAATTATCTCATGTTTCCCACTAATTACGACTGAGAGACTCAACATTAAAACGAAGTAGGTGTTCAGTGATACCATACTTCAAATTGCCATCTAACTAAGGTCACTCAGTGATGTTAGATTACAGAATTCAACAACTTCCATGACCTTTTTATAGTAAAACTTTAGTAACCATTGTTTATTATTTAGGGGGGGGATTTATCGCAATTTAAATTCATTTCGACTGAATCCCTATACCTATTATAATCTTAGAATCTATAAAACCAACTGCTAAATATTCAGGCACTTTCATTTCGTTTAAATACATTTATCACTGACCCTCAACATTAAAAATAGAGTATTATCCAGTTGTTCTCATGTGATTTCCGTTGTACCCCATCAATTATTCCTGAATAATCATCAAACTTGTATGAGATCGATATTTAATTTTTTCGTATTTAGTATGAACTAATCACGTAATCTGTATGTTAATTAACAAAGAAGATATTTGAAACTCTAGAATGCATGAATGCATGATTTGTATTTATCAGCACTACTACTACAATAATTTTGTTGATTACGTCTGAAGGAAAAATTGAAACAATTGATGACTTATCACTTCGAGCTTCGCCTTGACAACACTAGTGATAGCAAAAACAATAAGATTTACTTATTATTCATTCTATTTTATATAAGATGTATAGAGATTATTAGTTAACATAAGTTGAGTTCTCATCATACAGTGTTATTAATAACTTAGGTTCCTAGAATGAACAGTTACGTAACGAGAGGACAGCTGAAAAGTTCAAGTAACTATGTTCAGTGTAGATTTCTAAGACATTTACGTAACAATTTGATGAACTCCAATTTCCAGTAATTAAAACCTATATTAAATATGTATTTGTCTCAATGAAATAGACTAAATTTCATATGGTGAATTGAATAATAAAGAATATTCGGTAGTCGGTATGTAGAACGCATGGTTCTATATTGGTGTATACTCAGTTATAATGAGCAGCCGAACTTTTTAAGGAATTAAATCATCCCTCTAGTAAAATATGTGCCATCTAGATGGCACCCAGGTTACATCTCTGACTGTGGCAGAGTAGCGTTAGGGTTCGAATCACTCAGAATTTTCAGTTTCTTTCTTAAAGCACAGATACGTTATACTAATGAGCCCTGGCCAGCATGCTACTCATAGAAGGGCTTCTTGCCAACTGTTTTTAACCATTTAACATTACAATCAAACTAGATCACGATGGCAGGTAATCAGAATAAGTGATAAAGTCGAAATTTAGTCTCAGAATTTGATTAATTCCAAGTAATAAAAACAGTATGACATTAGTAACCACTAGGTGATTATTTAGTGTAAATTCATTTTTCATCTAGAGAAATGAACGCAGAGTACTATGTCTGAATTACAAATAACGATTTTACGGTATTAAGATTTAATAACTATACAACTAAATCAACCACACTTATTCGTTAATTATTTTTGTAATATTATAGTTATCGCGACTGGTGAAATATATTTTGTTGTTTAACTTGACTAATGAGTTCCATACTCGGACGAAATGATTGTCTAGTGCTTTGTGGCTTTCAGTAGTTTTAAAAATACACGCAAATATTGTATTTCATTAAGGCAACTTCATAATCAATTGTTGCACATATTTTTTAGGAAATACAATTTATAGATGAGTACAAGTGGAACTGCCCTACCTAAATTAACCTAGCAACGTAACGTTTAAAAGGTACTGCTCCATAGGTTGTGGTTAGTAATGACAAGAAACGTATTTATTATGAATAGGATTACCATTGAAATCGAATACATATGGCAGATATATGGATTTTATGGATAATTTACCAAATGATGAACAAAATACGTATTCGTAAGTTTTGCGCAGTCAATCACCACCTAACCTAATGATCTATGTCATCTGATAGATCGCTGGTTTAAAAAACGAATATCGATGTCAACAGAAATACCAGAAATCAATCCTAATGCAAATGGCTGTGTGTAAAATAATACTATCTTTTATTTTTGAATCTATCTAGTAATGAAGCACTGCTACTGTCATCTGTTAAATGATGAAATTTAAAATAATTCCAGTGATATAGATATATCCATTGTTTTTTCTTTCTCCAGAAGGAAGTCATTGTATTATTACAAACATTGCATTCCTTGAAATAATATGTTTCTCCTGATTTCTACAAGTTTTTCCACTACGGTCAATATTATCACTTCCAGTTCTTCTCTGCGCACATATGAATTGTAATAATCTCATTTGATATAATTTCGTGTCAAGTACTAAATTATTTATATCAGTTTTAATGGCTCTATTCGTTACGTATTTCATTGCTATTTGTTTGGCATATGTATCAGTGAAAAATATCTAACCTAAACAATATAACCATCCAAAAATAAGTTTGAATACCATTGAGATTGTAAACATGACCAATCCAAGTTACAAATCAATTATCCACAAAACGAATATTATATATATATATATATATATATATATCATTGGATCATTTATAAATACAGTGGTTAGACATTAATTAGCATTCTATTTGTCAATCTTTAGTTAACACGGAGATAGCTCATCCATTGATTACTAATACGTACTGCATAATAAATCCAAAACTAAAATTCATATAAATAAACTTTGAAATATTTGTACATCGCAAGACTTTATTAAAATACAGATAGGGCTAGGATTCACGCCATTTTGTCTTTTTTCAGTTTATATACAGTTTACATTAGTCATTACTTATGTCCTTAGAAATATTATTTACCATTGAATTGGCATGATTATAGTGGTTTATTGGTACGACTTTCGTCATCTCTCCATAAATTTGGGTAAACCTTATGTTGGTAAATACAAATGATGTAGTCGTTTTACACATTTCTGAAAAGACTGCAACCGGATATCGAAAAACAATTCAACCATTTGAACATAAGTTATTTAGAAATGGTATAGAACGCAATATGTGCAATGTATAAAAATAGTAATCCCCTACATTTACTTTATTAAACTATAAATAATGTTTAGTTGACTGAGTTTGTCAAGGATCGTGGTTGGCAGGATACTATTCAAAATCAGGGCGCACTGGACAACTGTTTCGTCCCAGTATGGGACTCTTCATTAGTGTGCAAAATCAACCCCATCAAGGAGTCCAATCCAACGACTTATGGATATCCCTGGAGTTTTAGGAAGATACAGTGATCAGTGGGTTCAGACTTGTCTAAAGAGGGGCAGTTATCACCAGTAACACTGGATGATTGTCACACTATATTATAAATTGATGGGAGTGGGAATTCTACCACGACCCAGTGGTAAAGAGGATTGAGCGCTCGTTAATCTGAAGGCTCTGAGTTGAATTCTTTGGTGGAGCTGAAGGTACACACTACTGATGAGCTTCATACTGGGACGAGACAGTTGTTCAGTGCTCCCAAATTTTAAGTGTACCCTACCAACATCATGCCTTAATAAATCCAACCTATTTAACTTAATACCGTCTCTAGAAAACCGCCCATATAAACAATGTTTTGAAAAAGCAAACTCAAATTTGTACAAGATAGCTTTACAAATTATTCATTTAAGCATTGATCTAACTTTATGATCAAATGAAAACTGCCCAACTAATTCTAATAAAGGTGAGTTTTCGTAATACTTATGTGATGAAAATTGTTTGTATTGGAAAATTAGTGGTCTTATGGGTAAACTATTTAAACCATGTGGAGATAATCATATCTACACCAAACTAGACATATAGGCTAAAGTACCTAGCGGTAAGTAGTCGTCTTATGACTTGATGTAACATTGGTTGATTGAATATGTCACAGATTAATGTTGATAGAGCACCAGTGAAAACCAGATAGCGCTGGACAGATGTCTCGTTCTAGTGTAGAAATTTTCAGCAGTACGCACTCAAGATTCCACATCAGGGGCTTCAGGTTGACGGCGAACACCTAACCCACAAATTGATGAAAGTGGGAATTCTACCATTGGATGCCGACCAAGTGGTGCAGAGGGTTAACCGTTTGCTATCAACCTGAGGCCTCTGGTGTAGAATCTGGGGTGCGCACTGCTGAAAATTTCTACACTAGAACGAGACATCTGTCCAGTGCTCCCTGGTTTTTAATGGTACCTTGTTAACATCAATATGTAACATATCCACTCAATTAAAATACCTATCTCCACGAAAATAAATATCCCAATTGAAACATTAGTTTTTTAAGAAGTAGATGAAATCGATCAGCTTTAATTTGTCATAAATGAGTTATATTCACTTAACTCTGAACATGCGTGAACTGTACTCACAAACATTATCGCATGGTTTTCTGATCATTTATTACCAAACTGGTAGATTGTTTGACTAATAGATTAACAGGACTTATCATACTTTTGTTCTTATAGGTTTGACGTGACATGCAGTCATTATTATAAGTGAAGAACAAATTTAAGTTGTTACAGTCTACTAGTTATTATAGATAAATATCGAATAAACAGTAGTGGATTTTGCTCTCAGATACGATGCTCAATCTCTATTTTAGACAGTAATGTGTAGAGATAAATAGGATTTAGAAGATGGACCATCATAGTAAATAAGAACGCGTAAGAATTCCTTGTTAACATAACTTAAAAATCATTATATATGTCACTAATAAATCTCTCAGTCAGGTTAATCAGCACATTTAATTATTTTAAACTGTATCATGAACAACGCCATGGATGTAATTATTTCTTCAGGATTCATTCATTTAAAAGTCTATTTATGCAGAAAGAAATTGAAGATAAATTTCTACTTCCTCTGGTATAATTAACGGTTGTGAAATAATTTCACTTGCAATATGATCTGATTTGATATTTATCGAATGACTCCTATTTACTGATTTAATTGTATAGTTACCTATTACCAGATCTTTGCTAAATTGCATGCTTAGATTTTTCGCAAAAAATATGGATTGACCTCATTAACAGCACTTCATATCGTCACAGTATCTTATTCTATTTATGTAATAACACCTTAGGAACTTCAACCACAATATAATGAACTGTAGTATTCCATTCACTTGTCGCTTTATAATGTTTATGTGTGTTCGTCATTTGTAAATGTATTTTTTTTAATTCAAGAAATGACATTAAAAACATTAGAATATCGTATAGCTATTTCGCCTTGATTCGTGACTCATCAGATGTGTACAACTAAGATCCAATTTGATGTCATTTGTTAAAAAAATCCTCTCTAGAATGAACTTCCATGCACAATTATCTCACCCGAACTATTGGTTTCAGTAAAGTTAGCGAGTAACTAGGACGGGAGCTTTAGTCACATTTTAAAATTCGTCAGCTGGATATAGCTGAATTTTATTGTCGAAATTCACAATTCGACTCGAACTTAGTACCTGTCATAACATTTGTCAGTTCACTATTCATGGAGACCAGAGATTCACTAGCTTGTTCAGTGTATTAGCAAAATTTTTTATTCTTATTTGTTGATATTCAAGATTGCAGTTTATCTGTCTGTGGCTAAATGGCAATATCTAGGCAATCTGTTCATGTTGCACGCACACCAACGGAGACTAACCAATTACAGATCATATCAACAAAAACACGAAATCGCAGACACACTAGTAGGAGTTGATAGTTTTCTCGTGTTACTTTCAAGGTTATTTATTGCATATTTGAGGTTACCAAACGAATTACCACGTTTTTTTATACATTAGCTACAGAAAGATGAGTAAAATAATTAAATATCTAACATTAGGACTTTAAAAATCCACATAATCAAGTAAAGTGTTTGTAAAATTATACTTTTTAGATAACTAACAATTATTACAATATTCGATTACTTTATCCAAATAATCTACAATATAAAGCAGGGATTCAGTATTACTAAAGTACAAAAATTGACGAAACAACGTGCCGCTTACTCTTTTATGTCGATGTTATTGCAGTCCTGTCGTGATAAAACTATCGTCTTAATGAAATATGATCTTTTGTGTTAAATACTTGTTCTTCTTATTCCATTTGCTTTCTTTACAAATATATACATGAATTTATGTGGTAATCTTGTAATGCCAAATGGTGTGAGACTTTCTTGATTCAACGGACTAATTGTTTCGAATGGAGATTGTGTAACGTTCTGGATGAGAAACTCTCGATTAATCTCTGTCAAAATTCGTTCGATTAATGGAGTTGCAATACGAGCACCAGGACATGATCTGGAACCTATATTCAGAAAATCACCAAACCAATGGAATCAACTGCGTGAACTTACTTTAGATCTGAAGTTGTTTGGTTAATAAAATATCTTATTGACATGGTCAGTTTTGCATCGTTATATTTATAACACTAAAGTAAAATTTCACCAGATCAGGCAATTATAAAGTAAGGATCAAATAAGAGTACAATAATCATAGACTTGATTCAGTTAAGTGATATATCATTATCGAAACTATAAAAGAATCATCACTGTCCTCCATTATGAACTATAACTGGTAATTGAATAAGCAATTGGATTGTTTTATATCTAGGACCCAATACGGGAAATCATGTTAAGCCAACATTTGTACAATAAATACAACTATCTTCATATCGTAATTTCACGTTATAATTCTGTCAGTATTTCGCATCTGACCTCAAACGAAGTAAATAGCTATCGGTTTTAAATTTACTGGACTATATCCGTGTTACAGAATTTTATGTTTCCAGATGTCAGCACCTATTGAATCCAATTTCTAGGCGAGAACTAAACCCAAACATTACTGACACGATATTCGAGTACAATAAATTGTAAAATACTTCAACTCACTAAAATTAGTTAGTGTGGAACAGGATTCTTCGTCTTACGATTTGGAACATCCGATCTCTTCTGACCACAATAGCGTTTTGATGACTTTTGATACTATACGTTAGACATGTTTAGGTAGTGAGAGCTTAAACTGACAAGTGACCAATAACGTTTGAGTGACTAGAGAACCATGATCGATATGTTTTCTCAGACATTTTTCCATTCCCGATTTCAACGTACTTTACTGTACTTTTTATTTACTGTATAATTGGTGCAAACATACTGCTGAGTACTCTTCATATGGCTCTTAATAAATATTCCTGAGATCGTATCAGATTTTATGTGTATCAACATAACTATTTATACATATCTGTTTTTCTCATCCACATTGGTCTGGTTTGTACCAAAAAGATATCTTCTCTAAACAAAAATTCAGTGTTTATATCTTTTTAAGGTGAGTTGAATGGGTACGAGCCACTTTGGCTTTTACTATACAAAATATTTGTTATATCGACTGTGCTAATATGAGCACACATGCCACCACCTAGATATTCGCTAATTATTCTTAACAGCTTGTCACAATGTGCATGTGTGTGTGTGTGAGAACTTTTCAGCCAGTTTGATATAGAACACTCAAATAATGTTATTCATTCACTACAGGTTAATGTTTACCTCTTGATAACAAGCATCTACTAATACATATGGTTTTATAATTTTCTTCTACAATAACGCTGTCATTCATGTCACATAGAAGTGATGAGAATAAGTCATTTATTGATTATGGAAATTGGAGACATATAAATCACTGCGCCATAAGGAGTAATTTGTCCTATGATCCATTTGAGTCTATACGTAAATTGTAGACAAGTGACATTAGACCAAACAAAGAAAATATTAATATATGCTAGAAAATCTAAAATTAGCATGTGGCCTGCTCATTAATTCAGAAAACTGTCGCCAATATCCATCCCGAACCAAAATCCTACTTAATCATTCAATAAAAGCTTCCGATTTTTTCTCTTAAGCGGTAAAATTGATCGCAAAGGATTAGTTTAGACCATAATTTATTTTGTATTAGAAAGCAATCTTCGTTCCACTAGTCACCTAATCATTGAAGTATGGATAAAGAAAGTGAGGATGTTACATTTCGCCAATTTTTTATCACTTTGATAAGATGCTGTACTGCAATCACACAAAAACAAATTGAAATGACAATAAAATGGCACTAAAATGATAGCCACCTAGTTTATGAAGGTACCCTATTCAGTCATTTAAAGCGCATTGAGTGGTCACTAATAAATGGCCTATGGTTAATTTTCAAACGTTTCCAAAAGCTATGTAAATTATGTTGTAAACAACTTTAAATAATTAAACACCCATCAGTACTTATATCAGACATAAACTGATACTATATCAGTATAACTTACCAAGTGAAAATGGTATAGGCTTATCACTTTCTTCTATTTCATTCGGTTGCAGTTTATTGTTAATCATACTTTTCAGTTGGCTATTGTGCACAGCATAAAGATTATATATTAAAATAGATGATTTTGGTATATGATAGCCTTTAAGTGAAAATGATTCACGTACTACATGAGGTAATGACAATGGAACTACACTTGCCCAACGATGAACCATATCGAAAATATCTGGACCCAGTTTGAATGAATCTTTTGGTGGAGCTCTTGCTAAATAATCACAAGCCCATGTAAGTGTTAATGAAGTTGTATCTGTACCAGCAGCCAAAAATTCATATGAAAGGCGTGAAATATCATTTTCTGTAGAGAAGCAATATGATGAAGGGTTCAGATTAAGGGTTATTTGTTTAAAAAATGATTTTAAATAGTTGCATAGTTTCTTAGGCAGTATCTAAATATAGAGCACAATCCTATAAGTTTAGTGATGAAAATGAAAATAATAGCTTCATTCGTTCGAACGAACTTTGTAACTGCAAGGGATCTTCTAGTTTTGAAATTCTGCAGTAAATTTATGTTTAATGTTCTCCATTCAAATTGTAATGATTATAAACCCATATTTTAAAAACTTTAATCAAGAACGTTTAATGTCAATTTAGCAGCTGCGTATATTAAGTTACACATTCATTATATGTAGGATGCATGAATTTCAATATATTGGTAGTACGTTTTCTTAAATGTTATAAACTGGAGTGCTGCCTATTAAGTTTTCGAGAGTCTAGAATCGCAATAAATTGTAGGCTTTTCATAATAGTCCACAAATAGTTACAGTTAACAATAATAATTACTTAGTTCAGTCAAGTCTAAGTCATGGTGATTAAGTAGAGTATTGACGCAGAAAATAGGCGGATCAAAACATTCACGTAAGCCGCCATATCCAGTAACCTCTTCAAATTTCAACTTTGTAAAGTTTGGTTTCTCTAGTGAATATACTTGGTTAAAATGATTCCAACTTGAACAAAAGTCTATGATTACCAGCTACCACATCCATTTCTTCCATGTAGTTATTTGTTATAAAACTGGCTACTGGAATAAAATAGCTAACTGAATGTTCTACATGAAGATTTAAGTTTGTGAGATTGAATAAGTTGAAACATGGGTTTCGTGCAGATACCATTTGTCAACAAAGTATACTTGAAATCTAGAAAGAATTAATATTCCGAATAGAATGTAAACTTGTGCTACCACCTTCACATTCTGAGACGTTACCACAGGACTAGTCAGTCCGCGAGTGACCTCCCGTAAGACTGAGAAATTTTCTATTGTCGAACAATCAAGTTCTATATATGCCATGCCAGTTTAGTTTTTAGTTGTGACACTATAAAGGACTCATTCATTAAGATTACTAACAGGTTTTGCTGACGAGTACCAACCACAGCGAAACTAAGGTATATGGTATCCTAGTATCTGCCTTCAGCCAACCTTGCAACAAAATATGATGTATGTAATATTGAATCGTTTAGACTGCTGGTCACACTTATTTAATGGATAGAATACAATAAGTCACAAATGAGACTAGACGGATATCACTTTGAACTTTAAATCCATGAAATAAATGTTAGTATTGTACCATATAAGTAGTAGAATATCTTCTTAGATCAAACATGATTAGAACATCTTAAGAAATAACCTAAGTAAGTAAGTAAACATAGAGATGCCAATTCAGTTGTCTGAAGGACATGAAAAAATCATAACCCATGAACACAGTGGATTAATCTATAGATAAGTCACGGATGATTTCTGATGAAGGTAAAGTGGCTGTTCACTTTTCTCTGGTATTAAATGATTGTTTAAATAAGTTTACAGTGTGATGTAAAACCAGAAAATTCAACAGTCTCTACAATTTAATATTTTTAGAAATAAACTTTGGTTAAACTCAATAAGTATTATGCAATTAAGCTTACTGGTTAAATTCAATTTCGGATCATTGATTAATTGACCAAACAATGAGTCTGTATTGCTCTCTTCACCGATATTACTATCAATTAATTGTCGTACAGTCTTGTGTTTATATACTATATCTTCAATTTTAAATAATCGTCTAGCTAATCGTAAACGTTTAAAAATATGGACACTGAAATAAAGAATTAGTAAGTAAAATGAGAATGGTCACTGCAATGAGAACACAATGTAATAGAGTCGTTTATATATGCCACTTGTAAAATAGTTTGTATATTCTTACTTCTCACACCCTAGTAATCGCAACATATAATTATAACAGTTGAGTAGATGAGCTAAATGTCAATATAAATGGCAGTAGATGGATTCATCATCAACTTTTGTTGTACATTTTTATTATTCTGTAATTTTATTCTTCAATCTGATTGATTCCTTTTAGATTATATTCCTTATGTCTAGCTATCCACTAAAGTTAATGTTTCCATTTTTTTATATTCATTCACGCTATTTATTTTGTTGCCACAGGTGGAATACGTGCAGTATTTTGGAAGAATTCATATTTATAAGTATGTCTGTTCCCTCCCAGAGATCAGCTGATCACTGTACTAAAACGTTGACGTGGCCCGGTCAAGTTCATCTCGTAATCTGTGATGTGTACACTAAAATAAATTTAATAGTGCATTCAACTATTGAAAAACAGTAGAAATGAATTAGTTGGTTGTGAATTTTGTTTTCCACTAGATGACCACTGGCATTTTCCAATTTCCATTAAGAAGCGTTTACTTAAGCACCAACTAGTTCTTATTTTTTTCTCAGTGCCTAGCATATTATTTTAGAAGAATAAAGTTATATCAGAGGACTTACAGTGATAATGGTCTATTTCTGATTCACTATTAGAACAGTTATATTGAAAAATACTTATATTATTGCCTTAAGCGTATCTGACGAAGCTTGTGGAGTGATTTTTCTGAAAAAGGGTCATTAAATTCATTGACATGTTATGTATTCCAAAGATGACAGTACAGAAGTGTAAAGCCAAAGCTTAGAAATAGCTCTTCAATCCTATAGTAACTTGAAAATACATTTGATTTCCGACGAAAATAAAGGAAAAGTAAAATTGTAATCGACGTAGACGAAAACCGATATTGAGCACAAAAATGGTTTATTTAATCAACTAGTATCTAAGAGGTTTCGTGCACCCATTCACCGGAGCGAGTATTTAAACATTCTGGCATAGAGACACTTTGATGTTTGTGTCAGGCTTTAAGTTGTTTTGAGAATAACTGATTGACAATTATCAAAGGTGGATATGATAACACGTTGATTGTACGGTGATCAAAATCTGAATGTTTTACAGAAGATGTTCGTTCTTAGATACAAATCAAATTTGTAAAATTCATAATGCGTGACAGCGATTATACTGATTGTGATGAATTTTCAACTTACCAAAAGCTTGGCAGCAGTTGTCTTGTTTGAAAAAGTTGATTTTGTAAATTATTCGAAGCAATATAATCTAAAGTATCGCTAATTTGTTGATCAGTTAACTGACATTCTTTTGAAAACAAAAAATTCCAAATAATCCTCCAAACTACACACCTTATTAATTGTCTAAAATCCAGAAAAATATTTGCTTAGTAATTAATTAGACTATAAAGTTATTGAATGGTGTTTCGAGAAGTAATTCAGTTTCTAAATAATGGGGCGATTTACGACATATTTTGTTGCAGTCACAAATGACAAAAAGTTTCATTGTTAATTTTATAGAATACGTTATCATGTTGATTTGAATTGAGTAGCACTTTGGTTCTCACCAAACTCTGACAAGCCGGGTATCGATTATGAATTCGGTTACGATCACGAAGTTGAGTGTACATACCATTATTTTTGAATAATTCTATCATCACTAAATAAGCAAGGATCGATATCTGTCCCCACTTAGTAATGAAATAAAATTATATAAATGAAAATTCGTTGAAACGGATTTAGGTTACTGAACTAAATGATAACAAGTCTATATGCATTCGAGACACATTTAAATTATTCAGTGCATTTAGTGAGGTGTTGTACAGGTTAAGATTTTATACATTTAATAGATTTTTTAAAAATGTTGTGCTTTTCCAAATAGTTGAAGTGTCACTAAGCATCGTTTTTTGATACATATGTATTTCCGCCAGTAAAATATGAAAGAACCAAGTAAATATATGATTTACAGCTGATTCATAGGTAATTCAGTTATTTATGCCTAAAACATTTCTGACCGCATTCTTTACCAGATCATTTAATATATCTAAATGAGAATAATTTAACACAAACATGTATATACGAAGTTATAAGGATCATCAGTTACTACTAAATACTGGATATCTAGTTCATGAAGTTTGTTAGACCTTGTTAGTCACCCATAAATAAAAATTATTAGTAACATACAAATAAACAGTTCTATATTACGTAAATAATGAATGCTTATTACATTTTGTCGAACTTCAGTGTTTTTACAACACTGATCTAACTGAGAAGGAGTACCTATCATATCATATAGGGAATCAAACAAGTTATCTGGGAACATTAGTATAATGGTTATCGAATTTTCAATGCACACACTACTATTAGGATAAACTTGTATATTCCCGTTGATTTGTTATAGACTGAAGCTGGTCACTCTCTGTTGCCGTATGTGCATCTTGAGCGGATTGCCTCGATATAACGAATTATTCATAAGTATTATTTAAGTTTGATATATGCTAGTTCATCTTAATACTAATGTGCCCGTTGCACAAGTGTGACTGTCTGGACTTAGTAGTCTAGTGGTGAAAGCGGTGGCGTTTGACACGAAACGGTCTGAGTTAGAATCCCACTGTGAACATAAACATTGGGATTCAGGTACATCCAGCCGATGAGTTCCGAATAGGACGAAACGCGAGTCCTGGATTCCATATGCCAGTCACTATCAAACTTAATTAGCACACATACAACGTTATGAACTTGAGTCAAATATATTCAACTACTTAAAGGACGAACTCAGTAGTATATTTCAATTCATTAAACTTCCAGTTAGCCGTTGTGATTTGCATTTAACTGCGATAAGAATAATTTTTTCCTGTGATGAATATGAAATTAGTAAATAAACATGGGAATTTTCACTCAATCTCTTATAGGAATAAGGGAGTTATTGAGAGTTGAGGTTGGGATTTGACCTCGAGCAAAATGACCTCTTATGCTGTTAGAGGTATGAGGACGATTATCACTTCCCGGTTGCCCACACCGTGGAAGGGTCATTCTTGAGGAACCTGAAAGAGAAAGAGGATTAGAAGAGGTCGTGATGACCTAAGAGTGTGACCGCAGTGTCCAGGGGACAGCTGTTTGAGGTCGGTCGAGTACATTAATTGTTGCTCCGGTTGTTAGAAGGCTGGGCATCGGCCTCATGGCTTCCGAAGGAACTTGGCTTTCACCATGAAGCGTCATATTGGTCCTTCCAATTCCCAGGGCAGAGTTAGAATGGTTATATAGGTTTTTACTCGTGAACTGTTTTTTAGCATGATAGTTGTTTTACGGGATGGGGTTGCTAACCCCATGCCCAACCCTCCTCCTTTATCCGGGCTTGGGACCGGCAGCAACCCTGTGGGGCTACAGGCGGAGTTTCTTCACTCAATAGATTTAAAATTTTTACCTGAAATGAAATTCGTTCTAGAAGCCGAAAACAAGCACGTTTCTGGAATATCTTATTCGAAGAAGTTCAAATAGAACTCTTAATCTAACCATCTATCGAAAGCCAACACATTCTAATCGTTATATTGACTTTAATTTAGCACACCAATTTAGTACAAAAATTGCCCTAGCTCTAAATCTTTTCGGAAGATCTGTTAAAATAATTACGTCAGAAGTAGATAAACAACAAGATTTTAAAAATATTATCAACATCTTACAATTTAACAATTTCCCAAGGAATATTATTAAAAATATACAAGAGCAAAACCACCTATTATTAACTAATAATAATAATAATAAATAAAACGGAATGTCATGAATCGGTACTGTGGTTCTACCTTAGCTCTATGATATAATAGAATAATTGCAAAGAATTCTAAAGTACCATAGAATTCAAGCTGTCGGCAAATAACTGACACTATTCGAGGTTTTTTGGTAAAAAAATAAAAGATTTCATTCACCTCCACACAAAACTATGTCTAAAGATTAGGTTGTGTCAATTGTAATGCTTTATACATTGGTAAGTCTTCTCGGGAAATCATGACTCGTGCCAAAGAACATGATGACTACACAAAACGACCTCCCAATAATCTTGCAGAGCTCGAAAGGCTGCAGATCAAATCGGAAATATCAGTGCATGCTATTTATACCAACCACAAAATAGACATAAGTAATATCAAAATCATCCAGAAAGGTTTTTCGAACTACAAAGAAACGCGTATGGCTGAGGAATTTCATATTTTGTTAAACCACACTGCGCTTAATATAAATGAACGCCTTATCATTCATTCAATATGGTACATCTACCCTAACAATAACAATTAAATGTGTCGTAGTTTACACACAATTTATCTCCCAAAATTATCCTCAGCTGACACACTACATTTATCATGCACACAGACAATTAACAAATAAACTTTCAAAAGTACACACAAGCATGATTCACTATGAAACACCGTGACCCAGATTAACCTGACTTCAACACTTTCAGACTGATAATTCAATTGAACTAATTTCGTTGATTTTGATTTGTTCCATCGTATTATTTAAACTTATGTTAATGTAATTAGGTTATGCATTATTCTCTGAAGAAGCAGCTTACATTAAGTTGCGAAGCGTCAGAAATCTCAATTTCTATTCATTGCGTTTCTAGAAATATATTGCTTAATTTTGAAAGGGACACTGATATCATTGGCGCTATATTAAGCAATTTGTGATTGTCGTTTATAGCTTTTTTATCTGATTCATGATAAAGGCTTTAATCACAGGAGGAGGTGATTGGAGATACTTCAATCTTTAAAGCTGATGGTTTATTCATAAGGTTTCCGTTGCCTTTATAGATAGCATCACTGGCCTTTGGGGCCTATAAATTAACTTGATTAATATGCACTCCGTAAACATATTGTTTTGAATATTTTGGTATCCCATCATTAAACTCCCCTTCTACCATTTTCCTAGTTTAAATGATTTTTAATTTGGCTTAATTTGCGTTAAACCACTTTATAAATATCAATGAATGAATTTATATTTAATTAATGACCCTTGTTTAAAATATCCTCATTTCGTTAGGAAACGTCCTTGTATACATTTAAGGACAACTAATTGATACGTAAGTACGTATCGCAACCTGTAATATGAAAAATTAATACACGATATCCATTCTTTATGAGAATGAACGTAAAGTATTAGAAAAGTGTTAGTGATTAAGTTCGTTTACTCTTAACTTGCTTATCTTTGACAAATACATACATCAAAAGTGTCTAGATTTATGCCTTTCACATGCAGAAGATGAAAATGCCTGAATAGTCTCAAAATGAGTTGTAATAATTGGTTTTCAGAATTTTTATTAACGCTGCCTTTAAAATGAGAAGGATAATTGACTACTTACAAAATATTCACAGGTTTGCCTTGTTGAATTCTAAGCTGACTAATCAATGCATTAATCTGCGAGTTAATCATATTCTGTGACAAAAGTAGGTGCAGTTTACCATCCTCATGATTTTCAGTTGTTTTTATACTGTTATGTACATGACGTATAAAAGCTTTTCTAATTTCAATCGCTTTTGGTGTATCGTAATTTGAAATACCTATATGAGAGAATAAAATGAATGATTAAAAAATGACCAAATCACCAGTTCCAAGAATACAATCCAATATATTGAATTTCGAAGGCTCTCCCTGGAAATATAAGGACTTTTAAGGTTAAGTAATATACAATAAGTAAACGTAAAATATTTGTAACGCGTATGAATGGAAAAACATTTAAAAAACTCAGTAAGCCATTCCTAACACTGGTAAAGAGAGTGAGTTAGTAGAAAAACATGAAACCAGTAATGGAAGTTCTAGTGGAAAGCCGAGTGCATAAAATATAGTTTAAAAGAAGTAAATGAATTAGAATAGGACGCAGTAATGCCTAACTTAACATTAAGTAGATGATGGGTGAATGTAATCACCTATATGCAGTCTATTTTGGACTAAATCACTCGACGCGAACTCAAATCATGAGATTAGTACTGGCTGTTAAGGAATATGTTCAGGAATTGATCCTGGTCATCATCAGATGTTTGGATAAGCTATGATTTAACATGTTTAATATATGTTGACGAAATTTTGCAACTTCATTATATTTATATTACTCTCAACACCTAATCTCAGAGTTTTGCATTTAGTAATTCAATTAGAAATGAGATATTCATAAATGTGGATCAAATTTTTATATAATCGGAGGGAAGCATCTTCAGAACCATCTTTAAAAGTTGGATTCAGCTGTCACGTGATCATGAGAAACATGTATATGACTACGTCTAGTTTTTATTATTAGTTGCAGTAGTTATGTTTAAAATAAACTAGATACAAACGTATTTTTGCGGAAGTGATATTATTTATTTCTTAAATTCCTGTGGATCAGTGGGATAAATGTATATGTCTGTGTTTATTAACACCTCTTTTAGTGTCATTCTCAAGTATTTCGACAACTTCATCCTACGTTAATTTCTTCATTAATTGACAAATAATTAGTCAATAAAACGGAGGTTTGTTGACTCTTGAATCAACAGATAAGTTTTAGTGAATGTGAAAAACTGTTTTATTTGAAAAGTTTACAAGATCATATTTGATTGTAGATAGGAAACACAAGCTAACAAGCTAAGTTAAAGCAGAAAACTTCTTGTTGATTCTATTGTTGATTTAGCTTACATAAAGTGCTCATTCAAATTAATACTATGACTTTTTTATTATTGTACTGTTTACTACTAGTATCGTCATTTTCTATTAGTGAGATATTGATAATACATACTGATATGTGTGTATACCCCTCCCCGCCATCACCACCAGATTAAAAGTCAGAGAACAATGGGATAGAATTATAATAACTATAACGATATACAACTTAAAATTTATATTTGTTGAAAGGTTTAATATTTGATTAATCAAGTTGTTTAGATATCATACTACTAAGTTTGCTTAAGTCAATCCATAAATTTATGGTCTACATCGTTTGCCAACATACTACAAGCTATGAAATCTCACTATAGTTATTTATATTTGTTTATGTTTCAAATAATCATTACAAAGGATGTGCCTAACAACAAAACATCTCAATGATCCACATAATACTCAATCAATAATCTGTTTGTAAACATCATTTATAGTATTGTTTTCATTAGAAACAGATCATGAATTTATCAATAAAAGTCAGTAAAATGTACTTTAATTGATTTATACTTCATGAATTATCATTGAGAGTTTCATACCTGAATTTTCCGCTAACAAATCATTCACAACCATTGTATACCGCCCAACTTTTGATCGATTTCCATTTGCTGCCTCTTGTATTAAATCATAACTATACAATATTATTATTGTTTTGCCATAAATTCGAAATGACACTATATCACCATACATTTTATTGTAATGTTGAATTTTACGAAAAGCATCATTACCTACAATGGAAAACTGTAAATGTATTTTCTTATGCAAATTACTAAATCAATTTAAAAGTAAGTCATTTATAGATGAACTGATGTAGTTTCGTGGAAATAATTATTAAATTTAGTTATTTGTATTTGTCACAGATTGATGTCGATCGGTTTTGACTCCTAGACAATGCGCACTGTTGAGGAGTCCCACACTAAGATGAGTCAGCTGTCCAGTGCTCTATGAATTTCAGTGGTACCCAACCTACATCATTACATGACAAATACAAACTACCAGATCACCTCTAGTTTGAAGTTATCTGGGTAATCAGAAATTTCTAAAATGTTTTATATCGAATTAAATACTTTAACAGATGATGACCATTACTTTCAAATAAAACAGTTTTAGTAAAATTTCTGACATAAAAATTATAGGTGTATTTCAAATGTGACTAGGATTCAGATCCAGTGCCGACTACTTCGGAAATCACAGGGCTCCCCACTAAGCTACTGAGCCCCGATTTATACTAACATGCTGATCCTGAGTGTGTCAATATGAATATTAACAATGTATTGCAGGTGTATTCGCCTGATGAGTTTCAAACAGAGAGGGATTCCTGTTTTTGATTTCACCTCTATCTACATACCGAAATTACTAAAACCTGTGACTAAAGACTATGTTTTTGCAATCTACTCAAGAAGTATACACGGCAATGCAGAATTGCCGAATACTGACCTAAATCTCAACGAAGCGAAATCACGTATTCTTACTAATGATAAAACCCGTTCCTGCTCTTCATATTTAATATGCTATCTTATTTCTAAAGAATTTTTTTAGCGATATAGACAGATTCTGTTGTCTAAAATAGGTTACGCTTTTCGGCTGAACAATCATTAATACATGTAATAATTTTCGCAATACTTTCTTGTTATTCAATGTGGTTTTATTCACAACTTTAAAAGATCAACACATAATCTCAAAAATAATCTTCAGATGAAATATTGATGAATTCCTTCTAGTTCCAATCAACGGACTGTCCTGGATCATGAATTATGCATTACTAATTGTTTGTATTATATAGAAGTTAATGCACTCTATCGTTTTATTAAATCACAAAGTGACTTTTTCTAGCGTATTTTCTTTTTCCTCTAAATATTCACGACAAATTCTTTTATCCTATTCCATCCAAATACGGAAACCTACTAATTTATGAATGATGCAAGTAAAACTAGGTTATTATAACTCAATATTTTTAGTAACTTAATCGGTAAGCGATGCAAATTGAATTGTAAATGACAGTGAACATTTCATCTCATGCATTAACTTTTACTATTCTACATATACATGTCCACTGCGAGTAACTCCAGCTACTTGTAAAGTAGTTTTTGATCATAATCATACTTTGATATTCAGCATTCACACACTAAATAAAAGAGGTGGTAGTGTTGGGGTGGAATTTACTGAAAGTCCTAAATTCAGTAACTTTCGTGAACGCTAAAGAGATTGAAAATAACCTCAGTCCTAGGAAATTTACTATGCTATCAAAAACTCTAAGTTATAGAGGTATTAGATTCAAACAAGTAAATTAATGTTTGCGAATTTTATTTATTTTGTTTGTTTGAAAGATATCAATAGTCTTGTAAGAAGACCATAGATTGACAAAAATTAATCAACTATCCTATAAATTTAATAATCGTATTCTTTGAAATGAAGCTTCCTACTTAAATTCAGTGAAAATCATTTACTACATTATATTGGTGTTGTGTATTCGTATGATTCAGTTAAGGATAACTTATATTTAAATAGTCCTTTGACTTCAAATGCAGATGAACAATATTAAATTGTAATAGTAATATTCAAGGCATACAAACAAATGTACTTCATTTATGCTGGATTATATATATATTAGTTCCTAATCGATCACCTTATTATTTACATTTTCTACATAATACTGAATGATAGCATTTAAACTGAGTGAGAGGTTACAGTCACAAGACTTGTAATTGTATGGTATCAAAACAAGTAAAAGTTTTTTGTGGTGGTGTTAGTGATGAAATTCATCAGACAGATACAAGTATTTATAAACAACTGCCTACGAAAGATACTGAATGTCCGCTGGCCGGAAACCATCAGCAACAGCTTACTATGGGAGAGGACAAACCAACTTCCAGCTGATGAGGAAATTAGGAAAAGACGTTGGAAATGGATAGGACATACATTGCAGAAACCATCAAACTGCATCACGAGACAAGCATTAACATGGAATCCTGTTAAAAAACGGAAAAGAGGAAGGCCAAAGAACACGTTGTGTCGAGAATTGGAAGCAGATATTAAAAGGATGAACAGCAACTGGAAACAATTGGAAAGGATTGCTCAGGACAGAGTTAAATGGAGAATCCTGGTGAGCGGCCTATGCACCTCAGCGAGGAGTAACGGGTATAAGTAAGTAAGTAAGTAGTGATGAAATAAACATGACGTTTTGCATGATAAAGGCTTAGTAAAGTCATCAAAATAAATTGCCTAATTAGGTTGTTCCGTACGAAATTAGAATATATAATAATGAAGCTTTTGCGTGAATTAATGACTGAGGTTAGTCATAGTGATTTGATTGTTCATGGAACGTGTTAAAACCACAGCTTTTAATAAGTGTCCCCCCCCCACCTATTCATTTAGTATGTGAATGCTGCATAACAGAGAGTGATTTTCATCAAAAATTTAACTTCAAGCAGCTGGAGTTACTCACAGTTATGTGCAATGAACATTTCAGTGTAGTGTAAGTCACATGAAAAAAACACAAGTATAGCAAACTTTAGTGCTTGATATGAATTGTCTAGTTAAAATTGAACTTATATACGACTGTCAACCAATAAATGAATAGAAGAATTATCAAATGGGCTTGGTGAAACCGTTGCGAATGATCTTAGTTTCTCCTAGTTGCATTCAACTAATTCAAAATGACACATGATATATGTATATTCATTTCAAATTTGTTTATCTCTTAATCCAGTTAGTGATGATATCACTTTACATGTAAGTGTACATGAATTTGCATAGACCATGTCTGATTTAACATAAAAATTTTTATTGAAACTGGACCCACTGAACACGGCGATTCAATCTTTGAGCTTTTATCCACTTTCTAGACAAAATCAACTGCACGAAGTTTATCCTAATCGATCACCTTATTATTTACATTTTCTACATAATACTGAATGATAGCATTTAAACTGAGTGAGAGGTTACAGTCACAAGACTTGTAATTGTATGGTATCAAAACAAGTAAAAGTTTTTTGTGGTGGTGTTAGTGATGAAATAAACATGACGTTTTGCATGATAAAGGCTTAGTAAAGTCATCAAAATAAATTGCCTAATTAGGTTGTTCCGTACGAAATTAGAATATATAAAATGAAGCTTCCTACTTAAATTCAGTGAAAATCATTTACTACATTATATTGGTGTTGTGTATTCGTATGATTCAGTTAAGGATAACTTATATTTAAATAGTCCTTTGACTTCAAATGCAGATGAACAATATTAAATTGTAATAGTAATATTCAAGGCATACAAACAATGTACTTCATTTATGCTGGATTATATATATATTAGTTCCTAATCGATCACCTTATTATTTACATTTTCTACATAATACTGAATGATAGCATTTAAACTGAGTGAGAGGTTACAGTCACAAGACTTGTAATTGTATGGTATCAAAACAAGTAAAAGTTTTTTGTGGTGGTGTTAGTGATGAAATTCATCAGACAGATACAAGTATTTATAAACAACTGCCTACGAAAGATACTGAATGTCCGCTGGCCGGAAACCATCAGCAACAGCTTACTATGGGAGAGGACAAACCAACTTCCAGCTGATGAGGAAATTAGGAAAAGACGTTGGAAATGGATAGGACATACATTGCAGAAACCATCAAACTGCATCACGAGACAAGCATTAACATGGAATCCTGTTAAAAAACGGAAAAGAGGAAGGCCAAAGAACACGTTGTGTCGAGAATTGGAAGCAGATATTAAAAGGATGAACAGCAACTGGAAACAATTGGAAAGGATTGCTCAGGACAGAGTTAAATGGAGAATCCTGGTGAGCGGCCTATGCACCTCAGCGAGGAGTAACGGGTATAAGTAAGTAAGTAAGTAGTGATGAAATAAACATGACGTTTTGCATGATAAAGGCTTAGTAAAGTCATCAAAATAAATTGCCTAATTAGGTTGTTCCGTACGAAATTAGAATATATAATAATGAAGCTTTTGCGTGAATTAATGACTGAGGTTAGTCATAGTGATTTGATTGTTCATGGAACGTGTTAAAACCACAGCTTTTAATAAGTGTCCCCCCCCCACCTATTCATTTAGTATGTGAATGCTGCATAACAGAGAGTGATTTTCATCAAAAATTTAACTTCAAGCAGCTGGAGTTACTCACAGTTATGTGCAATGAACATTTCAGTGTAGTGTAAGTCACATGAAAAAAACACAAGTATAGCAAACTTTAGTGCTTGATATGAATTGTCTAGTTAAAATTGAACTTATATACGACTGTCAACCAATAAATGAATAGAAGAATTATCAAATGGGCTTGGTGAAACCGTTGCGAATGATCTTAGTTTCTCCTAGTTGCATTCAACTAATTCAAAATGACACATGATATATGTATATTCATTTCAAATTTGTTTATCTCTTAATCCAGTTAGTGATGATATCACTTTACATGTAAGTGTACATGAATTTGCATAGACCATGTCTGATTTAACATAAAAATTTTTATTGAAACTGGACCCACTGAACACGGCGATTCAATCTTTGAGCTTTTATCCACTTTCTAGACAAAATCAACTGCACGAAGTTTATCCATAATCGACTATTTCCTTTGTTGATCTGAAGGCGATTATCTGTTGTTTGCATGTTTATTTTAATTATGCATTCATCTGGCCTGATTGCTGATCTTCTGTTACCTATTATTCTTCTAACTGAATCATACATATGATTGATTTCAATAGGTTTATTAATTACTGTCAAGATTCTAAAACATCCCTTTGTTGTAGACTTAAACGCTTCACCAGTCAAACGAGTATTCATAATCGTCTCCATATAGTGAAATAAGCAAATAGATATAGTGGCACTCGACAGACAATTAGCGTACTTACAAATGTAGATGAGGAATTAACTCACTTCCTTTCACTGTCGCGCCTCTTCTGGATTTCATGAGGTTAATGGAAACACTTTTATGAGTTGTGAACGATACCTACTTCCAGTGACCTCAATAATTTTGTACTAACTTCTGATATATCATTCCTATTTAGTAATGTGATCCATTTGTTGATTTCCATATCTGGTTTTGTACCTGATACTGATCTCCATTGTCGTCTTTTTGATGAAGTTGTTTAAGAGGTTAACTAATCACATTTCAGATCTGTGAAAGAAAGCCTTAGTCAATTTGGAGAAGTTTTATTAATCCACCTCCATCAGAAGTTTGTTTTGATGCTGAAAATTACTGTTTATTTAGCAGTATAAGTAATAAGAATGGATATAAATTCTTTGACCTTAAGAACTTCTTAGTAGTTTGTACTTGTCATAGACTGTTGTTGGTTGGGTACAAGGGAAAACCTGGTGTCACTGGATAGCTGTTTCGCCCTGATACGTGCTCCTCAGCAATATACGCGTTCGACTCCTCAATGAAATACAACCCAGGGCCTTCAGGTTAGTAAACGTTTTACAATCTATACTGCTAGACCGGCGTCCAATGGTAGAATTCCCACTTCCATCAATTTATGATATAGCATTATAATAATTCACTGTCACTGGTGATAACATTCTCAGTCCCGACAAGTCTGAACTTCACCACTCACTTTATCTCACTAGAACTTTAGGGAAATTTTGAAGTTAGTTACTAGTAAGTTGATTATTGTTGTTGACATAAGGTGGCTTGAAGAGATAGGTGTTAAATTCAATTGACTTTACTCGTCACAGCTTTTGTCATGTGACATGGAGGTATTGAGTCTGATTCGATGACGGAATTAAGAGTGTACACTGACGATGAGTCCTATACTGAGATGAAAAAACTATCCAGTGCTCCGTGTTTTCCAAAGGTATCCAGTCGACATCAATCCATACCAAATATAATCAACTTAATTTAATATCTATCTCCACAAGACTATAATGCGACAAAAATTACTTTTTGCCTGGAACGTGGAATCGGATGCCTTCTGTAAATAAATATATAAATTCTATTCCTCACATTTCATATTATCATATGTATTTTTGATGAACTGCAAGAAAATATCAGTTGTATGTCGAATTGATAAATTCTAATTTAGGTGACTAGTCTTTAGGAGGTAAAGTCGGGATCTGACAGCAGAATATCAAAATACAGTATAGTTACTTACCTAAACAAGATATGCATCCAATTAAAGGCCAACCGATAGGTCCGGGTGGTAATTTACCTGACCTTTGCTTATATAACAGATATATGATTACGAAACAAAGCACCAAAGTTATTACATGAGTTGTGCTAATAGTTGAAAACAGGATAGTCCACATGTATGAGTCAGAAATAATCTGTAGTAAACAAATAATAATATGAATTAGACTAACAGTACTCAATGAAGTGTTCATAAATTATTGTAGTTTTCTCTTCACTTTCAGTGCATAAAGACGTTATAAATCCTTTTTTTCTACTTATGCCCTACTAATTATCAGTCGATTATTCCATCTACTGTTCCCACAAAAACAACTGTTAGCTTATGCTTTATTATTATTCCTCCTCTCAAACCATAAATTAGAACGTCAAGTAGGTCAGACAGGTACCACTAACTATTCTGTAAAATTTGAAATTTAAAAATCATGAGGTTTTATATTCACCAAATACAAAGCTGATATACTTTGAATAATAAATTATAATATGTATACAATAAAGGTGTTTTGTAGTGCACATCAGATTTGAATATGCGACATGTTGCTATATTTTATTCGAACGCATAATGACCGAATTCTGGTTTAAGGGAGTTTTACTACAACTTCAATCACTTGACAACAAACCGGATATCCAAAACTCTATGTAGCATGATTTAATTAATTTAGATGTCAAACATTCATAATATGGTCATATGATTTGCCATTTTAAAAATAATGCCTTTCTTGGCTCATAATTACCATATTATTTATTTAGTTATGAGTTAAAAAGTCCTCGTTTTAGGTAAATATAATAGGAAAACAGTAACAGTACTTAGATCCTACTGGCTGAATTTTTTATATAATGATTCGGCAGAACTAAAACCGCTATCAGACAATGACTTGGTAACTACGCAGCTATCAGGTAGTGTAAATATCTCAGTCATACACGAAGCCAGTTAGTCCTAACAGCATAACGGTAACGCCGCTAAGTTTAGCATAAACTGATACTAATTCAAATTATAATACAGAGTATTAAGTCCCTCAAGGTTTCACATGCGGCTTTAATGACGAACTTGAACCAACACGGAACAAGGGTCTAGGGTCCCCTTAGACAATAAGGTTTACTATCGTTCAACTTTGATTGAAGTAAACTGGTATAGTAATCCAGACGTAAGTTTTGTGCTTGAAACAGTAGTAGGCTTTCTAGATCATTCACTTACAACATATTAGATTGTGAAACGCATGGCTGACAAGACAAGTGTGAGTTACATCAATATAAACACATTAAAGTGCCAAACATCAGTGTTTTCTCGTAGGCTTATAGAGTGAATACTGGCTTGATTGAAAAGGCAGTTTATATCTCTGATATTCTAGACGTCCTTTTGATAGATTCGTTAACTCGATATGCCTGAATATCACCATCATTATCCCATTTAAAATCAAGTCTTGGGTAAAGGGTTTTCTTACTGACAGTGTCAGTTATTGTTCTACTTTTTTTTCTCCAAGCAAGTACTTCTTAATTAAATTAGTTGGATATCAGTCGATTTGAAGCGTGGTTGCTAGCTTTCTTGTGTGTTATCTACACTACGCTCTGAACATAATAACTTGATTCTGTTTCGAACACAACTGATAGGATTTATTATATACTAAATCGATTTTAGACTTTTGAAACAGATATACTGATATCTCTGCTCTTTCTAGATGCATTTCAATTTTTAGACCAGACGGTCTTTTTGAAAAGGAAAACATGCAGAAATGTATTGCTATTCAAGTGTTAAAATTCGGAAGTGAACTGCAAGATGAACATTTCTGAAAATAATAGGCTGATTTCGTTTTTTGACGCTATCGTCACACACAATTAAAGTGTTTTCTACACTACGACAACAGTAACTGAGGTTAATTAATGTCATATTGTTGTACATTCTTTAATTTCGATAGAAGAATATCAGCAAAATTAGACCTAGAGGAGATCTAACTACAATTTCATCTATTCTCCAAAACATTTCGTTGTTAGACGCCAAGTTTAATATTCATTATACATTTAAGAAATAGTCCTTTCATTCTGTCTATTAGCATTAGTATGCCTATTTTTTTTCAACAAGTTGTTGACAATTATAATCAGTTGATTCCATTTGTAGAATATTACGTCTACATACTTATCAGTTAAATCTATGTTTTCTACTTTGTTTACAAGTTCAAATACATCCTCTACATTATGATCAGGTCTCGGTGTAATGATTCTATTTGTTTCACTAATGACTTTGTAGTTGAATAACAAGATGAACCAGTCATAATAAAATCTCTGCTTTTTAAATTTTCGGTAAACTACTCATTTTGATTAGTTGGATTCCCTTTTTGATTCCTATTGTTTTCTATATTTAATGAACATATAAATAAATAATTTAAATTTTAAGAAAGATCATTGATGTAAGTCTTTGTAACCTAATAAGTTCTAATTCTATAGTGAAGATTTAAAGTGAATCATTTTAAATTAAAGCAAATGTTTTTAGAAATTTAAATTTTGGTTTAATCTTACTTCAACAGGAAAATTTATAATAAAACTTTGTATAGAGATGAGTCACGATTCAGTTTCGAATAAAGTTTACGTTAACTTTCACATCAGTGGATTTTGCATTGTGCTTTGGTATCTCATTTAACTGATCACTAGACTTTAATAGTATAGAAATCCTAACTGAATATTCAGAAATAAGAAATATTCGAGCAAATGGGTTTTTTTTCAGTAATTTTGTCATTAGGTTGTTATATATATACGTGAACCCTGTATTCCAATGACCAAAAGTAAAGGTATACATAAATATGATAAGTGAATTAGATAGACATCAATTTGTGATAAAATAATTTATTTGTTGTTAATATATAGTGGTTAAACCTGATCGGTGAATTCAATAGAAGTCAGTAGTTAACCTTCAGTTGCCTCAATAATGAATATATACAAGATTCAGTTTCCTTTTCTTCATTTTTACATAACTATACTTTAGTGTGCTATATCCTTACATTTGTGCTTTACTTCTTATCTTCATAAATTCATGTTCAAATCTTTTGCATTATTCTTTAAAACTATCATACCTGCATGACTCTCTGAACTGATTTTATCATATTCATAATGAATCCTGACCACATTACTTAATCAAATTCCTAAAATTACCATTATGCTTATGTAGAAATACTCTAAAGTCGACTTCCTTGAAACATCAGGTTCCAAACAATTAAATGTCATCTGATGAACTTTCTTCGAATTACCTAAACAGTAGCATATATGAGATTGACGAGAAGTTTATGAAATACATTGGATTCCATGTACCGCCCAAATCCTGTAGTTTTTACTTCATTCAAATTAATATTGGCTATTGATGAATACTAACCAGCCTACTTTATTCTTTTTTAGTTAGTTATTGTCTTCGAAATTTCAAATTAGGTTTAACTATTTAATTACTTTTATCTATATTCTTAACTTAGGCTTACATTTAAGGGGCTAATCGAGATGTGAAGTACTCTAAAACGGAAATGGAAATACTAAATTATTTGATGTAATTTTTCTTTTACATCGTTTTCTAAACCTGATACTCATTGAAATTCATTTGTGTAAATCACAATATAATTGCTGTACATTACGTTATGTAGCTAACATATTATCATGCGATTTTTAGGAAGAGTGAGTATAAAATCTTAACAAGTGAAGACAGGGAGTTTGTAACTATCATGCATCAAGCACAAAACAACATAATATCAGATTAATTAAGTAAGTATTCTGTTCAGCAAAAACTTAATCCGTAAAATGTTATCATCACTGAAGTATAATTAGCATGATGTTGGTTCTACTATAAAACTTCTGGAATCCTGTTCTATTAACTCCTTGTTTCGACTATCAAAAAATTTAAACTTAACACTTGTATCGTTACTAGTCGTTATCACTTTATTTGTTAAACGTTTATGTAACTTCTTTGTTCCTCGAGTTGTCGATTCAATTTTAACTTTTATTCATCTTTAATCCAAATTCTTAGATACTCTTTATTACACTACCTTCATCACATAACATGCTATCTGGATAGATGTAAATCTACCAAAGGCTGAAAACTATATTGCTATAGTAACAGATCATTTAGAGTTACTCACCTTAATAATTCAGTTTAATATTAGACATTTAGGTATTTTTTTTGTAACAATATTTTGTATTCATTAATGTTTTGTAAAAATTTACTTTATAATTAGGTCAACAAGCTGTTCTGTTTAATATGAATATAACTAAAACATCCTATTCAGGTTATAGCTTATAACAATACCTAGTTCTGATTACTTAAATTACAATTTGTTAATTACAATAATCAATACAGAATTTCTGTTACAACTACCTAATTATGTTCAATCTTACATTTTATATAAAATTGAGTTTTAATAATGAATAGATTTAATCCATTTAGCTCATAAGAAATTAAAATGAACTACGTAAACATATAACATCACTCTGCGGATATTTTAACTAGCGGTTACTACTTGAATTTAAAGCTATTGTTTCATTGTATCCTGGATTCATCAGATGAACTTGCTTGCATCTCAATCCTTACTAAAACTAGAGCTTATCACTTATTATTTCAAGAACCAGTGTTTTCTACTGAATTCATCTGGTATATTATATATATATATATATATATATATATATATATATATATGTCTGTTGGAATGTTTGTTCTTTGGAAAAAACCAACTAGCGACTACAGGCAATAATAACGTACACATTTAAGTGGTCTCATCCCTATAATTAACTAAAAACTTCATTTTTGGCCAGATTTTGAATTCACTTAGAGGGAACCTTTTTTAAATCTAAGGTAATCTGTATGTTGTAACTAACCTTTCATCTTTAAGGACATATTTAATGTGATGTTGCTTTCCTTGTATATTAAATGCCACCCTTTTCATAAAGATAATACTTCAAAAACCTTACCTTTAGTATGAATAACTAACTGACTAATCAACTACTGAAAAAGAGACCATAGATAAACTGATTCACATCACTATAAAACTCCTCAGAAGAGTCCATGTATAAGTACACTACAATTCGATCGTCATCCTGTAAATTCGGCAACATCCGTTTTATACCAGATATGTTTGAACATAAATGGTTACGGATCACTTTCTGAATATCAGGAATCTCCACTCCTGTTTAGTCTCTAAGGAGTATGCAGTTAATATCCACCTATGAAGTCACTGTAAATAGTACCCATTCAGTGTTTCCTGATTTTCATGAATTTCCAAGGTAAAGTCAGTCAATGGGGTAAAGTGAAACAACTCAACCACATTAAACTTCTGCACATGTAAGAGCCGCAATTGTTCATAATTAATAATAAATAGCTGGCTACTAGAACAGAAAATATAAGAAGTATATTGATCGAAAGAAAGTTACTCACTTATAGCATATTCACTAAAAAGAAAACCATGTATTTTCTAAGAGGCTCATTTGTGATAACAACTTCAGGCCTGTTGGGCGTTTACAATTAACAAAGCTCGTACGACGTATTTACAATATTTCTGTGCATGATTAGTAAGCTTATAGTTGTTAAAATTAATGAAAAAGGTACCTCCAGAAAAGAGATGATAAATTCATTCTTCTTTAGGTGATACTTAAGAAAATACACTGGTACATTTACACTTTCACACCGATTTTAGTTGATGGGAAAGAGTTATTCAGCTAATACATATTCGTGAACTACTAAGTATGCGCCAGACGGATGTTGTCTAGTATCATATACACAGACGTTATTTTTACGATATCTATAAAGCAGGAAACCCACAGAAGGACTGAGTTAGATAAACTGACTAACCTCTCAGTAGTAATATTATATTTTTCTAGACCTTAGCGATATCAAATTATTATTTACTTGGAGAACTGGTTGCACTGTAACTTAATTGGTAAAATTCCGTCAGCATTAAGGACGAGATGAATATAACAATGGTTACTACCAAGTAGTCTGTCAGAGTAATTTCAGTTACATTTAAAGACATTAAGTAATTTATTGATGCAGTCAATTCGTTAAATAAATGGTGGCATGATCTGATGTATTTTAGGTCCAAAATAATAATTATTTTCGTCCAGTCGATTCTAAATCAGAAACAATATTAAATATGCCTAGTAATTTAAATACTGTTTATAATAACTGTGACTTACCTCAAATTATCAAGAATTTCGTATATGGAAGAAAAAGCAAAATATGTTGTCAAGACAACTAGAATTTACAATCAACTTAAAATAGAAAAATGCTATAACAACTGATTATTGGTAAAAGAAAAGCTGTCGATTTGTATTATTAGACAAAATGAGAGCTTATTTAATATGATATTCTATCAAGATAAAAGTCAAGCATCCAATTACACAAACATACTAACTCAACCAATAATATTTAACTGTAGGTTAGTTTCAATTATAAGTATCATAATTTCATTGAATCTATAGTTGCCGTTAATACCTCTGAACATACTAACGAATTCCATTTATTGTACTTTCTTATCTTGGTATGCTGTTACGGTATGATTAAACAGCGGGCCTTGACCTCACCCACGCTTTCTGCTTTCGGTTTGTTTAGTTTAGCTCGTTGAAATAAATTATTTCATATCAACTAATCGTTTACCCTTTACATAGCGCGTGGAACCTCATAGAGTTCGTCTTATATGCTGCATTATCACTTATTCGGTTTGCACATTCACAGTAGTACCTTTTCGCGTGACATTACATCTCATGACGTAAAATATGAGTACGTCAGCAGACGGTTACCTGATTACATATCTGATTAGGTACAGTAAGTGCCGATTCATCGCGATTCTAAGGCGCCTTATGATGTTCTAAAACAATCAGTTATCAATGCTACATTATACCACAAGAATTCTGTTAGACTTTCACGCTCTACAGGTGATAATGAAACTCGAGTAATTGCAAATGATTTGATTAACGATAGTCAACACCTAACTACTATCCAAAACCAGACTACAGTCACTTCGCCTCCTAATCCAGTATTTACTGTAAGTCCTTCAACAACATACTCGTTTAAAATGTTTAATAATGCTTATGACGTTCGGCTTCAACAACAAATTCAGGTCACATCTATCTCATCCACTGTTCCAAAGTCTATAAACTTGAATTTTAACCCATTTCGTGATATCACTGAACAAATCACTGCAGCAGATTCTGTAACTTAAGCAGAAAAATCTGATTTTTAATGTTTCACTGACATTAGGTGCTCTAATGACATTCTTAGATCACATACCTAAGATGACCAAGAAGATTTAACCACAGTGTATAGTTGTGCTATTCAGTCTTCGTCATCATCTAATGTTTCAAACGCACCATTCCATCAAAATTTGGGAAATGAGTCATAAAAATGTATTTCCTCCGACAGATGCTCCGTATATGGATAATAATAATAATAATAATAATAATAATAATAATAATAATAGTACAGGAATTTCATATAACACCAGTCGTATTCAATCGTATTTTCAAAACGAATTAAACACTTATGTTATCTGAAACATGATAATGAGCACTAATGACAATCTCAGTGAATTAAGTTCATATATTTCTGCTGAATATGTTTTATGTAATCGATTCTTATCTATTATCAATTATATTACTTGAATAGATGAAAATGCATAATTTTCTTGTTATGATTTACTTAGATCTAATTCATCCATGAGATTATACTTTCAAGTTTCTATTAAATATTATTTATCATTTGAATTAATTTCGTAATTAGAATGTTAGCTATTTTCATAAACTTGGATTATACCTACTTCTTATTTAGCCACCAAACATGTCAAAGAAATATTCATTCTCAACATTATGATTATATGGTTGATCTATCACTACATAACTCCGCCTGTAGCCCCCTAGGGTTGCTGCCGGTCCCAAGCCCGGATAAAGAAGGAGGGTTGGGCATGGGGCTAGCAATCTCATCCCGTAAAACAACAAACGTGCTAAAAAATCTCTAACCAGTAAAAACCTTTATAACCATCTTTACTCTGCCCTGGGAGTTGGAAGGTGTGTTATGACGCCTCATGGTGAAAGCCGAGTTTCTTCGGAAGCCACGAGGCCGATGTCTCTTCTGACAACCAGAGCAACAATTAATATAGGTACATGGAGTGTCCGCACGATGTGGGAGACAGGGAGGACCATTCAAATAGCTAAAGAAATGAAAAGATACAACCTGAAGATACTTGGAATAAGCGAAACGCATTGGTTGCAAGCTGGATAACAACGGTTATCCTCGGAAAATGTGCTTTTATACTCCGGCCACGAAGAAGAAAACGCCCCACACACGCAAAAAGTAGCATTGGTGTTGTCCCAAGATGCATGGAAGGCTCTTAAAGGATGGGAGCCTCATGGACCTAGGATCATCACAGCATCCTTCAAGACGAAGAAGGAAGGGATTACAATGAATGTCATACAGTGTTACGCACCCACCAATGACAGCCACGAAGACGACAAAGACCAGTTCTATGCGAGGCTGCAGTCAATCATCGAGAAATGTTCAGCCAAGGACCTGACCATTCTGATGGGCGACTTCAACGCCATGGTCGGAGTGGATAACACCGGGTATGAAGACATCATGGGACAACATGGACTGGGAGAAAGGAATGATAACGGTGAGAGGTTTGTGAACTTATGTGCCTTCAACAAAATGATTATAGGTGGCACCATATTCTCCCACAAACGTATACACAAAACTACATGGGTTTCACCGGACCACATTACGGAAAACCAAATCGACCACATCTGTATCAATAAGAAGTTTAGAAGGACCATGGAAGATGTAAGAGCCAGGAGAGGAGCTGACATAACTTCAGATCACCATTTGGTGGTGACTAAAATGAAACTGAAGCTGAGGAAGCACTGGACAACTGGAGCAGCAGTATTACACAAGTTTAATACAGCCCTTCTCCGGGATACTAACAAACGCAACGAATTCAAATTAATTCTCAGCAACAAGTTCCAGGCATTTCATGATCTACTAGAAAAAGGTGGAACTAATATGGGAGACAACTGGAAAGAGATTAAAGGAACAATAACCTCAACATGTCAGGAGGTTTTGGGTCTCAAGAAACAACACCAAAAAGAGTGGATTTCCGTTAGTACTCTGGACAAGATCCAAGAAAGGAGGAACAGAAAGACAGCGATCAATAACAGTCGGACAAGAGCAGAGAAAGCCAAGGCAGCGGCCGAATACACTGAAGTTAACAAGCAAGTGAAGAGGAGCATCAGGTTGGATAAACGAAAATTTGTTGAGGACCTAGCAATGACAGCGGAAAAAGCTGCAAGAGAAGGAAATATGAGGCTCCTATACGATACAACGAAGTTAGCTGGGAAATTCAATAAGCCAGAACAGCCAATCAAGAACAAGGCTGGCAAACCAATCACTGAAGTGCATGAACAACGGAACAGGTGGGTAGAGCACTTCCAAGAACTCTTGAATAGACCAGCCCCACTGAACCCATCAGTCATCGAAGCAGCAGCCACTGATCTCCCCATAAGCACAGACCCACCAACAGTCGACGAAATCAAAATGGCTATTAGACAGATCAAGAGTGGTAAGTCAGGAGGACCAGACAACATACTAGCGGAGGCACTGAAGACTGATATAGAAGCAACTTCCAGAGTACTCTACATTCTCTTCAGCAAGATTTGGGAGGAAGAACAAGTTCCAGCAGACTGGAAAGAAGGGTACCTCATCAAGATACCAAATAAAGGCGATCTCAGCAATTGTGAGAACTACAGAGGCATTACTCTACTTTCAGTACCAGGAAAGGTCTTCAACAGAGTGTTATTGAACAGATTAAAGAGTCCAGTCGACGGCCAACTCCGAGATCAACAGGCCGGATCCCGTAAAAATCGATCATGTACTGGTCAAATCGCTACCCTACGGTTAATTGTTGAACAATCAATTGAATGGAATTCACCACTTTACATCAACTTCATTGACTATGAAAAGGCATTCGACAGCGTGGATAGGAGAATATTATGGAGCCTTCTACGACATTACGGCGTACCCGAGAAGATAGTCAACATCATACGAAATTCTTACGACGGACTACATTGTAAAATCGTGCATGGAGGTCAGCTCACAGATTCATTCGAAGTGAAGACCGGTGTCAGACAAGGCTGCTTACTCTCGCCCTTCCTCTTCCTACTGGTCATCAACTGGATCATGATGACTGCAACATCTGAAGACACTCTCGAAATACAATAGACATTATCGACGCAACTAGATGACTTGGACTTTGCAGATGACCTAGCTCTTCTTTCTCACACACAACATCAAATGCAGAAGAAGACGAACAATATAGCAGCAGCCTCGGCAGCAGTAAGCCTCAACATACACAAAGGGAAAAGCAGGATCCTTCGATACAAAACAACAAACACTAACCCAATTACACTTGACGGAGAAATTCTGGAAGACGTTGAAACCTTTACATATTTGGGCAGCATCATCGACAAACAAGGAGGGTCTGATTCGAATGTGAAGGTGCGGATTGGTAGGGCAAAGGCAGCATTTCTACAACTGAAAAACATCTGGAACTCAAACCAACTGTCAGTCAATATAAAAGTCAAAATTTTCAACACAAATGTGAAGACAGTTGTGTTGTATGGAGCTGAAACTTGGAGAACTACGAAAAGTATCCTTCAGAAGATACAAGCATTTATAAACAACTGTCTGCGTAAGATTCTTCGGATTCGTTGACCAGATACCATCAACTACAACCTGCTTTGTCAAAGAACTAATCAACTTCCAGTCGATGAAGAAATTAGGAAAAGACGCTGGAGGTGGATTGGACACATTGAGGAAACCATCAAACTGTGTCACAAGACAAGCACTGACTTGGAATCCTAAATGCCAAAGAATCAGAGGAAGACCCAAGAACGAATTGTGTCGGGAATTGGAAACAGACATGGAGAGAATGAACAGCACTTCGGAAGAGCTAGAAAGGAATGCCCAGGACAGAGATGGTTGGAGAATGCTGGTGAACGGCCTATGCTCCACTTGGTGTAACAGGCATTGATTGGATTAATTGATTCTATCACTACATCAAACCTAAAAGATTGAAATATCTTTATGCACACTACATAGGTAACTAAATATTTTTGTTTTTACTCATTACTACAAACTGCTTTTTATATGTTTATGCACTCACAGATTTTGTTATCCCTAATATTATTAGTTTACTATCACATTTTGACTCCATATGTCACCATATAGTTATTTATTACGTCATAGATATATGCATTTCTTGATGAATATTCATTTACACTTCAAGCTAAAAAATCAACTTAGTGTCTACAAATTCAAAATTTATTTTGCTTCCTTGACCAACAAATCCACTTCTATAACTGACATCCTTGGTTTGATTGCTTAAACAAACTAGATCAATATTTTGTAGTGATCATGGTTGATTTCTATACTAAACAATTTTTACATGTATTCGAAACATATTTCTAGCAAATATTTTCCAGCATTAAATGTGTGATCCCACTTAGAAGTTCATAATTTTATTGAAAGAATAATCCTAGAAATCCACATTGTAACTCGTTAGATAAGGTAGAGATGTTACATACAAAAGTACATTCATTCATATGGTAGACTAGGTAAACTCTAATGAATCTAATTATATTTATAATCACCAAGAATTGTATGCTTATTGTCTCTGGTTACGTTATAATCTATCATTTATACGAGGTACACAAATATGGTCTAGCAGCAAATAATTCCCAAAAATAGATGCTTATGTAAGTAGTCATCATTGATGCAGACCACATTTGTTTTAGTGAGCGCTACCAGTTAGAGGCGTTCAGTCACGCATCACCACCAGATCACAAAACCGTAAAATGTAGAAAAAACTTCTTTTCTAAACGATTAACTTAGATGTTACAAAGCCGTTTATGTGCTATCTACGATACAGTATCTCTTCCTTTACATTCAACTTTGCCTTCTGTATTTTTAACGTATTTGGGTAATGTCGTTAGAGGCTACTATAAGAGGGCAACCTGTGAAACAAGTTTGGACCCTTAGCACTCTTCATATACAGATTGATAAAATTTTATTCCATACATAGTATCAATATGCTTTTGCAAGAGCGAAATCTTTTGAATCCCATTTCACAACAGTCTACGTCGTCACTGACGACTACAAGTATTAAGGAAGAAAATACTATTATAAAGAAATCTCTTCAGAGAGCATTTCAACTTACATAAGGTAAGAAGTGACTTTAAAGCAGAAGGAAGGCGTTTCGCAGGATATTCTCTATCCCAACTTACTACTTGCATTCCTCAAATTGTGGTAAAATTGCACAGAAGAAGGAACTTCTAGACTTTTTGTGATTATTTTCGTGGTGAATGCATAGTATTAGACTGTTCAGGATATCATAATTAAATTTTGAAAAATAAATTCACATATTATAAACAAATACTTGTTATTGAGCTATGTAATGTTTACTTTGAAGTGTATTACCGAGTTTTTTGGATCATGGGAAACTACAAATCGAAAAAACTATAGAGTGTTTTGTTTCATATAGATCATAATCACATAGAACCTTTTAATTCTGATATTTTGTTCCTAACACTCATTAAGTGGAATTTATCTTATTTCATGAAGTACTGAGCATTTAGTTAACCCAATTTAGTACTGCGTCCCTAAATCAGCTGGATAAAATAAAATGACTGTATCACAGTATATGAACAGTTGTTTACAGTAAATATAAGTCACTTTGGAAATTCTTTTTATGTTGTTTACAAAATGTCTCCAAATGTCTGTGTATAATGATGAAGTACAATCAATATGCTAAATGTATTTCCATACTCATTGAATAAATGCATTTTTATTCAGTGGAATGTTTAAACAATAGCTCACTCCTGGTACTGCTCAGCTGCATATCGTGTATACTGTACTGATTTGTCAGGCAGAATGACCAGTCATAGGAGTTATTGTTACCGTAAAAATGAAGTTACGTATTGGGTAGACCTCAAAAATTGAGTATTGTAATCATCATTATGCTCAAGGAAGTTTATTCATTTGAACAGGCTAGGTGATAGCAGAAGCAATCATGTTGTTATACAAAAGGCTTTCAAAGACAACAACTTTCACCGTAGGAGCATTTAATGTGACTGTGGATGCCCAGATTATCCCCTAGACACACCAATCTTTAAATTATGTGTTTTCTCTTATTGCAGATGTCCAGTGTGTGACTGAACTTTCTTGATCTCTTATGGCTTCCTTGAGACTGTTTGTTTGTTGGATTCAAATGGTTTCAAATACAGCATCATATATCTGAGGTAACAACTTATTTTACGCTCACCTAACCACAGGTATGTGTGCGTGTAGCTAGAGTGCTGCACACGAATTAAGTGCTAAAATGACAACTACTTATTAGAATTCTAATCCTTATAGCAGGTGACATTCATGGATTTGCATTCGTCTCATCAATAGCATCTTCCACACAGCCACCGATGCAGTACTACGACGTACCAGTGACTGTTAGAAACCTGCTCTAGATGATTCTAAATTACTAAGTTGATAAATAGGACATTTAGTAGGAAAATTCCAGCAATGCGAAATATCACACTGCATTTAAAATACAATGTTGAAGACCGAGAACCCTCAGGCTTTACTGAACATACGCCACTTAGCTTTCCTCTGAACTTGTCGTGACAACAGTAGTCTCAAGAGAGTTATGAAAAATGGGCTACAATTATCTGTTGACTTCAAACATCTTAGAGTTGACGACAAAGAATAAATTGGTAACTAGGAGGGTAATCTCAATTACGGATTTGTAAATATATTGAAGAGTGAAGCATGCAGATTGTTTCATAAATTCGGTCTCATTTCAAAATGCACGTTTTGACCATGTGCGTTGCAAAGTTCCATATTTTTGTTAGGAAAGCCATCTGGTTGAAGCTGCTTAGCAATTTAATTCGTTCCATAATAGGGGTCATACCATTACTTTTAATAAATGAAGTGGCTCTCATTAAAATGGCTTTTGCCTCCATGAGGACTATAATCAAACCATTACGCATAAATCATCGGCTTTATTTGTCTTTAACATTATATGTTATTTTCAACGGCGTTCACACATCATTTACTTAACTCCAAAGTCATTTCGAGGTACATGCTACTGTCATGCTTGACTATCTCTACTTAATTAGATTGATTCATTTGGTTAAGTGCAGATAAAATCAGGTTCCGTTGTTTACCAGGAACATATTTTCTTATGGATAGGTATATACATACATATCGTATTTTTAATACCGATTGTTTGTATCATAGATTAATTGTTCGAAATGTTGATTAGGTTTCATCCAGGTAGTTTATACACCATATTCGTGCTTATTCTTGAATATAATGCCACGATCTATCCGGTGAATTGAGCTACCTGAGCTTCGCTTCGTGAATCTGTAGACTGCTCCCATTACATATCATCATCATCATCATCATCATCAACAACAACAACAACAACAAAACAAAAACAACAACGTAGAACCGGCAACATACGCCTATAAGTTCAAGTTGCCACACTGCATTAGCACTACGAGATAACAAAGGTAACAAAATACAAGAGGGGAGGAGTAAGGTAAAGGTGTGCAGAAAATAATAATAGAATTCAAGATCTAGATGAAAATAAAGAGTGAATACATTTGCACCACTGTGACCGATTCTAAGCCATGTCGCCCAGTGTCTCTAGCCATTCATTGCGACTATCACGCAGGCTCCAACTAGGTAATCTGCATCTACCAACATGGCTTAGACCAACAGTCAAAGACTTCATGGACTGATGTCATGTTTTGGTTTGGCCGCCCCTACCTTTCTTTCATCCTACTTCAACCCTAGCCAACATCGCGCGATGAGGTAGGCGGTGGTCAGGCATGCGCAATACATGTCCCAACCATCTCAGTCGATGAAGGTTAATGACCTCTTCGACCGATTCACCGTATTCCCCAAGAACCTTTAATCGAACCTCAATATTAATTATTAGATTGTTCCATGATACATAAGCGACACTACGAAGATCCTTATGGTCAAATACCTGAAGACGATGCATATCTTGGGTTTTCATGGTCCACGTTTCGCAGCCATATGTTAAAACGGCGTGGACTGCTGCGCAGTACACCTGGCCTTTCATTTAGAGACGGATAACTCGTCTGCGCCACAAGTGCCGTAGATTGGCAAATGCCAATCGAGCTTTCTGAATCCGTACTGAGATTTCATCAGACACCGACCCACCAAGGGTGATGAGACTTCCGAGATAAGTAAAGTAGTCAATGCATTCAACTACTTCACTCCCTATAACTAATTTAGGAGAAGCAGGCCAGTCCTGGAGTAACATTTTGCATTTAGAAGGGGAGAAGCTTATCCCGAATATGCCTGCGTTGTTACTCAAGGTGCTCAGGGGACTGCAAATTATCGGCGTCTTCACCGAATAGGACTCTATTGTCTGTATATTCTAAGTCGACGAGAGGGCCTCCTGGAAAGAGGGTAATTCCTGAGGAGTGAGATTTTTAAGAGTGTATCTTTGGCGAAATTAAATAAAAGAGGGGATAAGGAGCAACCCGGACGACCCCCACTTGAGGATGATATTTCTTATGACAATTCGCCATAGGCTTTCACTCGACCGGTGGTGACCGACCTATTGGTTTAACTGACACCTGTACCGTTTAGCTCTATTAAGTTCCTTTCGTTGCAGCAGCCACAAGAGGCGTCACTGATCTTTTCGTGTGACAACTCGAGAAGAAACCCAACTAGAAGTATATTGTAGTTTATTGGTTACTCTATTTTATTAAACTTCACTTCTGACCAGCAAACAGTTGATATTTGTAATTGATGCACATGTACGTGTACTACGTTAATAGGGTTATTTTCACTTTCACAGAGGTTCCGTAGATAATTAGGTCGTAACTGTCCTGGGTAGTTAGATCACGTGTAATTACTTAGTTTGGTGGGACTGTGACATTCTAACCAAATGGATCTGGTCAAAGGATATTAGTGGAATCAACTTCGACAACCTACTATAATTTGACATAAAAAGTGATATATTGACAAGATTTGGAATTCTGGCTATTACATCTTCCTTAAGTTTAGACTATACTTTCTAAATTTGAAACGATACTTTTGTTTTTCAAAATCATAAATTTCTTTACATGATGACCACAAATGGTGTCCAGCTGAAAAAAGTGTTCACCAAACGTTGACTAGCACCTAATGTCTACCCAACGAGTCTTGCAAAATATCGTAAACGTAGTCTCAAGCTCAGATGTTTCCAAACTGTGTCATAATATGGTGTCTCAATAGGATTTTAAACAACTGTCAAATATTCACGAGCCAATGGCTTGGTGAATTGATTTAATCGATAATTAAAAGCTTTTTTTATGTTCCAAACATGCTGTGGAATCAATTACAACAGTCACACTGAGAATCAGCAGGTCAACAAATATGTACCAAGATGAAGTGAAGTAGAACTCCTATAAAGCACAGTACTCTAACATTCAGAAGAATTACTTACTATCAATTCAAATTAAATTTCGGTTGACAATTACACAAAATGGTCTACCAACTTAATCATTTCTAACTAGATGACAGTAGAAAGTTTCATTTCAAGCCGTCGCACGACCTGTACCGCGTTATCCATACTTTTTGTTCCTTGGACCAATTTATGAAGGATCATCCAGATTTTTAAAACAAAGGTTAAAGTACTATTTGGTTGTCGTAAAAGATAAAAAATCGCTGATACTGATGGTCCGGAATAAGTACATTTTAAAAGCGACCACTTTTAATCCGAATTCTCTGCTACATATATTAAAAGTGCCTTCGAAAGAGTTTATACTACAAAAAATACTCTGCGCCAAGGAAAAAGCTTTAAAAGTTTCTAACAAGACGAGGGCTACATGTAGTGTTTATCAACTGTAGCAGTAAATAATTGCCTAAATAAATAGTTACATAGGCCTTCGTCACTAATGCTGACCATATTTGTTTTAGCGGACACGACTAGCTGTAAACACTGGGTCAATCACCATCACTAGATCACTACACGACGAGACGTTGAATGGCAATTCGTCTATTAGTTACCTAGCCTAGACATTGCTATCCAGTTAAAGCTTTAGTCACGATTAAGGATACCTTCTTTCTCATCCGTCACTGTCTTCAGATTTATTCTTATTCGTACGTGTAAATTTAATCATTAGAATGTACTCCAGTCATGCTACAAACTTCATTTGGTCATATACATAGCAAACCTTGTTCCTGACCCGCAATACCTGCTTGGATTTTAGTTTTTTGGGATTCATATTAATTTACTGCCCTTTTAATAACACATAAAACAAAAAATGTCACTATACGTGAATATTCATATACACATTTGGGTCTCGGATAATAAAAATGGCATGCATTTCGTTGTGAATTGTCACTATTTCGAACGTTTCGCAAAACCGCATGGCGCTACAAGCCAATTTTTAAAATAAGATCACTTACCCATTTTATAAGGTCAGCCAGGAAAAGTGAAAAATGCGAGGAGGAGACCGTAATAAACATCTGAAGCTTCGGATGTAGCCGCACGATGACCAAACATAAAGATAATCAGCCGGAATCTGCGAAGCACCAAAAAGGTATTTACCGACACCTAGGGTGTCGGATTTAGTCTTTTGACTGGTTCACACAAACCTGTAGTGACAAAGTTTGCGTGTTTTATTTCTATACGATAATAACAAATATCAACTTGACTGTCTTCCATGTATAAGCATTGAACTGTTGTTTTCCCCTTTAAGATATAACTATTTGAAGTATTATCTTGATATACCACGAAACCTTGTGGTATATAAGGTGTAAAATATATTAAGAACGTCTTGTACATAAAAGTTTCTGCAAGTATACATTGTCTATCATAACTTGTTGCTTTAGTTACAAAAAAGCGTTTATTTTTCTTCAGCTGTATATCCTGTTGACTTTTTGACTCTAAGTGAGATAGCTGTTATTTATTTTTGTTGTAATATATGTCCTTCCCTACGTATTTACTGTATTTCTATAATTTCCATTTGATCGTGTCTACGTTGCTTGATGTTTTGTTTTGTTCTCCTTTTCGACTATGTTAACTGAATTAACTAAATTCGTGTGTTTCCTAATGACAATTTAAGTGTACTTTTAAACTTTAGATACTTTATTGTCACCAGCAGCTATTGAAATTATGTTTTTGAGATTTCTATTGGACCAAGCACTACCTTTTAAAAAAAACAATAAGTGATCTATTCCGAAATGATAGAACAATATTCCTGCCTGTTCCTTACAGGACAACTGATTATTCTAATTTGTGGAGAGGTTTTAGTCGAATAACTAGGTGGTGATATCTGTTTATGTAATTATGCACGTTTACAGAAATAACTCTATATAAAACTGTTCCCACCCATTTTGAATTTTAGTTGAACGGGACCTCGTGTATTCGGACTAAATTCGGCAGTTATTCTTAATTAAAAACTGCCTAAGTTTTGGAACAGTATAGGCTATCTTTAACTATTTTAGAACATACTAATAGACAGCTTATAAAACAGCACACGGTTAAAGTAACTGGGACAGTTGGTCTTTGCCATACGGAGTATATAAGACTGTTATGTGACTTTTAATTTTCTGAATAAGTGATGTAGCACATAGGAATTCCTACACATGGTAAAATACAATACAACGCTCTGTAGCTAAAGAAATTGAATCGTTTACCCTAGCAAGTAGGCATGACTTAGTTCAAATCATTTTCGGGATATTACACTTATCTGTTACTCCTGTAGCGGTAAATAATCCCCAAAATAAATAGTTACATAGGTTTCGACATTGATGCTGACCATGTTTGTTTTAGCGGACACTACTAGTTGAAAACTCTCGGTCACGCCTCACCACCAGATCACGTCACGTCGCATCGTGGAAAGCAACCCTCTCTCTAGTTTGCCAGCCTAGACGTTGCTATTCCACTGCCACCATATTCACGATCAAATATAACTTCCTTACCATCCTTAATTGCCTTCTGATTTATTCTCATTCGAGGGAGTGGGTTCGAACGTTAGGAGTTGCCCTGGTAATGCCGTAGACGTAACTTGGTCATATATCGGGTGCACTTCACTCTTTTTGGATTAGACTATCATGAATCATTCAATCAGCTGTCAAAGACCCGGGTTATATTAAATTGTTCAGGGTGTTTAGACTAGGGATACTTGCCTAATTATACACTGTATACAGCAAATTTGTGACACACAAGTGTTTCGTCTAAAAATAATGCATCAGGGTGCAAAAAGACCTTTAGATGCCAAGCAGTCGCAACGTAGAGATTCTATAATTCTAAAGGGAATCAAAAAGAGAGTAACTATCTATTAGTCATAGGATCGTTACGTCGACTTCCTCTGACAACTGGGAGACAATTTTTACTTAGCTTTTTAGAATAATAGTTTTCTGTAAAACTTGAACTACTAGTGAAGTCAGTGCTAACAAATCGAGCTTTAGAGAGCAGTTGTTGACAAAATAAGATTTTTCATAAGTAAAATATATGGGCAGGAAAGTATATATATATTACAATAGTTAGTGGAAGCACATATAAACAAGTAAAGTGTGTTTTAACATTTTGCTTGTAGGTTTGTATGCTCAAAAGCACCACTACACAATCAAGGTCAAAATGACTTAAAAAATCTAGTGTCCGAAATTCGAAATTACAAGATTCTGCTGACTGCATCTATAATTACATTTCAGTTTGTCAAAGCTCAAGTTTGAAACAGCTTCAGTAAATGTAATTGGGAGTATAAACAAAGAGATTGTAGGAGGGTGTTAGATCGAATGATTATTATTAGCGCATTTAATCCTAAGTTAACAAAGGTGATTCATGCACGATGATAATTACTTAGTGTGTCCACTGTTTTAGCAATCTTTTGCAAAAATTAAATCTTTCAACATCACCTTGGCACAGGCTGTAAGTTATTTTTCAACAAACCACTGGGATTATTATGAAGTGAAGGATATCTTCTAGATAGAACAGGGATGATCTTTTTCACATATTCATGCATTTGTGGTCAGAATATGCAAAGTGCAGAGTCGTTTACTGTAATGCGTCACGTTGGAACTTTTGGTTAAACATTAAAAAAGGCCTAATATTTACTTTGTTTCTACAGGGACTAACTAGTGACACCGTAGAATCAACTCTGACACCACTATATCCCACTATTTTGGTCAAACTGTAACGAATGGTTAACACCTAACTTAACATTTTCTACTCACTTTCAGAAAAAACATAATTTGTTTGTTTTCGACGTGTAACTAAAACGATTACATACAACACAGAAGCTGATCTCAAAAACTTTACTAAATCTCTAAAGCTTTAATTGACAACTTGAACAGTTTAATGTAATTGAGCTATGAATTCTATGCGCGGCTTTCACTCTCTAGGTCATTCGGTGCCTAGACATTGTTTTTATTGCTTTTTGTACTTTAATGGGTAACATTTGTAAGCCTTATTGTATTCATGTGTTTTTACGAGTTCTAAAAGAGCGTATTCTTTTGAAGGATATGATGGTTTTTTATTACAATTTTTCAGGGTAATAACCACACCCACTTAGGGATATTATATTCAGGTATAAATCAATGAGTGCAAATTGTTCCACGTGATTTATGTCCACATTATATATTTACGGTCACACATTTGTTTTTACACATTATAGGTGTCTTTTTGGCCCAACTGTGTCAACTAGGGCTATTTTAGTGGCGTTTTACTTATCAGTAAACCAAATACATGTCACTTGCATAAAAATTTCTTAGTACATCTACAACTCTGATAGTGTTGGTCTTATGTTATTGTTTGAATTAATTATCAGTTGCTTGAAAAAAGTCGTGGGATGGTTCGTTATTAGAACCGTTGAAAGTATATTCCGAAGTTGTATTCTTGTTACCAGTCTCCATCCACAAGGTGGTTAGCTCTTTGACCACACCCAAATGCACTAAGTACATCGAGTTCAATGAAAAACATTTAATTATATCTAATGGTAAACACTTGAAGAACGGCCTCGAACGGTGGTGAGTACCTTGCAGGCGTTCTTTGAAACCTCTATTGCCTCTCAGTGTACTTCCCACTAGGGAAAACCTTTCTGTTGGTAACTCGAAATCCCACAACTAAACATCTGCTGTACCGTTATGACCAATTGTTTTCTTGACATTAGCTCAAGCAGGAGCTTCACATATAACTGCTTTTAAGGTAAATGATATATGTTTGTACACCTTGTCGACGTAAATAATGTCATCACACGTCTGTTAACTCGGTAACCAATTCTCTGGAAATCTCCGTATCATAAGGTTTTGTTGGCACCACCTACTATACCAATAATAAAGACATCGCCCAGGAAAGGACTGCATATATGTCCTAATATAGGCCACAGTTGCTGGCTTGAGCTCTTTGAAACAGACAAACCATCGTAGTTTGTATGACAGTACACATGTTGTACAAGACTGTAGTCAAACCAACATTCTAAGTGACGGAGAAAATTCACCTTTAACCAGATATGATAATAAATACCGTTGCCGACTAATTTACTGCTATAACTACCACAGTTTCTAAGGTACTTTCGGATGCTTGTTGGTAAATGCGGCAAAATGAGCTTAAATAAGCTTAGAATTCTGTCAGCATTAACAGCTGTCAAATTGGTAATCAGTACCATCTCCATTATTAAGTCAGTGTATAGCTAACACATATTTGTCGGATGTTCAGGACCCATAATTGAACATTTATTTTTACCTGTCTGAGAGGCGTAATTATTTTAATATGAAGAGGAAATGTTATTATCAGTATGCATTCGAGGCTAACAGGCTTGCATGACGGGAGTGAGTTCAACAACGTTTGGTGTGTCTGTGTTATCTAAATCCACAGCTGCTAATAAAGTTTGTTAATTCCTTACCTTTAATCGAAGATTGGGTGTCTTTCCGTGTCAATCGAAAGATACTGTTAAAAGAAAAAATGGAATCGGCCAACTGTTTGCTACGTCTGTAAAAATTGGATCGATGACAACCGATGTTTGAGGGCATCCTAGATGCTCTTATTCTTTTCGGTTTAGTATTTGAAGCTAGGTTCGTAATCTTAACGATATGAAGATGGCAATTGTGAAAAACACTAATATGAACTCACCTCCATGGCTTGTGCACGCGACTCTGGAAAATAATACCTAAGGCGCGCCCATGAGAAAACCCAAACAAACTTACTGATTTTATATACATCTATAAATTATGAGATTCGTAAAGATTACTTTCATCGTCCATTAAATTAAGTAAAATCAGTTATTAAAAATTAGTAAACATTTCCGGTTCAGTTATCCCCTTTATTTCGACCTTATCCGGCTGCTTTCCCTCCTTGCTACTTACATCCTCCTCGTACATCCTGTTTCCCATTACGAGTCTACTTATGTCGCACCTCTCCGCTTTATCTTCCCCTCCCCACATTTCCCCAAATTTCATTTATATTCCATCGTAGTTTACTTTATATCCCCCTATTACCCTTTATATCGTATTTCCCCTTTCTTGTTAGCTGGGCTAGGGTACACAGCTTATTAGTGGGAGCGGCCTTACTGTGCACTTTTGAGGCTCTATCCTTTCCAACTCATAATGTTCGGTGATGTTGTACTATCATCTTTCTTTCTGTAGGATAGTTCACACCTGATGGCAACGCTTTGCTAGAACTGCTAAGATTCGACTATGTGTTTTGGTGCCATGGTGGTAATTTAACGAATATTTTAGTGTCGATTTCGGTGGCCCGACCAGGTTGTACAAATTTCATCCCAACGGCTTCTCTATCAACTACTGTCCCAGATTTGGGACCGTTAAAAATACAGAATATTGGTCACTTTATATCACTATACCGTGGCATGAAAGATGTAAGCATTTTAGGACTCTTATTTTTTTGAACATCACGGCTCCTAAAGCATGTAACCGATTTCTTTGAGACTGTCAGATGTGGACTAGAATCTGTTATTGGCAACCCTGTCTTACTATTCCATTACATTCAGCATCAAAGCGAGACGAACTTAAACTAAAGGAAATCTTCATTGTTTACATTTTAAACTAGACTATCTTTTATCAGTCACTGTTTTTGTTCACTTTTATTTTCATGGCACACTGACCAGTTTCATGCTTGTCTGATCCTTAATGCAGGTAAACGGAAAGGATGTTTGCCTGGGCTGTATAAAAATTAGATTTTTATTGTGAAGTGTTAATACAATCCATTTAGAGGACAATTCACTTTTCGACAAAGTTATTATTGCTATTCTTATAAATAAAGCATTGATTATTATATTTCAGTGCTCAGATAGTAGATAGTTGTTATTTTAACTTTTAGCGACAATTATCATGTGCAATAAAATTGAAAATCAGTCATAGTTAATGTAGATTCTGTTACATGTATGTTGGGCCTAGTTACCACACTTATCAATGTAACTCATTAACTGTGTTTAGGATTACGTAATATTTGAGTTGCAGTGTTATTGAGGTTGGGCAACACTAGTACGTTTTGTATATAAGTATCAACTAGCGCGGAAAGTAGGATCAAGACCTCCTGTAAACTACCTCCAAAGCATCTACAGTTTTGGATAGGAAATTTGTTGTAGTTGTCTTGAGTAAGTACTGTATATCCGTCACTGAAATTAATAGAGCTAGGTAAAGAACTTTGGTGTAAAACGATATAATGTTAGGCCCTTTGCGTACAACCTCAATGTAATCTACTATACGATATGTTAATATGTTTTAAAAAACTAACTTTTATTGTTTGCATTTATTTCTTAGGCCATTCAATTACTTGGTATAATCCATGCTGTTTTCAGAAATTATTCGTTTGGAAGGATTAGGACGGAATGATCCATAACATCGACGTATCAGCTATTCATTGTAGTCATTCAGAGGCAGGGTTATCTAGATCAAATTCTGACGCAGCTTACAAATCAAGGCGCAGAGTTCGTTTCCCAGAGGATGACAAACTTATATCAGACTATTTAGAACCATTTCGATTAGGTAAGTGGACATTTTTGAAGTCATTTTTATGAATTAGTTCTCATTATCCCTAAAGATGAAAATTCTCTTTGTCAAACAGTTGAAAAAATGGGCTAACATCATATAACATTAGTAGTTCGCTATACATAGCTTGTTTAGCTTTTTACGACTTACGTCACTAAAAGCATAGACAAGACATACACCTATCAACTAAAGGTCGAGTATAGTTCGCAACAGTCCGTTATATTTTACCACATGGGTTTGAAGCGTGTCTATTAAGAGTAGTTGACATCTATCGTTTAATGGTACTTGACCATCTATATTTTCGTAGCATCGCACTCGTTTGTTGAGACCAGCGGCTAAGCAACAATGAATTAAGACGCATGTTGTTAGGGAAAGATAACAAATCGACTGATGATATGAATTTTATCGACTGAGGCTGTTTGGACATATATTACATATACCCAATCTCCGTCTACCTCAGCGCACAACAAATGACAGATATTGATAAGGGTTGAAAAATGCAAGAGGCGGCCGAACCCAAACCTTGTATTATTCCTTGAAGGTACTGACTGTTGGTCTGAGTCATGTTGGTAGGTGCAGACCACATGGTCGAGGTCTACGCGGTTTTCGTAATCAGTGGTTGGAGCTCCTTTGATATGGCTCAGAACCAGTCACAGTGGCACAGGTGCACTCGATTTTTGTAATCCCTTAAAACGCGAGCCTGAGATTACTTTATACTTTTTCACAATTTAACACTACCCCCTCCTATATCGTATTCTACATTTCCACACTTTTTTCTTACTGTTACTGATGCAACCACTACTTTTACTAATTTGGTATTCGTCTTTCTGTGCTAATGAGATGTAATAATTTGGATCGATGTATGTACATGTCAAGTTCTACATGTTACACGATTCACTGACACCTTTCATTCATCGATTTTGTTTGTGGTATATTTTTTTTAGACTAAACTACCATTGTTACTATTTTGACACACTTATTCTTTATGTTGTTAATTTCATCATTGTGCTAGTGCAGTGTTTGGGATATTGTGCCAATCAATTGTTTTCCATATACATAATATAGTTACTTGATAAATAGTTTCTGTAGTGTGAGTACTATTTGCTTGTTGAGTTCATTATCCTTTAAATTGTTTGTCCATATCACTTCCTAGTTTATATTGTGTATTTTTGTGGTCTACTTGATTTCCTGTAACCCTATTCCTTTATTTCGTACAGTACGTATCATCTTTATTGTGATTATCATCTAGATATTAATGGTGTTTTATTTTATTCCTTTAGTCCCAGATAATTGTTCAAGTGAGGAACTTCAAGCAGCTTACCTTTCTTCTTGTTTTGAACACAGAATTACTCCTATTAATTTTTTGTTGGAACAAATAAAGGTGAGCTTTGTATTATTAATATAAAACGGAAGTTTTATGGGTGTTTTTCCCTTTGATTAATTGAGGATACTGCGCTCTCTGCAATTACTCATAGATATTACTTTATTTAGCTTAAGGATTATACTAATAGAAACTGACTTGTTTCGACGTCCAGTTCTTTATTAATCGTAGTTCGCTGGTATATATGTAAAGGCATAACACCAACCCACATTGTAATTGGTGTTTAGTATAATTGCTCTCAGGTACGTTGGTTACTATCTGAGGTCTTTGGAATAGTAGAATTTCGTCGTTTAAGTTTAAATTCGTTTGTTGAAAGTTGGTGGCATAAATCAAAAATTCTATTCCTTCACTGTCAACTATCCTTGTTTCCTCAATTATTTTCCCCAATAACTATCTCTTATTGTATTGGGTTAAAGATGTATTACAGTGAGTTTGTGCAACTACATTTGACTCTAAGTTGCTCTTCTCTTAGACTTTTTCAAGAATCGTTATACATCTGTATGATTACAGTAGTATCAATGTGCTTCTTCAGTCCTAAGCGATATCTTTTGTTAACATGCTTATTTTATTTCAGCATAACTCCTTAAAACCCTCCAGAGGTTTCTGCCGGTTCCAAGCCCTATCCCGTAAAAATAACAACCCTACTAAAAATGTGCAAATCAGAAAAGACCTACCAGTTTCGTCACAGATGTTCTCTTGGAAGTCCTATTCACTTCTTTTAACTTTTCAGGAATTAATCTCCTTCCAGGAAGTCCTCTTGTCGACTTAGAATATACAGACAATAGAGTCCTATTCGGTGAAGACGCCGATAATTTGCAGTCCCCTGAGCACCTTGAGTAACAACGCAGGCATATTCGGGATAAGCTTCTCCCCTTCTAAATGCAAAATGTTACTCCAGGACTGGCCTGCTTCTCCTAAATTAGTTATAGGGAGTGAAGTAGTTGAATGCATTGACTACTTTACTTATCTCGGAAGTCTCATCACCCTTGGTGGGTCGGTGTCTGATGAAATCTCAGTACGGATTCAGAAAGCTCGATTGGCATTTGCCAATCTACGGCACTTGTGGCGCAGACGAGTTATCCGTCTCTAAATGAAAGGCCAGGTGTACTGCGCAGCAGTCCACGCCGTTTTAACATATGGCTGCGAAACGTGGACCATGAAAACCCAAGATATGCATCGTCTTCAGGTATTTGACCATAAGGATCTTCGTAGTGTCGCTTATGTATCATGGAACAATCTAATAATTAATATTGAGGTTCGATTAAAGGTTCTTGGGGAATACGGTGAATCGGTCGAAGAGGTCATTAACCTTCATCGACTGAGATGGTTGGGACATGTATTGCGCATGCCTGACCACCGCCTACCTCATCGCGCGATGTTGGCTAGGGTTGAAGTAGGATGAAAGAAAGGTAGGGGCGGCCAAACCAAAACATGACATCAGTCCATGAAGTCTTTGACTGTTGGTCTAAGCCATGTTGGTAGATGCAGATTACCTAGTTGGAGCCTGCGTGATAGTCGCAATGAATGGCTAGAGACACTGGGCGACATGGCTTAGAATCGGTCACAGTGGTGCAAATGTATTCACTCTTTATTTTCATCTAGATCTTGAATTCTATTATTATTTTCTGCACACCTTTACCTTACTCCTCCCCTCTTGTATTTTGTTACCTTTGTTATCTCGTAGTGCTAATGCAGTGTGGCAACTTGAACTTATAGGCGTATGTTGCCGGTTCTACGTTGCTGCTGCTGATGATGATTTATTTCAGCATAATTGTTCCAGAAATTATTTAGTCATTTTTAGGTAGTATGTTTTGATTTTAATAAAAATATTCTTGAGGCGTCAACCTGCTTATAGTAGTACTGATGCAAAATATCCGTCAGGATTCTTCCACCCTGTGCACATTATTATAACTGGTTTTAAGATAGAGTGTGGACATTGTTGATTCTATTTCATATACTTCCAAGCCGTTTAAGGTAATAATAGCACACTTTATATGACTGAAAGAGAATTAATGTGTACATGTTTTATACTATCTACGCCTTAGTTTATCACTTTGATGTTTATTTAATCAAATAATCTAAGGAAGTAAGGGATGTCAGTATAAAGCACCTTGAACAAGACGATAGAACGATAGATAAACTTTAGTAGCTTTAATATGCGATTTCAAATTATCGAATTGTAAGTTCAATTTCTACCTCACTTTAGGTTGGGCAGTAAATAACTACTTATTTACTACTCATTGAACTTCACTCTGTAGATGTAGTTTGTTGTTTAGCTCACGAATCTGCATGTAAGTGCTGTAGGGTGTTCCTTACTTTGTGTCATTGACCTTTCTTCATGTTTCTAAATACTCTAAATTATTAGTGACCCATGATTCCACAATATCTAGTCCATTATGAAATGTGTATCGACTAGCCATTTTTTTTTAATACATTTGCTAAATTATTGCACTCTGTAATTGAATTCGAACGTATATTTTTAATATCGACTTTATGGTTGTGCCAAAGAACATGAAAGCTACACTAAACGACCTCCTAATAAACCTGTTGGACTTGAAAAATTACAAATTAAATCAACAATAGCAGTACATGCTATCTATCACAACCATAAAATCAATATTAAAAATATCCGCATTATTCAAAAATGTTTTTCCAATTACCAGGAAAGACGAATAGCTGAAGCACTTCACATTTTGTTAAATCCAACTGCACTTAACAAAAGAGAAGGCCTTTCTATCCACCCAATATAGACTTTCTATCCAACTGACCACAATTAAAGTACATCAAATTTCATTCACATGAACATACATACAATTTTATTTCTCGCATATTCACATATTTTCCTCTCACATCACACTAACATTTGCATACATGTCTCACTTCAAATCACCTTGACCCAAATGACTTGAAATGACACGATCAAACTCTCATTTTGATTGTACGAGTTTATTTTGTTTTTGATTTGTTCGATTGTATTATCATTTAATCTTGTGTTAATTAAATTCGATTATTCATTTCCCTGAAGAAGCGATTGGCACTAAGCCGCGAAGCGTCAGAAATCTTAATTTCTACTCATTGGAATTTTACAAATTGATGGAAGTGGGAATTCTACCATTGGATGCCGACCCAGTGGTGCAGATGGTTAGGCGTTCGCGTCAACCTAAAGCCCCTGGTGCGGAATCTGGGGTGCGCACTGCTGAGGAGTTCCACACTAGAACGAAACAGCTGTCCAGTGCTCCCTTGTTGTCAATGGTATCCTGCCAACATCAATCTGTGATATATTCAATCAAACAAAATATATATCACTTATTTTATAAACAATCTATCCAATGCTCAATTTATTTGAAATTATCAAAGTTAACCTTGGTAATTATATATATATATATATATATATATATATATATATATATATATATACTCGCTTTCAATCTGTTTGAATTATTTATAATTCAGTAATTGTTTTCTTGTTTCATAGGGCATTGATTTATCGATTTGCAATGAACGTTACAGTCGTCTAAGCCTAAGAGGTATATCTCTATGATTCTAACTGTTTATTCATTCCATTTATACACATTTTTGAAAGTTATGTGGATATACATACGTGTTAATGAAATTCAATAAATGTGTTTTAGGTGTGTTTCAATAGTTTACTAAAATAAAGATCAATTTTCGTTCTTTTCATCAAGTTATGGGTCATTTTTATAGTTCCAAATAGCAAGTCAGTGGATTGGTTTACTTATTAATAGGAAAATATTAGGTCTAACGTGCATCATCGTATCCCATCCGACCTCTCGTTCGAACCAGTGTAGTTACGCATGGTCAGTATGAACAAGAGGAAGAAACATAGAAGAAGGCTTGAAACATAATTTAAAAAAATATGCATATCATTTGGTGTGAAATAAAAATGTACACGTGTATTTGGTTGTTATAATAATTAAAGCCACTCATAACATGATGTGCTTAGTTTTTTGCTCATCTCAAATAAAGAACCTGTAATGAACTCATTTGTTTTTGTCACGTTTTATTCTAACTGGCTTTGGGTAGTCTTTTTCCATTATACTATAGATAGGTAGATGGATACATGTGATGCGGATGAATTTTGTACTTAAATCAGTCTTTCATATTTCATATCAGGACAGAAAAATAACAACTAGAATGAACTATGTGGAAATGAGTGTACAGACTTTCAGTGTTACATGGATTGGCTTTCCTGACGGCATAACAGGATAAAGTAGCTAACAAAACAGTGTGTTTATGGCATCGATGCATGGGTAGACAATTGAATTGGGTTTATGTCGATACATCTTAACTTCCTGAGTACAATCCTAGGATCTTGCTGACCAGTAGCTTGGCCTCCCTTCAGTCACAATTTAGAGTAAATATCAGAAACGGCTTCGTTGCGGTTTTGTATTGATCTTCAACTAATATATATATATATATATATATATATATATATATATATACATCGGCCTCGATCGCCTGAAATAAGTAAAGGATAGACAATTCTTCTTTAATTGTTAGTTCTTCATATGGTTACAGCGTTCTTCTTGTGAATCCACTTTTCGTTCCCCCCTCTCTGAGTACTTTCATCTTTGCTACATTAGCGTTAATTCAAATCTCTTTCGGTTAAATTGCATTCTCTTACTTGGATGGATAGTTTAATTGTGGATCTTTTGTCGGAACAAACTTTTATAAGAACTAAGCCATGGAAATTTCTCCACAAACGATTAGCAGCTTATTCTGTTAAACTTTGAATTTGTTTACTTGTTGTTGACATTTGTTTCATTATTTCTCGCGCAATCACTTTGATCCTCTTCTCCCTTGTCCTCATTTGTTACCTTGAGGTTGTTTATAATTTCTCTAATTTGCTGGTAAATTGAATCTGCTTCAATATGTTTATTGAATGCTGAGTGAAATGGGTTGACAGCTTCCAAAAATTCCCTGATCTTCCTTGTTTTGTCCAAAATCGGCGTTTTTCCAAATAATTGTGTGTCCATAATTGTCTACATGTATTTATACAAACGAACATTCATTATAACTTTTGATGTATTATTTCTAACTACTTATAGTTTTTAGCAGACATCAAATTTATATGAACTATGACTCTTTTTTTAGGACATAATTCAGTCATGTTAGTTAATGGAGATGAACATATTTGTCAATTTACCAACAAGATCTTTCCATTTGTCTCGAATTCTTTGACTAAGATCCCTCAGTACAATACTGTGGTAGCAAATAAACATTTTGAACAACGCAGTTCTTTAAATTAATAATGTGTACACATATTTCTAGCTTTATGCTGTCTTTTACATTAATGTTCACCACTAAACTACACGAGTTGACCATCATTTAGTATGTTTTCACAGTTGTACACCAGTTCTTCGTGCTATCTCATTGTCATCATCTCTATTACTTCTTCTTTTGGTTTTTCATCATGGTTGAGTCTTTGTTTGTATTGGCATATTGTTAAGTGGCTGCAAAATGTTTTTTAAAGTAATTAGCATTCATGACGAAACAGGTTAGGTTTTCGAACTAAGAGTTTTGTTCTTCTCATGGATTCCAAGGTAGTTATGTTTTGAAGTATAAACACTCCATACAAATATACATGCATTATTATTATTATCAGTACAAACGTTTTATGCATTATCGATCGCACCCAACTTAGACTTCAAATATCGACCTGTAATTGTATACTCTCTCTCTCTCTCTCTCTCTCTCTATATATATATATATATATATATATATATATATATATATATATATATATATATATATATATATAGCTTAACTTTTGAATGATGAGCATTAAATCCTCTCTGAGCTTAGGATGTTCGGTGTTTTTACTACTGTTGTCTCCGATGGTTTACTGACACGGTGGGAACACCATACTAGTATATCTGCAGTTCTGCAATATGTTCGAAGTCATTTGTGATGATTGGATTAACAATACCATCTTGGAGCATCGACTTTAGTTTCTTGGTACTGTTTTGCAAATATCATCCCTTTTCACACCACGCTTTATATGCCGATACTACGACTAGATGGTGAAAGAGAATAGGTGATACGTTTATACCATGGCACTATGGTATGAGAAAACTGCAGGACCAACATTTGTCAGATTGGGTTCCTGGAATCGATACAGCTCAGTGACATAAGACGTAGATCAGACCCTATTATAGTTTTTTTACTACACCAGTAAACGATTAGAAACACTGTGTACAAGTTGACCAAATCAAGAATCCATAGAATTCAATGTTTGTGTATATGAGAATTTTCAGTATTTCATCATCAACATCATATTTGCCTATGTTAATATTTTTAGTAGTTTCCAGTAAACTATATGCTTTAGACTAATTGATAGACAAATCAGGTGAAATAATTTCTTCAATATTACTTATACTGATTGGTATGCTATATAAAGTATTCTTTAACACCCAAGCCTACACAGCCAGAAAAGTACACAAGGACACTAGATTAAAGACCATATTTGTGTAGAGTTAGAAAGTGGTAAGTTGTTTAGGAAGTGACCGTGTGCATAACCAGAACAACGTACGCAACAATAAATCGAAAGATATGTTTTTTTTATATCACAGCTAACATAATTCACCTTAACTCGACTCTAATAGAGTCGCTACCCTGAAAACCATTAAGACTATGCCAACATAAAATTGGTCCTTTGGGTTCTTGTAAACCTAAAGTAGGTCATTTGAAAAGCAATTTGACCGAAGATAACGGACTTTAGAGCAACTCTGTACTGTTAGGTTTATTGTAGTGGTAGCAGTAATGTATTTTTCACCAATATTCAGCACTTTTAACAATTTTATCTTCCTAAAGATACTACTATGAATAATAAGGTTTGGAAAAAAGAAACTAACATTATAGAATTACAATCAATTCTACGTAACTCTATTCATTTGGCTGTTGTTTGAACTCTTTCCCTAAACTTCAGTTTGACGGCACCATCGGTATTTATTCAATCTTTCGTTTATCGTAAAACGTAAATTGTTTTTCAGAACTATCTTCCACGTATTTCTAACAGTATCCGAATCTATTTTGTTTATTACCAATTTTCCTTTCTACTTAATTTATCTTCATTTCTTCTAATCAAGCCATCCTAGTACCATATTATTATCGAACCTTCTCAACCAGTTGTTCTTTTGTACTGCGTATACATTTAAGTCATCACTTCCATAGATATTATTTTGATTTACTTGTTTTCATTCTTATTAATTTGCTTTTCCTGTGCTGACGTGAAGTGTGGTGAATTCGACTAATGTACACTTGAATTTAATTCACCCTTTTGGTATTTGATACTCAGCAGATTATTTCGCCATCACCTCTGGAGACGATTGACGGAAGACTGATTTTTCTTTTTACAGCCCATGTTTGGACTTCGACCATACTTTGGCAGTAACTCATTTCTTCTGCATTTTTTCATGTAGTTGCATTTCTTCGTTTGCTTTCCAGATAACAAACAAGTTTCAGATCGAAGTGAGTTACTGGAACTTCTCAACGGCTCGGCTGAAAGCTTGTTCCGCCGACCTAAAATATGATTGATTATTATTCATAAGTGTATTCCTGTTATTAGACAGGAAAGAAAATGAAGGCTTTTTGCTAATAAACCACCCGGCTTACGAACTCAACTTCACCAAAACCATCTTAAGTTATAAATCTTACCCAACATTTCTCTACAACATAAATTCAACACAAAGGAGTTCTAGAGTGAGATTCACTTAATATATGATTAAGATAGAATTAAAGGTGATACTCTCTTCTGCTAATCGAAATATACTATCTATCCAATTAATCATACAGTACTTCTTTTCTAGGTATTCGGTTAAATCGATTCCATATTGAAACAATGGAAGCAATATTTCAGCGTGCTCATTTCAGAGAAATAGATTTCGAAAATACATTTTTAGATGAACAGGTGATTGTGTATAATTCATTATTTATATATTCGTTTCTTTGTTTGCTTTAATTACTATTTTGAAGTAGGTAACATGTTTTAATGAATAACATTTAATTTCAAATTTTTAATTATATTTATGTGCTGACAATTAATAATCAGTAGATACATCCTAAAAGTGGTTTTATAAGCATTTCTATGTTTACATTTGATAACCTTTACTGTATATACGAGTATTTATGCATACCGTATCAATTAGATCAATCAACCTATTAGTGACGAAGGAGAGTGGCACGTAATAAAAATGATAGTCTTTTGCTAATTGATTTATGTAAAATAGAATTAGAATGATGAGTATGTGGTAAGTTTCAATAAAATATTGAAATATATGAACTCACAGTGATTTCCATATAAACATTGTTCGCAAGTCTATTAAATTGCAATACACATATTCGATTGATTCAACCACCATGCAGGTTAGAAGAGTAAAGTGGGTAATAGGACTTAGTAACCAAACATATTTATAGTAATCTTTAACAAGGTCACTGATAAATTTTAGTGGGAGAAGTTTGGTTGAATTTAACTGCAACATGTACGATGTTTACACCGATTTATCATTGAGTAGTGGCCAATGTCATATTTATCTAGTCTGTTTTATAAAATATTGTTCACTCATTGTCTGGATGTTTAAAATTGTTTTACTAGTAGTTGAGTAGTGATAACTGTCATGCTTGTCCAGTTCTTTACTTGTAGTCGAGTCCCACCGATCAAGCTGAAATGTGACCATTTGTCTAAGTGACCCCTATTAGATGGACATCATTTTTTGATGTACCGTAGTTGGAGGCAGTTAGCAGGAAAACGTGCTTAACCTGGGTTTTATGCTAGTTAACGTTTGTCAAGAAGGCGTACTCACAATTTTATAGTGGCTGGTTCTTCCTATAAGGCTTGAATCTTCGTCACTTTATTTCACAGTCTGTGACTGTTGCTGTTGAGCTATTTGGACTGCAGTTTGCAAGAACGCCGTGCTGACAAGTGCTAAATCTCACGAAATTTAAATCCAGATTTCCTACCGACTACCTCCAACTACCTAAATTTAGCGTATTCGATGTCTAAGTGCGTTTCATTCAATATTTTTGGTTAATTTTTCCATTCCTTTAGTCGACGAGTGCTGTATACTAGAATGTAATTTTCATAGAATGATCAAATTTCGAACAGTTGGAGTTATTATCATCTGTCTACCATGAAGAAATCCAATGTAACCCTACCTGATATTTTGGATGAATAATACGAATCAGCATGCGTTGTTTTGGAATGAAATCTTTATTAGAGGTTTCACTCTGCTGCTTAACGATTTTTCACCATATGAGCGACAAAAGACCTATGCACAAAACATTTAGTGAACATTGATTAAGTTGTGGTTAAACTCAACTGAGATTATTGCTACTTTCTCAGATTCCTTTGTTTTCAATGGCTGTTTGACTTAAATTGTCTTAATAGCTTTTTAAAACGTGTATGCTTTTTTGACTATTCTATTTCTTAAACTTATTTTTATTCTAGTCTGCTTCAGCATTGTTTGATATGTTGCTGCATTATGAAAGTTGTACAGATTTGAGTATAAGTTTGAATTTAAACAAAACTCTTCCCAGTCAAGCCTGGAGTCGTTGTGTCAATTTCATGAGGAAAGTATGTTCGATTAAGTCTGTTCAAATATTAGATTTTCTTTTTTACTCGTGCGTTGTGACTTTTTAAACGTATATTTTGTCTTTTCATGAAATTGTCTATTATTTGTAGTATAATGAAAGGTAGCAAAGTAAAAGTCTTAAAACATCTTGGTGTGACTTTGCATCGAATTTAAGTGTGATCACAGATACTAATCTTGCTTGCGGTAGTTGTGAGTCTCCTACACCTACTTCGGCTTCGGCAGCCGCTTAGTATCACTAGCTGTCACCGAATGAATAACCCGAATTCAAATTCACGGATGTGTACTGGTTTGTGGATTAAATTTTTGAATCAGTGATTCAAGGAATATTCCATTAAAAGATCACTTACTTTATTTTAACGCTTGATGAGTATTTTAACACCTGCACAAGTAATAATAAGCACCGACAAAGAAGAATGAGTTACAACCTAGACATAATATGACACCAAAAGGTTTGTTATTGTAATTGTATGAAGGTTATAGCTTTAATGAAACGACTCGGCTGTAGTATTTGACAAGGATTGTACTTATAACACTTCACCACCTTCATTATGTGTTCAAAATCTCAGGATGTTGTAAATGGTGATCACCATTGTGTAGTTGCATACACAAGAAAACTTATGTTTCTGTTGGTAGTGAAGTAGAAACTGCTCAGTTTTATTGCTTTATTTTTTCTTCTTGACTTCAATCACCAGCATGTATGCTGTTTGCTTGTATACAAGGAATCAATATTTAATCTTTAATTGACCTGGTAGCAATAGGTCGGTGTTATCAGACAAACAATTCAATTGACTAAATCAGTATCTATATTAATAATAATTTGAGTTAACGAAAATCGGTAGCATGTATGTAGCTGATGAGTATGTAACGAGATACACTGAATTAAAAGTATTCTGCAAATGTCGTCGTTCTTGTATTATTATTGATATATTTAAGGATATCATATTTTCATGTCTGGTACTTAATATCTTCGAGTGCTTTTTTAATGTTTTGTAAATTGTATTTTAATCTGCTCATATATATATATATATATATATATATATTCCTGAGTTTCATAGTGATTTTTAACTTAATACAACTTTTTATTCATAGTCCTCTGCTCTACGTCGATTCACGTTGAGTCACACACCATTACGTTTGGAGAATTTTCATGGTTTGAGTTTCTACGGTCTATGCTTGGAACGTTTGCACTTTGTTGATTGTAATTTAACTGGGCAAGCGTTGTATGGACTAATACAATGGTTGTATGTTCTTTTGAGTTCAACAAGTTTATATCCACCTACACGAGATAGATCGGGTAGTTTGAGTGGCTGTGGAGGACCTAGATTTCGTGGTTGGAGACATAGAAGGCAATCAGGCTCGTCAGGACTTAATTCATCAACTACAAATGCACCTACTAATATTAATACTATTGCTTCGAATTTTAGTAACGCAAAACCTTCTATTTGGGAATTAAAATTGGGTTTAATGAATAACAGATTAATCTCGCCAGATGTTGAGGCAATATTACCTTTAATTCGTCATCAGTTAATGATCCCGAAAATTTCTAAGTTGGAAAATGTCGAATTTGAAGATCATAATAATGATGGTAATAACATAGATGAAAATATCATGTCAGATAAGCTAACAAATAATTCATATCCAATGAAATCTGTGCTACTCAAAAAATCTAACTCCGTGTCATCAACATCGTGTAATTTTCTTCCAGTCGGAGGAATCGGTTATTTATCGGAGTTGAATTTGTCACACAATAATATTGGTGTAAGTTACTTTATTTAGCAAATATTCTGTTGATGTATTTTTCTTAGTGGTTCATAGAGAGTCTTGATATCCATATGGTCGCACCACAGGAATGCCCTTTGCTGTTCATCTTGTAAACAGCCTGGATAGTGTCTACTTCCTTCCGTGGTGCAAGTATATATATATATATATATATTTATTCATAGTCCTCTGCTCTACGTCGATTCACGTTGAGTCACACACCATTACGTTTGGAGAATTTTCATGGTTTGAGTTTCTACGGTCTATGCTTGGAACGTTTGCACTTTGTTGATTGTAATTTAACTGGGCAAGCGTTGTATGGACTAATACAATGGTTGTATGTTCTTTTGAGTTCAACAAGTTTATATCCACCTACACGAGATAGATCGGGTAGTTTGAGTGGCTGTGGAGGACCTAGATTTCGTGGTTGGAGACATAGAAGGCAATCAGGCTCGTCAGGACTTAATTCATCAACTACAAATGCACCTACTAATATTAATACTATTGCTTCGAATTTTAGTAACGCAAAACCTTCTATTTGGGAATTAAAATTGGGTTTAATGAATAACAGATTAATCTCGCCAGATGTTGAGGCAATATTACCTTTAATTCGTCATCAGTTAATGATCCCGAAAATTTCTAAGTTGGAAAATGTCGAATTTGAAGATCATAATTATATCATATATACAGATATGGGAACGTGGGCTAAGTAGGTGTAATACATCCGCTCCTCAGTCACTAAATATCAAACTCCATGGCAACGTCAGGTTGAGTAAGCGGGCAGTATCACTAGCTGTGTGGTCCGAAACCAAGTGCACACATTTATACCTAATAAGCTAGTTATAAGTAATATATATATATATATCTTTATGCCCGTTACTCCTCGCTGAGGAGCATAGGCCGCTCACCAGGATTCTCCATTTAACTCTGTCCTGAGCAATCCTTTCCAATTGTTTCCAGTTGCTGCTCATCCTTTTAATGTCTGCTTCCAATTCTCGCCGCAGCGTGTTCTTTGGTCTTCCTCTTTTCCGTTTCCCAGCAGGATTCCATGTTAATGCTTGTCTTGTGATGCAGTCTGATGGTTTGCGTAGTGTATGTCCTATCCATTTCCATCGTCTTTTCCTAATTTCCTCTTCAGCTGGAAGTTGGTTTGTCCTCTCCCATAGTAAGCTGTTGCTGATGGTTTCCGGCCAACGGACATTCAGTATCTTTCGTAGGCAGTTGTTTATAAATACTTGTATCCGTCTGAGGATGTTTGCAGTAATTCTCCAAGTTTCAGCTCCATACAGCAGGACTGTCTTCACGTTTGAATTGAAGAGTCTGACTTTGAAGTTAGTTGATATTTGTTTTGAGTTCCAGATGTTTTTCAACTGTAGGAATGCTGCCCTTGCTTTGCCAATCCTTGTCTTTACATCTGCATCGGATCCTCCTTTTTCATCGATGATGCTCCCCAGATATGTGAAAGTATTCACTTCTTCCAGAGTTTCGCCATCAAGTTGAATTGGGTTGGTGCTCCTTGTGTTGTATTTGAGAATCTTGTTCTTACCCTTATGTATGTTCAAGCCTACTGATGCTGAAGTTGCTGCTACACTAGTTGTCTTCGCTTGCATCTGTTGGTGTGTATGTGCTAAAAGAGCTAGATAATCTGCGAAGTCCAAATCATCGAGTTGCATCCTACTTGTCCATTAAATCCCGTACATTCCCTCTGATGTGGAGGTCTTCATGATCCAGTCGACCACTAGGAGGAAGAGAAAAGGTGAGAGCAAGCAACCTTGTCTGACTCCGGTCCTCACTGAAAATGCAGTTGTCAGTTGTCCTCCATGCACAATTTTGCACTGTGTCCCATCGTAAGAGTTCCGGATGATGTTGACGAGTTTCTCTGGTACGCCGTAGTGTCGAAGAAGTTTCCATAGTGTCCTCCTATCTACACTATCAAACGCCTTCTCATAATCAATGAAGTTGATGTACAGGGGCGAGTTCCATTCAATTGATTGTTCAACGATGATCCGTAGTGTTGCGATTTGGTCCGTGCACGATCGATCCTTACGAAAACCAGCTTGTTGATCTCGAAGTTGAGCCTCCACTGAATCTTTCATTCTGTTCAACAATACTCTGTTAAAGACTTTCTCTGGTATCGACAGTAGCGTGACCCCCCTGTAGTTCTCACATTTGCTCAAATCTCTTTTCTTTGGTATCTTCATAAGATGTCCTTCTTTCCAATCTTCCGGCACTTGTTCTTCTTCCCAGATCTTTTTGAATAAAACGTGGAGTATCCTTGCTGTTAGGTCGATATCTGACTTGAGTGCTTCAGCTGGTATATTGTCAGGTCCTGCTGCTTTCCCACTTTTGATTTGTCTGATGGCCATCTTGATTTCTTCCATCGTTGGTGGAGTGACATCTATCGGGAGATCTGTAGGTGGGTTCAGTGGAGCTGGCCTATTTAGAAGTTCCTCAAAGTGTTCTACCCACCTATTCTTTTGTTCTTGAATGTCAGTGAGTGTCTTGCCTTCTTTGTTCTTGACCAGTCGGTCTGGTTTACCATGTTTATCTGCCAGTTTCTTCGTTGTGTCATATAGCTGTTTCATATTTCCTTCTCTTGCAGCCTTTTCCGCTGTTTTTGCTAGGCCTTCGATGTATTTCCGTTTGTCGACTCTAATGCTTTTCTTTACCTGCTTATTTGCTACCGAGTATTCAGCTTGAGCCTTTATTTTCTTTGCTCTTGTTCGGCTGTTGTTGATTTCTGTTTTCTTGTTCCTCCTTTGTTGAATTTTGCTCAATGTCTCAGTGGAGATCCATTTCTTATAATGGTGCTTCTTGCGGCCTAGAACCTCCTGGCACACTGACATTAGTGCTTCTTTGATTTCTTTCTAGTTATCCTCCATAGTGGTTTCTTCTTCTTTCGGCAGATCTTGTAAGGCTTAGAACCTGTTGTTGAGAGATATTTTGAATTCATTGGATTTGTCAGTGTCTCGGAGAAAGCCTGTATTGAACCGTTGTACTGCTGCCACTCCAGTTGTCCACTGCTTCTTTAGCTTCAGTTTTATTTTAGAAACCACCAGGTGGTGGTCTGAAGCTATGTCAGCTCCTCTCCTTGTTCGCACATCTTCTATTGATCTTCTAAATTTTTTATTGATACATATATGATCGATTTGATTCTCAATAGTATGATCCGGTGAGACCCATGTAGCCTTGTGTATGCGTTTGTGGGCGAATATTGTACCACCTATAGCCAATTTATTGAAGGCACATAGGTTTGCAAGTCTTTCACCATTGTCGTTTCTGTCTCCCAGTCCTTGTCGTCCCATGATTTCTTCATATCCAGTGTTGTCCATTCCGACTTTGGCGTTTAGATCCCCCATCAGCATTGTCAGATCCTTTCCTCGATACTTTGCTATAATTGATTGCAGTCTATCATAAAACTGATCTTTGTCTTCGTCGTTGCCGTCGTTGGTTGGTGCATAGCATTGGATAATATTCATTGTAATGCCTTTCTTCATTGTTTTGAAAGATGCTTTGATGATCCTGGGTCCATGTGGTTCCCATCCCACAAGTGCATTATGTGCCTCCTTGGACAGCATCAGAGCAACTCCTTGAGTGTGGGGAGCATTTTCCTCTTCGTGGCCGGAGTATAGTAGCGTCTCTCCCGAAGCCAATGTTTTCTGTCCAGCTTGAGTCCTATGGGTTTCGCTCATTCCGAATATTGTCAAGTTGTATCTCTTCAATTCTGCAGCTATTTGATTTGTCTTCCCGCTCTCCCACATTGTTCGAACATTCCATGTACCTATAAAAATATTTGCTCTGGTTGTTAGAAGGGGGGGGCATCGGCCTTATGACTTCCGAAGAATTTCGGCTTTCATCATGAGGCGTCATATATCCTTCCACTTCCAGAGCAGAGTTTAAATGGTTTATCTTGTTTAATCTGGTTTGCGTTTTTTAGCAAGTTTGGGTTTTTACGGGATGGGGGTGCTAGCCCCATGCCCAACCCTCCTCCTTTACCCGGGCTTGGGACCGGCAGTAACCCTAGGAGGGCTACAGGCGGAGTTATATATATATATATATATATATATATATATATATATATATATTAGTCAGACCATATATTTTGTTGAATTGTGATTTCATTCATCATTGTTGTGCGTGGTAAAATAATGAATTATTTCTAGCCATCGAATTTCAGGATCACTTGATGGAACTAAATTGGTAAGAATAAGTAGATAATCAATTTTTTGTTAGGATGTGAATGAGTGTGAGACTTCTAGGACCCCTGCTTTTATTTTAATCTGTCTCCCAACGTATATCCCCGTACCTTTGATTTTATTTTTCACCCGTGTATTAATATTTAAATTGCATTTCGGCTAGTAGTGGAATTCGGGAAGCACATCTCGTCAGCTAGATATGTTTACATTCCAGTGATGGTCTTCACTCTAGAACTCTAACTCATTAACTATCGCTTCAAATACTAACGCATTATCCACTTAGCTACAAAGTACGGGTAACTGCTAAATTGTTTATTTGTTATGAAGTCACACATATGTATGTTACGGTTTGTATTTTCTGCTTATGTTTACTAAAGATGAGATTTGATTAGTCTTCGTCGGGATGTAGGCATCCTAAGCGGACTGCTTCGATGTCTCATGCACATTATACCATTTATTAAAAGTGCAAGAGTAATAGGTTTTTTTCAAAAATAACATAGATTGGTTTTATTCTTTTTCTCATCCGTTGCTTTCAACTTGTAATATTGCAAGATCAAGAATTTTATATGGAGTTAACCATACTTAGAAATGTTAGTTCGGTAGAAATGTCACTATATCATTGTTGAAAAGGTTGAAGAGATTGTTGCAAATGTATATAAGATGCAAAAAGATTCTAAAACATCGACTAACGCAGTAACAAGAGTTATAAGATGGAAATTAGGCGACTGCCATCCTAAGAAATAGAGCTCAATTTGACGATAATTAAGAATGTTGAGTTAAGCTCACTTATTAAAAACTAAAGTCAGAAATCATATGATGATGTGATAAAACGAGTCGCATTCTAAGATTAAAAATGAATAATGCAATGAAATACAAGCTAAGATGCTAGGGTAAAGAAAAGCTGATAACTGTTTCTTTATCAACATTATTATAGTTACAATGAAGTTAGGTTATGGCTAGCAGTATGATCTATTATGTGCACTTTTTCCATCATTTTTCGGTTGAATAAACTTTCATCTCTCTGCTGATGTTTACGCTGAGATTGCAATCCAGTAACTTCCCTTCACACTCATACATCTCGTAATCATAGTATGAAGGATCTCTTGAATTGGTCCGTATACCTAATTTCTACCTTTTGATGTTTATCCCAGAGTTTCTAACTAGACAGATGCTTAAAGTATCAAAATTGAACTAACCTGATTCAGAGTAACAGCATAAAAATTTCTAGTCTATATTTACATTTGATTTACGAATCTACTTCTCCACTCCTTTCACTTTAACTCCTGATCTGTTTAACTTCATTTTGAGTTATTTTACTGAATTACGACCAGTAGAAACTTAGTTTGCGGATTGAAATTGGTGGTCTCTAGGTTGTTCAATGAATACTAAACCAATTTCACAGTTATCTCTCCATTTTTTATGTGAATCAATGATCACAGTCTTCATTTAACTGATCGCACTACGTTAGAACACTGTGAATGTTTTGAGCTTGATTGATATCGGCAAACCGAAGTAGAAAAATTTATAAAATTGTCATTTATATTTTTAAATTCGAGAACACAAGTGGATCTCGACGAAAACGTCTTCGATTCATCTTATCTTTGCTATATTTTCAAAAGTAAATTAATTTCATTCATTTATTCACTAACAGCCTAATTTAAGTCATCATGTATCATGAAGTATCAAATCGTAAAGAGGTTATTTGGAGACAAATTAAAATATCCTGCACTATCAACAGTGTGAAGTTTACTGTGATAACTTTATTCTCCGATATTTAAACTGAGTTAAAAGAACGTCATTTTATTATACATTAAAGTAATGCAAAACGGTTATATGGAACTGGCATCCACTGTTCTATCATTAATCTGTGAATGAAGCCTTCAGGATCATGAAATCCTCTGGTTTGAGAGTTTGTCTGGCAGCGCGAAATAGAAACCAGTGGAAATTATTAACTGCTACTTTGAACCATATTAGGCAACGTAATATTATTCGTAGTCTGCGAGATTATTGTTAATTGTGGTTAGGCACCTCATGCATATGCATCATCAGATTTATACAAAAACCTCAGTATATTTTAAAGATTTAAGCACACAGCTACATAGTGTAATATTATAATGTGGGTTTTCAAGTAAGTAGATGGGAGCTGTTGTAAGTTAAAATAAGATCTTATTAAATGCAATAAAATATTAGCAGTATTAGAATAATAAAATTACTTTTCAGGTAAATTAAGTTGTAGGGGGAGAATAGGATTCAGTTTGGTAAAGGGCAAATTAGTCCTGAAACAAACTAATTTATGGTTATTTTAATGATAGCGGTCAAGCGCGCACGTTTAGTTTCCTTATGCTGTATATTGTTAACAATTTTGCAATGAATGGGTATTTTAGAGTTGTCGTTTTTTGAGATGGATGGTTTGCTCATGAGGCTTTCATTGTGTTTATTGACAATGTAATCATTACATACTTCATGTAAAAGTGAGCTATGAGAATTCCCTCACGATGACTTAGCAACCTATCCGGAGTAGTTGAATAAGCTGTTAGTTAACAGGGGGACGGGAGAATTTATCACCTTGTTTATCTCCTTGTTATCTTAAGTACGTGCTGATGATTTTGTCTAGAATGACAGTGAGTACTCAGCGATTATGCCACCCACCTCCAATTATTTGTTTATGTGACTTGAAAATCAATTTCATAGTTTTTGTTTACTTAAACATTTTACAGCTTTCTTTAATCTTCTATTAATTATTGATAATAGGATGATGGTTTGGGAATACTGTGCACTGGATTGCTTCAGTCTTATCGAAATCGTCTACGTGAACGTTTTTCTTCACTGAATGATGGTGAAATTCTTGAATTAACTATGTCATCTAATGATTCTGTGCCAAATTTTGATCTTTATTGCACTTCACAATCAACACCAATGAAAATTCTCAATCTGCAACGTCTTTATCTTGTTGATAATAATTTAGGCATAGAGGGTATGCAAGCGTTAGCTGTTGTATTAATGCAAACACCAAAATCATTAATTTCTTTAGTTGGTGGTTTAACCAGCTTGGATTTAAGTACTAATCCAAATATTGGTGATAAAGGTATTGAAATATTGTGTGAAGGTTTAATTAGAAACTACAGTCTAAGGGAGTTATATCTTCGTTCTGTTAATATGTCGTTTCTGGGTAAGTGAATAGTGTACTCACTACTTTTACGCTTTTGATATATTTAAATTTATTTTTGAAAACGTTATAAATGTAACTTATTAACATTACGCAAGTTAATATACTCAGATTTATTTACAATGTGTACCATATATATATATATATATATATATATATATATATATATATATATATATATATATTCTAAGAGAAAGTCTAGAACAAGACAAATAACGAATAAACTTACATCATCATTCCTGATTCGAAACCTAACGTTTCCAGTCATTGGTCATGGATGTCACGCGAACGCCAACCAAATAGTCGGGACCTAACAATGTATTTCAAACTAACATTAAATAACTTCATGTATTGATGCCACTCACCACTACACGAGCTCGACAGTTGTTGGGGATACGAAATACTTGTTTCAACTATGTCAGATTCTCGTCGTTTTTGAAATAGCTGGATGTTTATGGATATATTAAGTCATACTTGTTAAGGCTCTTTACTCAAGCACTATTAGTCGTGTCAGAGCATATGGCGAACTGTCATCTGAACTTGTAACCTCAAGTGGTGTCCGTCGAGGCTGCCCACTATCCCCATTTTTGTTTAATTTCACAGTTGACATACTGTTAGAAATTACACTCTCATCGTCTGACTTTTCAGGAATTGATCTCCTACCAGGAGATCCACTTATTGACTTAGAATATGCTGACGATATAGTCCTGTTTGGCGAAGACGCTGATACGATGCAAAAACTTTTAACAGCAATAAGCTCCAATGCAAGCATTTTCGGAATGCGTTTCTCTCGTTCTAAATGCAAAATATTGCTCCAGGACTGGTTTTCGTCAACACCTGAGGTAGAGAGTGAAGTAATTGAGCACGTCAACCACTCCACTTATCTTGAAAGTCTGATTAGCCCTAATGAGTTAGTCTCTGACGAAGTCTCAGTACGAATTCAAAAATCTCGTTTGACTTTTGCCAACTTACGTCACCTATGGCGTAGACGAGATATTCGTCTCTCAACGAAAGGGAGAGTGTACTGTGCAACAGTTCTCTTTGTCTTACTGTGAGACGTGGCCATTAAGGGTAGATGACACTCGAAGGTTATTAGTTTTTGACCATAGATGTCTACGAAACATCGCTCGGGTTAGCTGGGATCACTGAGTAAGTAATAACGAGGTTAGACGACGGGTGTTAGGCAAATGTGGTAAATCAGTCGATGAGGTTTTGAATCTTCATCGACTGAGGTGGTTGGGACATGTGTTGCGTATGCCCAACCACCGTCTTCCTCGACGGGCAATGCTGGCTGATATAGGAATAGGATGGAAGAGAGTTCGAGGTGGTCAAACTAAAACATGGCATCAGTCCATGAAGTCACTGACTGCTGGTTGGAGTCGTGTCGGTAGCTGCAGACTACCTGGTTGGAGTCCTCGCGATTACCGTAACCAGTGGCTAGAAACACTGAGTGACATAGCCCAGAATCGGTCACAATGGCGCAGGTGTATTCACTCATTGTCCTCCTTCAAATCATGAGCTTTAAATTATTCCATAGCTTTCTTTCGACGCTTCCTGAACCATATTCTATATGTACACACTTCTTGTTACTATTATTATTTTATTTTATTGAAGTAACTTCTACTAATGGTGGTGGTGTTAATCTTGCGGTGCCATGGTGGTTTGGCAACTTGAACCGATGCACACATGTGCCAGGTTCTATGTTGATTGTACATACACATACATATCAAGTCATAGCTCTACTCTATATTTTTATCACTAACTGTGGCTATGGTGGCCAGATACATTTACCTACATTCTCGTTTAATCGGTATCTTTTATGTAAGGGTTGGATTTACTATCCAGTTGATTAGATTGAATTTGATGAAAAGGGGGAATTCAACTTGTCACGCTATGCTCTGATTTAGAACTCCACAGTTCTATTTGATCCGTGTATCAGAGTGTTTGGTCCATCTACGAATATTTACTCAGAAGGGAATTGAAGCATTTCTTTATAATAGTTTTGTACTTTTACAACTTCTCAGTGGTGTCTTTTCATGCTGAATAAGCGGGGTATATATAGTGTAAATTACAATTTTTTAAAAATGTTATAAGTACTAGTTCCTGGCAATACGTTATACTAAAATGAGATTAAATTTTGATTGGTCCATTTGCTATCTGCTCGATTGTGTAAACACTGATAGTGTGATTCACAACGAAATCTGACTTACACAGAAGTGTTGAATAGTTTTCAGCAAAGCACTATCCTT